>VWZX01003425.1:0-27693 GCA_013399015.1 Galbula dea | reverse complement strand
CATTAACGACCTGGACATGGGTATCGAGTGCACCCTCAGCAAGTTTGCAGATGACACGAAGCTGAGTGGTGTGGTTGATACGCCAGAAGGGCAAGATGCCATCCAAATGATCTGGATAAACTTGAAGAATGGGCCCAAGAGAATAAAATGGGGTTTAATAAATCTAAATGTAAGGTCCTGAACTCGGGTATGGGTAATCCTGGCTACGAGTACAGACTGGGTGAGGAACTGCAACTGAAAGCAGCTGTGCAGAGAAGGACTTGGGGGTCCTAATAGTTGGAAAGCTAGATATGAGCCAGCAATGTATATTTGCAGCCCAGAAAGCCAACCACATCCTGGGCTGCATCAGGATAGGAATGACCAGCAGGTCTAGGAGGTGGTCCTGCCCCTCTACTCTGCCCTCATGAGGCCCCACCTGGAGTACTGTGTCCAGTTCTGGGCTCCTCAGCATAAAAAAGATGTGGACCTGTTAGAGCGAGTCCAGAGGAGGGCCACAAGGATGATTAAAGGACTGGAGAACTTACCCTATGAGGATAGGCTGAGAGAGCTGGCGTTGTCCAGCCTGGAAAAGAAAAGACTTTGAGGGGATCTCATAGCTGCTTTCCAGCACTTGGGGGGACTATAGGATAGAAGGGGAGAGACTTTTTAGGCGGTCAAATTGTGATAAGACAGGGGGGAATGGTTACAAGCTAAAGGAGGGGAAATTTAGATTAGAGATTATGAGGAATTTCTTTACCAAGAGGGTAGTTAGGCACTGGAACAGGTTGCTCAGAGAGGCTGTGGCTGCCCCATCCCTGGCAGTGTTTAAGGCCAGGCTGGATGTGTTCCTGGGCGACCTGGTTTAGCAATTGGCATCCCTGCCCATGGCAGGGGGGTTGGAACTAGATGATCTTTAAGGCCCCTTCCAGCCTGGCCATTCTATGATTCTGTGGTAGCCTAAAACAAATGAATCAGCTTTTAACTGTAGTTTTGGATGGTTATTTAAAGCTCTATCTTGGAAATCCAGGAAAAAACCCCACAGAGAAACAAATACCTTCAGCACACTTTTTCCAGAAAAATCCCTGCAAGATAGAAAAAAGAGATAAGCACAGAAGTTCAATGGAGTACATTAGGGAAATAAGACAATTTTGTGTAAGTATTAGACGGATTTTCTGGGGGTGGGGGGGGCAGTGTGGAAAAAAAAGGGAAGCTCTGAAAAAGCTCAATTCCACTGCTGTGGGAAAGACCGGGCCTGTTTTGTTCTGTAGAAACCTCTGGAGATGGAAACATTTAAGAGCTCCCCATCTACCTTCTATTTTGGGACAGGGATTCCTCATGCCAGGAGGACAGGCTTTGACAGAACAGCTCTGGGCTCAAGTCTTCTCTCTTCCATGTTCTAGGCCCAAGGGAGGAGTTCAAGACATGGTGTAGCAGAGGTGGCACTGTATATTCTGTTCTCTCACAGGCAGCTTTGGTCCTTTCTAAAATGCCTTGATCTATTCTAAATGCAGCAAGATAAGAACAAAATTTGAGCCTTAATTCAGATTACTAAAAATGAAAATGAGTAAGACAATAGCATTCACAGATCTAGATGAACCATGTCAACATGTATGATTTTGAATAGGTCCCTTCAAAGTATTTCATAATTCATCTTAATATCTGACTGCCCCACAGTACTTCCGTGAAATAGAGTCATATATCCACTGAAGAAATACTTTTTTATGAAGTAGATATTCAATTTTTTAATCTGAATAAGTCTTTTAAAAAATCTCTCCTGTAAATTATGTATCTTGGTGCGGTTGCAGGTCAAGAAGAATTTATCTTTTACATACAGATCAGAGCTCTCAATTCAGCTTTATATTAGAAATGTTTATAGGAACAAACTGCAGCATGTTTTCTGTAGCAGACAGAAATTTAAATCCATGTGCTACATAATTCTATATCGTCTTTTTAATAAATTTTACTTTTTTGTTAGTTGTGTGTAATTTACCCAGTCAGCCTCCACAATTCTTAACATTTTCCTGGTATCATAGCCAGTTATTAAGATTTCTTTCTGCTTACTGGCATTTGAAATATTTTTTCTTTTATTGGATAGGTACTTTTAACATTTATTATTTCACTTACAGGGGTCTAAAAAGTCTGGCAGTGATTTTACTCTGATGTAAATTCCAAAAACATCAACTGTAGCTATGTTAGAATGTTACAATAAAGTCTTCTGTTCATTTTGCCTAATTTTATTAACCAATTCAATAGAAAACTATGCTTTGTCATGTAAACGTAGAAAAATCAGCAAAGGTCAACCAAGTAAACAGAGTGTGGAGGCACCAATCAAACTGTTTATTGACCAAAGAAGAAAATTATGAGCTACAAAGAAAACAAAACCTTTATGAAAATTGTGCTGCACAAGAAGAAAGAAAACCTGATTTCAGTCTTGCTTCTCCCAGTAGAATAATAATATCCCTAAGCCTGAAAAATGGCATGAAACTGATGTAAGACCACAATCACATCCAAAGGGGAGTTCAATATGCATTGATAACAGAAAGAAAAGGAAGCCAGGGGAAGTAATATAACATGATTTTCACATTTAGCAGATTATTTCACTTATTTTCATTATCTATTTTTGTCTGTACAAGAAGCATCAAGTCAAACACTTTAATAAAAATGAATAGAAAACTTTTAAAACTACAGAACACTTCCAGTGAAACTACACATTATTTAATACTTATGTATACTGAAATTATTATGTTCTTCAATAAACACTTTATCTCAAGTGAATTTTTTTTTTGCAGGCTGCTATCTTGGAGACCAGAAGCAGCCTAACATCCATATTTAAAATTATATGAAAGGGCTAGAAAGCATGACTGCTAAATTTTTGTAGAGCCTTACTGATTGCCATTACTCATAGCACCCTCCTGCTGAGAAAAGAGGAGACGACAGATGAAGGCTTGGAGGTATTTTGCTCAAAGTCATGTTTACAATGTTCCATGAGAGCGGTTGCTGTGTGCATCCTGTTCTTTCCTCCTGGCTGAATAAAGCCACTCCAAAATGATACCATAAATCCCAAAATTCTCCAAAGTGTGTCCAATGAGCACCAGAAACGGTCAGTCAAAGAGCAGGGTGAGTCATTTGGGCGTGATGCTCCTGCCTGTGAGGTCAGTCTCCTGAAAGGCTGAAAGGGAACGCTACTGGACCTGATACTCACTAACAAAGAAATTCCGGCTGAAAAAGTAGAGGTTGAGGGCAACCTTGGCTGCAGTGATCATGAGATGAGCATTCAGAATCTTGTGTGGTAGGAACAGAATACCTAGTAGGATCACAGCCTTGGACTTCAGTAGGGCCAAGCTGAATCTTTTCAAAAAGTTGCTAGGGGAAATCTCCTGGGACAGAGTACTAGAAGATAAAGGGGCGTAAGAGAGTTGGCTAACATTCAAGGACCACTTCTCCCAAGCTCAAGATCAGAGAATTCCAACACGTAGAAAATCGAGGAGGGGAGTCAGGAGACCTGCTTTGTTAAGTAATGAAACTGCTGGGCAAACTCAAGTGGAAGAACAGAGTCAATAGATCATGGAAGGAGGGGTTAGCCACATGGGAAGAGTAGAAGACTGTTGTCAGAGGTTGTAGGGAGGCAACTAGGAAAGCTAAGGCCTCTCTTGCTTTTAACCTTGCAAGAGAGGTCAAGGACAATAGGAAGGGCTTCTTCAAAAACATTGCAGGAAAGACTAACTCTAGAGGCAATGTAGGCCCACTGCTGAATGAAGGCGGTGCCTTGGTGACAGATGACACAAAGACAGTGGAGTTACTGAACGCCTTCTTTGTCTCTGTCTATACTCTTAGCAACTGTGCTCAGGAGCCTCAGACCCCTGAGCCCCCACATGATGTTAGGATACTGGAGGAGTTTTCCTTAGTTGAGGAGGGTTAGGGAGCAATTAAGCCATCTGGACACCCAAAAATCCATGGGTCCTGATGGGATGCACCTGCAGGTGCTGAGGGATCTGGCAGAAGTTATCTCCATCATCTTTGGCAAGTCCTGGGGGACAGAAGAGGTGCCTGGGGATTGGAGGAAGGCAAATGTCACTCCAGTTATCAAAAAGGGCAAGAAGGAGGAGCCGGGTAACTCTAGAGCAGTCAGCCTCACCTCCGTCCCTGGAAAAGTGATGGAACAATTCATCCTCAACTCTGTCTCTAGGCATATCAAAGATAAGGGGGTCATTAGGAGCAGTCAGCATGGGTTTCCCAAGGGGAAGTGATGTTTGACCAACCTGATAGCCTTTTAGGAGGACATAATCGGGTGGATAGATGATGGTAGAGCAGTGGATGTGATTTATCTTAATATCAGTAAAACGTTTGACACTGTCGCCCATAGCATCCTTGCAACTAAAGTGAGGAAGTGTGGTCTGGATGATTGGGTAGAGAGTTGGATTGTGAACTGGTTGAAGGACAGAAGTCATAGAGTTGTGGTCAATGNAGCTCTTGTGGCCAGGAGGGCCAATGGGATTCTGGGGTGGATTAGAAGGGGTGTGGCTAGTAGGTCAAGAGAGGTTCTTCTCCCCCTTTCCTCTACCCTGGTGAGGTTGCATCTGGAATATTGTGTCCAGTTCTGGGCCCCTCAGTTTAAGAAGCATAGGGAACTGCTTTCAAGAGTCCAGCACAGAGCCACCAAGTTGATGAAGGGGCTGGAACACTTTCCTTCTGAGGAAAGGCTGAGGGGGCTGGGTCTCTTTAGCTTGGAGAAGAAGGGGTGACATCACTTATTCTTTTAAATATGTGAAGGGTGAGTGTCAGGAGGATGGGGTGAGGCTCTTTTCAGTGAAGCCCAGTGACAGGACAAGAGGCAGTGGCTGTAAGATGAAGCATTGGAGGTTCCGTGTGAATACAAGAAAAATTTTTTTGAAAGTGAGGGTGCCAGAGCACTGGAACAGACTGCCCAGAGAGGTTGTGGAGTCTCCTTCTCTGGAAGTATTCAAAACCCATCCTGACATGTTTCTGTGTGACCTGGTCTAGGGAATCCTGCTGTGGCAGGGGGGTTCAACTAGATGATGTTTTGAGGTTCTTTCCAACTCATAACATTCTGTGATTCTGTGATCTCTCTTGTTTCAAGAATCCTTTGAAACCAAACTCTGAAAGTTTATAAATCAGATTTTCCCTGTTCACCCCTCATTCCTGCAATGCAACTGTCAGTGATGAGTTGAGCCAGTATAAAAAGATTAAGAGAACTAACATTTGCTCCAAATTTTCCAAACCTAGTTTCTTAAAATGCTACACACCTAAGCAGAATTGCTCTTCAGTCATACCTCTAGGTATACTGATTTCCAGAGACCACTGGACTTGCTGATGTCAGTCTCAGGGATTGCAGGCACACCGAGAATATATGGACTTCGTTTATTTATTAACATTTGTTACCAGGGCGAAAGGTTTATAAGGACATTCAGAAAGAGTTACCCAGGTTTGTCTGGTCAACTGCTGGTCTCACACACCTGCAAAGGATTATCTCTGTGCAGAGGGCTGCAGCCAAACTGTTAGCCTTTGGACAGCCAAGGTGGGGTCAGCCTTCAAAGCAAGTCCAGAAGTTGGTCCATGGAGCTGCAGCAGAAAACCTAGTTAAGAGTGGGAAACTGAGGAACTCCACTCACTAGGGGACAGAGGAAGCCAAGAAACACTGAGAAATTGTGTAGATTTTGCTGCCCAGAGCCCTGTTGCACTGAGATGAAGACTGCAGTGGAAATGGGCCTTACAGACCAAGCCCAAACTGGGGTCTGCTACACAGAAAACTGCTCTGAGTCAAACCAAAAGTTTCTCAAAACTGAGCTCCGTTTCAACATCTTATAATAGAAAGTTGAAAACGTCGATGGCAGCGGAATTTTCCAGGCTGGAGGCTGACAGAAGAAAAAAAAGTATTATTAGAAGCTGAATTTTATGTTATAAAGGCTTGTGGACAGAGAAAGTTCCAGACACTCCATGTCTCTCTTGAAGGCAATTAACTTATTCTGAAACCTTCAGTTATTGAAAAACTGAACACAGAAATACTGTCATGTGAGGGTACCAGTAAATGGCAAGGAATGCCATTTTAGTCTGAAATTAGGTAAAAATATTACACAGTTAGAGAAAGCAGTTTTATTGCTATAAGTCTTTGAATAATTTCCATCTAGACCCCTTCCTTGCTCTGTTTTGGTTTTCAAAATTTAAGGACACAATTCCCATGCTGTCTACCACCTGCTGTGGTGCAGTCTCTTAATTTGCATTAATAAATCCTGACACAGTCTGGAGTCCACAACTGTCTTCAGGAGGAGACAAGCTCAATCTATTTATGAAAAGCTTTTTAGTTCGAACAGCTCAGCTGATTGTAATAGTGCCTGCTGCTTGCAAATATCAGAGTACTGCCATGGGAAAGAAATAGAGCCTGGGTACTGTGAGAACTACAGCTAGAACACAGTAGTAGTTCCAACACAGCAATAAGAACAGAATGAAGTACTGCAAGAAGAAAAAAGTCACTACTGAAAGGAAGTATTCCACCTTCCATGTTCAGCAGAGACAACAAGCCTGGCCATCTCCACTGTTCAAAGCACAAGGACATTGGCAGCTAGATCCACAAACTTCTAAATGTTGTATGCAATGAATGGTCACTGACATGTTCAGGTGGTCAACTTAGATTTCTGAATGGCTGTTTGAATAGCCAAAATATAATTCGCCCATGCTATCAGACTCACTACACGTACAATGTACACAAAGATTTGAAGCTATATGGCAAGGGGCAGGAAGAGCTGCTGCTCCCTAAGTGCAGGCAAGCAAATAGCCAAGGGCTACCCCAGCACAGAACATACCTAGGATCTCAAGAGCCATCACCAGTTTTCCTGTTTCACTGAAAACCTACCAGGGGCTATGCCTGGTGCACAGGGCCAGAGCAGGATGCGATATAACACGTGGTGTTTCCACTGGGAAGATAAGGGGTGCGGCACAAAGCAGGCCATTGCTCACAGCCACACTTTGTCACTAACCCTCCAAATAGTGGTATGAAGGGAATTTTTTATGGCTGGAAGGTCAGCAACATGAGGGTTGTTTTTTTACACAGGTCCTCTATTCTTTTTGCAGTGACTTTTTCAATTTCAGAAAGATACAGAAACACTTCTACCAGCAAAATTATCTAATCTTCTCAGCCACAGGCAGTGTTAAGTTCTGGCAGACACCTGTGCATCACCACAGTGTATTTTATTCATTGCACTTAACAAGCTATCTGCAGCTTCCTGTTTTCCTCCAGCAAGTTGCACATTCCTTCAAATCAGAGCATTGAGAGCCAGAATTGCTGACAAGTTTTTTTGCTGCCCTTACGAACAATATGCAGAGATTATAAACCTGTCAGAGAGATATTGTTGGAGATTTAAGAGATTGCCTTCTAGAGGCTTCTGAAATAACAGTTAATGTGCAGATAGCTTTCTCTCATTCTCTCTCACCCATTAAATTTTTCTTATGTACAGTAAATGTATTCTGTATTTACAGGGAAAAAAACCCACATTTGTGCAGAAATAGATATATTTCATACAATTCAACTAGTACATATATCTGTTTCAAAGGGACAACTTTTCTTGTCATTCCCCTGCCATTATGAGTAGTATAGAAAAGGATCACCCAGCAGACTGGGAAAGCTTCACACATATATTAGAGTAACAGGGTCATGTCACTCACTTATGCTGGCTGTAGCAAGGAAAATCAAATATAAATTTCATGAATTCTCTGTAGTTTGTTGCACTGCATTCATGTTATACAGAAATGTGAACATGACCCATGAATGATGGCCCAGAGGTTCCCTTGAAAACAAGGTTCAACAGCAGGAAATATCTACAAACCAAATACTGGTTTTAGCAAACCAGTACAGTAGCAGCATAACTGACATTTAAGTGGACTTAAATTTTAATGGTGGCTTCCTGTATGTTAGTATGCCTTTTTTATTCAGAAGTTAGAAGTAAAAAATGAGTCAAATAATAGAGCAAATGACGCTCTGAAGTTTTACCAGTGGAAAATCACTAGCTAAAAATGGCCTGGTTTTCAGGCATTTTCCATATACCAAAAAGCTTCACCTCTAAGTCAGGTTTCTGTAACAAGAAAAGGGAGAAGAACTCAAAATCTTTTTTATTGTTGTCAATCTGTTTAAGACTACAATTGTAGCACCTGGAACATACATTTTAAATGAAGGGGTATGAAGCATTAAATTACAGTGGTGTCATTTTTTCATAAGCTGACATTCTTTGGCCGAAAGAAATTTAACTGTAGATATGTGACTGTCTTGTTCTATTTTTCTACCACAGCAAAGGGCAATCAGCCACCGAGAATGAGCTGGATTGTAAAAGAAATTAATTTCTTAATGCTGAACCAGGTAAGGGTCTTAAACAGCAAGGTTACTCACATCTTTTGTGTGAAAACACAGTGCTCATTATTTATTGTAAGACTGATAAATAACTTCAATTTCTTTGAGTAGAACATATATTTACAAGGCTAAATAATGTTTTCAGAAAGAGCATCAAGGGAAAGGAGGAGATGCTCAGAAGAAGGTTGCAGGTTTGGGCTAAATGGATCAGAAGTATGTCTTGAAAAGAGCCTAGGTTTTATCTGTAGCCCTGGCGTTCTGAGATACATGTTTTATTCAATTTCCACCAAAGAGAGGAGCTGTGCTTTTAATCCTACTTTATTGCCTGTGCAGGTAATTTTGTTTAATTGGTGTTGTGTTTTTCTCCTTGACAGTCGTGTTGCTTTGGGAGGTAGTCTTAGTTTCATGTACATAATTCTCAGCATCAACACCATCTGCAGCTACCAGTTAGGCTGAGTCTTTCTGTTTATCCCTCTTCCCACATTTTTGTTTCATCATATACTGGAGTTGTGATGTGGCAGATGTCTTTTTTATCCCCATTTTTAGCTCTATGTTTTGTCTAAACAAAGAATTGATGAGGAGTGTAGGGGGTTTTTTTGTTTTGGTTGGTTGGTTGGTTTTCAGTTCTGGAAGTTTTTTGCATGATGAAGCCTTGGATGTTTTCATATAAGGATATTTCAAAGTGGGTAAATATACATGTTTTCTGATGAAGCTGGTGAAAACTTCAAAGGTGATGAGGTCAGCTAGGGCAAGCCTGCATCTTCATCTCCCCTGGAGCTACTGATAGTAAAACAGAGCATTTTAATTGCTTCTGATTTTCCTTCCTCTGCATGTATCCCTATCAGAATGATTCCTACTCAGAAGATAACATTATCAGGCATTAATTACTGGAAGAGCATCCAAGGAGCAACAAGAGCTTGAAGAGGTAGTCGTATGCATACACAAAACCACTTTGAAGTACAGATGTATATTTTCTATTCTTGAGTTAATGTTCGTGTTTTAGCTACGCTATGTTTTTTAAGATGCACATCTTGGCAAGTATAACAATAAAAACTTGCAAATTTTAAGAAAACATCGTTTTCATATCAAATCTCCATTACAGGAGAACATTGTTGAACAGTAAATTTTCTCCCTATCAGATATCTCAACACAATGGTTTGATCTGTCTGATTTCTAAAATACAAAAAGAGGTAAACATCCAGCACCCTTTCTGCCTTGTCGCACTCCCTCCCTCCATGCATTCTAGTGATCTTAATCTCTAGACAGACCATATGCAGTCAAGCGTCAGTAAATATTTATACAGTTTTCTTTCAAGGCATCTAAATGCATTCTTAATCCTAAACCCCACCCTTATCCATAGCAAGAGAATCCTGGTCCATCTCTTCCAGCTTGCTTCCATTTTTGAGTAAAATTTACACATTATTGAACACTACAACTTGACATTTACTACAATAGAGCAAGCTGATTAAACATAATCCCTCCATCTCTAAACAGATACCTCCTCTTTAAAATGTATGTCTTTATGACTGAGCCACAAGTCTAAGTGAAAGTGCTAATTTTGGCTAGAGAAGAGTTAATTGTCTTTGTAGTACGTAGTAGAGGACAATGTTTTGGATTTGTGCTGAAAACAGTGTTGACAATACAGAATGTTATTATTGCCAAGCAGTGCTCACTCATCATCAAGGCTTTTTCTGCTTCTCACACCAGCCCACGAGTAAGATGGGAGCACAGAAGAAGTTAGAAGGGACAGCCAGTTGACCCCAACTGACCAAATGGATATTCCATACCATATGACATCATGCTTAGCACATAAAGGTAGGGGAAGATAGAGCCCTGCTTTCCTGGAGATGGCCAAACAGCTGCCTACTCATGGGAAGGAGCAGATGAATTCCTTCTTTTGTTTTGCTTGTGTGTGCAGGTTTTGCTTTACCTTGTAAACTCTCTTTATCTCAACTTATGAGTTTTATGTCTTTTACCCTTCTGATTCTCTCCCTCATCCCACCAGAAGGGAAGGAGCTCTGTGAAGCTTAGTTGCTGGTTGGAGTTAAACCACAACAGTGAACAATACACACAACACTGAGCTTCTAAAATTTGTTGTGTTCCTGCAGCTAATGGAAGCTCAAGTATTATCTGCTATGCATAAAGTTATGAATAAATTGCCACAGCTCAACCTCTTCTCACTGAGTTTGAGTAATTACTTTCCCAATTAGTCACAATAAACCATTGCTAAAGAAAACTGTATTACATGGTATTTATGGGCAACATAAGCACACATGTTGCTTTGCTGTAGATGGAAAATGGAAGGCAGATACAATAAGCCTTTCCCTTTGACTTAGGGATAAAGCTTGTATAATATAGCTTCTCTAATAACAGGGCAGAGCAAGAAAGTACAGTGTTTAATGATAATGGGTTTCTTCATGGAAAAGATGGATTTTTCTAAGTGTTTTTGATGAATAATAAGGTATTTTATGTGGCAGGAAATCTCATCCATGAGAAAGGCATAAGTGAAGCAGTTAAGAGTTCATAAAAGGTTTAATGGAAAGGTATATGAAGAAAAAAGAAATAGTGCTGTGAGATTAACAGATATTGGAATGGGCTCAAAAAAAGCAAACAAAGGAGAGTGAAGAGGAAACAGGAGACATGACACCATCCAACCTTGTCTATAGGAAGAGACAGACACTTTGGCAGTCCTCAGTGGAACAATTGCACAACAAAGCTGTAACAATCAAAAATACAGGTGGGGTCATTTTACAAAACTAGTATCCAAGAGCCTCTGCAGATCACGTCAACCAGCAAGAAATAAAGTAGTATTCAGAAAAGTGCAGTAAAAATTAAACTGCTCTATTACCTCTGGGTAGTAGAAAAGTAGAAAGAGAGAGCTAAAGCTCAGCTGCAGTCTCCAAAGGCACAGACAAATGTCCCCACAATTTCTTCTTTAGTAGTGCCAGTGCTGTGTGCCCTGAGACCCTAACATCACTTGTCTCTCCTGTCCTCAACATGTTTTTCATGTTGAAGGAGAAGCAGCTTAGCTCAGAAGAGCATTTACAAAACTACAGGACTGGGTGTCATAAAAGGACTGTGTACTTTGTAGTGGGGTTTAAGACATACATAAAATCTGTTCAGTCATTTTTCTCTTGCAAAGGATGCAAGCACTATTCTCATGTTATAGCACAGGGATGAGAATATAGTCGTGAAACATGACAAGAAAGCTAAGCACTCAAAGTCTTTCCTTGGGATCAAGAGCCTCGAGAGTGGGCTGTGTAACAAGAGCAGGACCACGGTGGACAGAGCACAGCATTAGCAAAGTCTTCCTTAGTGACCTCAGCGGTTCTGCCTCTCCTGTTACTGCACTGGTCCCTCCTGGCTGCTGATAGCCAGCTGGCAAGACATATTAGTGTTCTGCTTTGTAACCTGCCTAGTGCCACCTTCAGGCAATGCAAGGTTCTGGAAAGGCTTTCCGTAAACCCCAGCAGATCTTGGGCAGTGGCTCAAAGCCTCATGCTGCCTGGAACAGGAGAGAGATTAATTTACCCATCAGCCTTTACACTGAGACAGGAACAAAGTCCAGGAATAAACCAAATGCAAAGCTTGCATTTTTACTGCTCATTTACTTCAGCTGTATTCGCACAACACAAGAAGACTATGCAGAGATGCTTGGTATGCTTTGACAGTGCAAGACATGGTTATGAAGGATCCTACAATTGACTGTGTCAGAGGACTTTGGGATAGCATTTGCAGAAGAGATAGGATCAATAAGTGGCACTGATTAATTGATGATCTGCTGCTGAATCCCTATTTAAAATGCTGGTCCACCTTTCAAATGCTTCCCTCATGTGCTGTATCCCATTTTGTTCAGGAAATGAGAAGTGTTTCTAGATACTACTCAAGTGCTTTTTCTCAGCAAGCAAAATGCATTTTGCTGGTGATTGAGAAAGCCTGTTCCAGCCTCTGGCAGGAAATGACCAGGGCTGTCAGGTCAGACTGGGTAGAAAAGAGTGAAAGTGTCCTTATATTCAATCAACCCCCAATCACAGTTTATCAGCAAGAGAGCAGCCAGAAATTAGTTTCTTTTCAATGGGACCTTTCTGCATACAGCCATATGAACCTTGGCACTCGACATCCAATAAGTAAGACTTCTCATTTAATTCCCTTAGAACAGCTTATCTGTCTAGTCTATGTGCTTCTTCTTATGACCACCGTTTACTTTACATGAGAAAAAAATAACAAAATAGCCAGTCAATGAGAAATATTTTGTTCGTTTATTTGAAGTTTCAAGAAAAAATTACAGCTTTGTCCTTTTATCTTTTTCCAAGGATTTACCTGGCTTATTTCCCTAGATAAAACGTTAAGTCTCTGATGAGTCCACCAGATTTTGAAAGCAAAGCCTATCCAGACTTGGCTAAATTTGTGAAACTTGGCAATGTGAACTCTTATTACAGCTTGTCTGTACACTTTGCTGAATATTTATCTAAAAATGCTTTACTGCTGTAAATAAACTAAATTCCTGAAATAGTTTTCAAGACTACAGGTTAATAATAGGTTATGTATTAGAATAAATGTTCTTATTTCTTTTGAAATAAAACTGGGGGGAAAAAAAAGTAGTGAAGTCTCTACTAAATCTCTACTATTCAGATACAGAAAAGCTTTGTTTCATCTGTTAATCTTATGTCTGCCAAAGCTTTCCTCAATTTTCAGAAAAACATGTATTTTGGTTGCTGCTGGAAAATGCCCAGAACTAACAAATATTTTACTCTTTGTTTTATGTATGGTCATGCAGAGGCACATATAACTGTCAGGAACATAGAACAAAAACAATACAAAAGTGTACAAGAAAGACTATAGAATTTGATTTAGAGACTTCAGTAATGGGTTTTTTCTCTTGATGCACATCCCATAGCTCTGAAGTACTTACTTAAAATAAATTAAGAAAAAGCTCAAAAGAAATCTGCTATTTATTCAGCTAATAGATGCTGCAGACATGCTTTATATGGGTATATACATGCATGCAGTCCTTATTCAAATATGTGTATTCAAAAAGAGGAAAATGATTTCTGGTTTATATAGATCTATCCTATAGTCATATTGACATGTACGCTTGCAGAATGTAATTTACGGTGGATTATTCTGTAAAACTACATGGTCTAAAATACATTATTATTTTAAGCTTTCTTTCTGCATAACTTGCAAGTACCAAAAAAAAAAAGAAAACAAAAACCTAAAAAAACCCACACCTAACCCACAAACAAAACCCAAAGCTTTCAGGAAAGGAAGTACTTCAGTGACTTTGCAGCTTTACTTTAGCATCTGTTCTTCTCTGTGTGCAAGAGAGAAACTGCTCCTAATGATTAACAATGCCAGACTTCCCAAACTTGACCATTCCATTATTCTCACACACCTGTTTTAAGCTCGGCAGTGCTTGGCATCTGAAGGGCCGGGAGGAACTTTCAACATTCAGATCCTGCAGCAATGATAGCAGCATTTGCTAGTTCTGAGAGCTGGTCTTCCTTTGGCATGAGCTGTCACAACTCCACTGAAATTAATGAAGCTGTGCCTAACTCCACCAGCCAAAGGATTTCACAGAATCACAGAATAGGCAGAGTTGGAAGGGACCCATTAGGATTATCTAGTCCAACTCATGTTTAGGCACAGGACAACCCATAGTCACACCATGTGCCTAAGTGCCTTGTCCAAGTGCTTCTTAAATTCTGTGAGAGTAGGAGCCATGACAGCCTTCCTGGGGGAGCCTGTTCCAATGCTCCACCACCCTCTGGGTAAAGAAGCTCTTCAGAATATTCAATCTAAATCTCCCCCAGCACAGCTTCATGCCATTCCCCCGCATCCTGTCACTATCCACCAGAGAGAAGAGGTCAGCACCCACCCCTCCCTCCCTCATGAGGAAGTTATACACAGCTATAAGGTCTTCCCAAAGTCTCCTCTTCTCCAGGCTGAACAGACCACGTGCTTTCAGCCCTTCCACATAAGACTTCCCCTCCATTCCCGTGTAGGGAAGGTGAGGAGTCTTAGTTAAAGAACTGTGTCAAGTTTGTACTGTATGCTTTTTCTGAAGGAATTGTAGGTGCAGTTGCACAAATTCTTTTGTTTTTTCTCTAGTAATATTTTATCCCTTTATTCTGGGCTCAGAATATGGTCACTGATCATTAATAGGTGCTTCCCCTGTTCCACATATCCTTCTTTCCCGCCTGTCAGGTTTAGAAGGAAACAACTGCTGTGCTTTCCTCAGCACAGGGATTTCCTAACCCTTCCTCTTTTCACAAGGGGTAGAGGAGACACCTTCCAACACTCTGAAGCTCCCAGGCATGCAGGGTAATGCTGGATGTGATTCAGGTGAACTGTAGAAGGTGGAACCAGGGAACGTTCTGGGTTTTCTTAGCCTAAAATCACTGCCAATGTCTCCTTTGACATAAGTCTTTGTGCTGCTGTGTCTGAAAGGGGACACCAGTCCCCATTCAAGGAGCTAAGATAGCTGAAATTATAGCAATTTCCTCTTTTTTTTTCCCTTGCCTTTTTTATCTTTATTCCTTTTTTGCCCCCCTATTTGTCATTATTGTGCCAAAGAATAGGGTTTCATTTCTCCTGCAATACTCAGAATGCAAAAGATTGAATATTTTGAATTTCCTGTATAAATGTTCATGCTAACCACTGACCTCGGTTGTATTGTAGGAAAAAAAGAACAAGAGTTTTTTATACCCCTGAACTGTAGAGTGAATGCAGCTGTTTTTCAGAGGTGCCATCAGCAGGTATTGGGCATTTCAGTTTTTAAATCAAATCTTGGTCTGAATGTCAGAGAAAGGTGCAAAGCTCCATTATTCAAAGCTGTACAGTTGTCCTTTTATCTATCACTGATAATTTAATGCAGGGCTTTGCTGACTCTGGTCAATTATTTTCCATTGCTGTTTCAGTTCTAAATGGCTTCTTGCTTTTGAGTGTTTCACACATTTTGATACAGCTTTCCCTGAACTATAGGGCTGTAGAGTGTAAATTCAATCAGAGCAGAGAGCTGATTTCCTAACATAATATTTGCAGCTGCAGTTAAATAAAATCTGCTGTAACAATATGCTCCCTCTGTCCACAATGCAGCAGCAATTATTCATTGATCACTTATCAAAGACAAGAGAAAACAAAAACATGACTAATTTCAAACCAGATGCTTATCACTTCTAACTTGGGGAAAAAACATCAACCATAATATAGAAGAAGCACTAGAACATTCCTTGGCAATGGTGCTGGGAAAGAATATACACTATTTTCTGCATGGCAAGTCTAAAAAGCAGATCTCTGATTGTGCCTATCTGTGCCCTGTTTCACAGCATACTTACACATGGTAGGGAAGCCATGTACATCACAGATCCTCATGGTTAGCATGCCCTTGACTTCTAGAAGGGCAGATTGCATTATTCATGCTTTCACATCCTTCACAGTTCATGATGATTTTACTTAGAGAAGGTCCCAGAGAGGTCCCAAATTGGGCCAGGCTTAACTGTTCTTGTCCCAGTACATGCCCGTTCAGGTCACAGGCAGGCTGCAAGACAACATAGCAGGCTGAGGCTGAGCACATTGTGGGGCACTGACTTCTCAAACAGTGGCAACATCAATGACTTCCCCAATTTGCTGCTGCATGCCTGAGCTATGCCCTTCTTTTCCAATGTTTCTCCTCCACCAGCCTTCAAATCTTCCCTCTTGCTTCTCCTACCAAAAAAACCAAAAACAAAAACAAAAAAAAATCTGAGTGAGAATGGGGAGAAGAAGCAGATGAATGCCAGGTTGGAAAGCAGTAGGGAATCACTGTTATTTAGCCAAGCTGAAGCTGCTACATTAGCAGGCACCGGTTTAACAGACAAAAAATGCAGATGAACCAAGCATGCAAGTTTGGCTTCTGCTGGGTAAGTGTTGATTTAGAAAATTAACCTCGCAGTCAGAGTTAGCAATGTTTTTGTCAGCAGGTTCAGCCAGTGTTGGAAGAAGCCCAGAACAGCTCTGAGGCCTGGGGATACTCTGCTTTTGAAGAATCTAAAAACATAACTGCTTCCTGCTGTGTTTGTTAGAATAAGTATTCAAAATAGCAAATACAGGCTCCTTAAAAAAGCAAGGTTGCTGTTTGAAAGTGCACTCTGTAGTGATTGCTCTGGTGGGGAATGAGATGTATGCCTCCTGGGCAGGCATGTGGAGATGACCATGGGCCCTTGGGGTCAGGGGACTGCATCCAGCAGAACTGAGGTGCTCCAAGAAGCTTTCCCCTTGCTTTCTCCTAGTAAGTGACCTGCTTTTTTTCCAAGAGGTGGTGGTTCTATGTGTTAGCATGGCACTGAGGAAATGCAGCTTAGGCTGTAAAGGACTCTATAGCAGCAGTGGGCATCACAGAGCCAGCTGGTGAGGTGTGGCCCAAAGATGATATACTAAGAAAAAAAGTGCTCCTCTTGTGCATAAACAAGCAAAAAAAAACCTAAGCAGGAGTCAGACATTGCCACCTGCAAGACATGGCAAGCATGAGCAGAAGTACATAGACCTTGGGCATGACACAAGCCTATCTGTTTGAGAAGAAACTCACCTTCAGATTTACCCCTTTTAGCTTGCTGGGATGTAAAAGATAGAGGCAGGAGCACCTGCTTTTTTCACTTTTTGCATTCTTACCCTTCCCTCAGTCTCATAGAAACAACACCTTGTATAACTCCCATTACTTATGTCTGTATCAACTTCTTCCTTGAAGTCCCCTGTGAAGTGTGCTTCATTTCCCTGCCTGTATGACCTCTCTGATTCCTTAATTACTCTGTGCTCTCATTCAGGGTTACATCTTCCAGAGACCTCAAGGTCTTTTGGTTAGGGAAACTCACAAACACTGATGGATATGACATTGTAACTAGAATAGCAAGATTTCCATTATTTCCTCATTTTGACTTGAATATAGGAAGGATATCTCTCCCTTACACACAGTTTAAATGTCATGTTCCAGACAAACCACTGAGTGGTTCCATAAGACATTTCTGTAACAGTACCTTGCTGGCTTTAAAAAAGTTACTTCCTCCATTCTATTCATAATTTAAATTAAAAATATTGATTACCTGCTATGTGGCTCAAACCACCTACTTTTATTAAATTTAATTAAAAATATTATCAAAGAAGACTTGGAAAATTCAATCTTATTGGACTGATGGAAATTTCTTGCCAACAGCTTACAGTTTGTTAAAATGCTACATTATATGGTTTATGGGGGCATCAACACCTAGTTCTACAGATTCAAAGCAGATACTATCTTAAATTTTGTTCAAAGTTCATCTCAACAGCTGGGTTATTTAAAATAGAAAACTTACTAGGAGCCGAGGGAAGAAAATACAGCACATTTACCTCCTATACTACACAAATTAAATGACAAGGAAGTGTATTTTACAATCAAAAATCCTGAAGGATATGATGACTGGAGTTGTTTCATTCATATACATGATTTTTCTAGTAGAATAAGTTCTTTAATTTTAAAAGTAAAATGTGTTGTTTACTTAAGAAATATCAAACAGCATGCAAACCATATGTAGTTATGTTTTTAAAGGAATATTTTCACAAAATGTCTATTTATAAATTGAATAATAAATAAAATAATGAAATATATTTTTGAAAGATGAAAAATTATTATACCAACTCGGGGGGTTATGTATGTTGATTTTCAGTCATGGTTAAAGTGAGTGATTTGAAATCAATTAAACTGGATTGAGTCACCTTGAATGTCCCATCCATTTTCTGTAAACTAGCTCATAACTGCACATAAACATATACACAAACCAAAAGGGAGTCAGTTTTGACAGAACTTTGCAAATGTCCCTTCCTTTTGGACTCCTTTTCTTCCAGAAAAGCATCACTTAGTAGAATCTTTTGTGAGCAGTTCTATTGATATTTTTTGACTTTTAAACATGTTTCCACCTAAAAATTGCTATTAGTTGCCCTTTGTTTCATTTTAAGTCTTTTCCTTCATGGATAGCCCATCCAACACCCAGAGACAAGACATCAAAGCTCCACATCATCCCTGCATTTTTTAAGAGGGTCTTTTTTTATCAGAAAAAAAGGTTTTGGCTATGCTAAATCTACAATGATTGCTAAGAACTTAATTTTAAAAAGGGAAAATCAGGTCATTCATCAACATTCTGCTTCATTTTTTCAGTCTTATCTCAAAAGCTACTGTATTACGTCCTTAATCCTCTGGTAATGGATGGTTATTAACAATAAATTGTCCTTATATTTATAAGCACTCAACTAATATAAGTTGCCTCTTTGGTTTTGGTTTTTTAAATTATTTTTTTTTGCATAATGTCTCCCTTCTTGAATTCAGTGTTTCAAAAAGAAACAAAATTACCTAAGTATTCAAATCTATTACCCAATTCATTATCCATCTGTTGCTAAGGTTTTTTATAGATGGCTTCAACAATATTAAAGAATCCATGATTATTTGAGACAGGTATAATTTGAGGTGTCAGGTAATTTAAAATGGCAATTTAAAAATATGCATGTCTGCCTTTTCATAGGTAAACAAATGAAAAGCTACTGGCCTAAATAAGATTTTCTTCTATTCTGTTGCACTCCTGCAGGTATGATTACACTTTATAGCTGACTTGCCAAAACCTAGCACAGAAGATGCTGCCGTAGCATTATAACTGTTTAAACAAGGAAACCTTTCAAATAATGTATATTTTTTTGTAGATTCACTAGAGGGAAGATGAAGCTAAACTTAGATTTCTTAGAAAAAGACCTTGGAGTCTGCTGATAGCCATATCCAAAACACAGCTAAAATTTACCACATTGTATGGAAGTCTCTATTAAAATCTGTAACTGAAGAAGTCCAGGCAGCTGATGAAAGGGAGCAGACAAGTGCATGAGACCACCTTGCTTTTCTTTGTTAATCTGGCAGAATATTTTGGGTGTGCAAAGAATGCTCAGCTGGAGAGAAAACACATACCTGTTGTTGCTAACGGGTACATAAGACAGTACCTGTTAAATGCTTTGCAAAAGTCCTCTGCTGGCCTGCAGCCAAACAGATTTGTTATTGATTTGAGCAAGAGAAAAAGGAGTAGCAAAGGGATAAGAGAATGAGGCTAATTCTTCTGTTGAAAGTATTTGAAGATAACAAGCAGTAGTAGTTGTAAGTAAAAAACATTTCAGACAAGACATTTTAAAATGAGGAGTTTGTCTTTTTAAAATGTCAGATGTGTAGATTGCAGCTCTCTGCTTTACTTTCATAAGCTATGTTTTCAGTCAACACTTAAAGAAATTACAGTATAAAGACTTAGGTGAAAATTTGTTCATTTTCTGGGTCACAAAGCCTGAGAAAAAGTCTCTGCTTTTGCCATCAAACCCATGCAAGGGTTGTTGGATTTTTTTACCATATGATGCACCTGAAAATGCCAATGCTGGTAGGAGTAGATAACAGACATGGATGAAAGCAGCCATTTATAGTTCCACTTTGGTTCAAGCAGAATTATACGTGGCTCAAAGCAGAGATCTGACCATTTCTAATCATCTACAGGAAAGTCTAACTCATCTGGACAACATTGCTTACTTTTTGTTTCTATTTAAAAGATAAACCAATAAAAAGTAATCCATCCTAACCCAAGATAAGAGAAACATCTACCTTTAAATCTGTTTCACCTTTTGCAAAACTGTTTCAATGCTGTCTCACCTGTGTGAGTTACAACAATCTGTATCAATGCAAATAGCAAAAGCCAGGTAAAACCCCTGGACCTGCCAGGTTACCTGCCTTGCCCCTAAAAAAAGCTTATACTTTGACCTATGAAACTGCAGAAGGGGTTGATGGTTGTTTGGAGGGGGGCTGCCAGCAGATGTCTGTGGTCACCTACAGCCAACCCATGTGCTGCTTTCCTTGCAAAAAGCTCTTCTAAAAGTGAAATAGGCAAGAAGGAGGAGAAGCAAAGGGCAGTTTTCTTGAGCAGTTCTTTTAACAATCATGAATCACCTTTGCCACCAATTTTATACCAGTTGCAGCCAGTGTTTGAAGCTAATGTTTTCGTTTGAGTCAACCTATACCTGCAGTTTGAGAAGTACATGCTTTGCACTGGTTAATTTTTGGTACATTTTTTCCTAATTATAGCCTGTTCTAATTGTGTTACGCAAAGTGAGTAAGCTTCCACACTGTATTTAACCTTCTTGCAACAAAATGAAAGTAAACTAGCATCATTAAGTAAGCCTCATTGTCTTCATAGCAACAATGATCTCATCTGACATCAGGAACTGTAACTGCTGCTGGTTGAGTTTTCGCTGGCATATTAGACATCACTGATTTTCCTATTTCTTCCATGTTTTCTTTTGCAGAAGAGAAATTGCTTCAATTTTTCAGTTAATGGTTATAGCAGAAAGCAGTTGAATTTGTTCAGGAAAAAGAAGTCAAAATACCTCTGTATTCTGTATTCAGAAATCTACAGAGAGGCTAGAGGCTATTACCTTTTAAATAATTAATTCTGATGGTCACATATTTCTGAAAACCAAAGTAATATATTCACGAGACTACACAAAAAAAAAAAAACAAAAACAAGACCAAATGTCCCCTGTATTGCTGCTGTCTAGCAATTTATCAATCTATGTGCAGTGAATCACTGGTGGGCTATAAATTATGAAATGTTACAACTGCAGAATATTATGAAAACACACAAAACTCCTTGTGAATGGGAAAGGAATAAAAATGGGGAAGATGAAAAGTAATAAGCATTGAAAATATGCCAGCTTATATTTGATTGAAAATTAACACTACAGTGTGAGCATTGGAAAAATGATAAGTGGATAATTTTCAAAATAATTAGCCCATGTGAGATGATTTTTAAATACTCTTAGACACTCCTTTAATTGATAAAGGCTCTGGAGCACCAGTAGATATCACCGCCTTGACACAAGAAGCCCAAACACATACATTAGAGGACAGACTGTTAAAGATAGAGCTGCTGAATTTACTCATTCTCCATACCGGTCTGCCCTCATCATAGCAGTTTATTTGAGCTGACTGAAACGGCTGTAAACTGCCTTCAGCAATACCCACAGAAAGAAATGGAGTGGATGAGCAAACATACTGTGTACCCGAGGTATATTAAGGAGAAACAAATACACATTTGCATAACAAAGAGTAGGAGAATGTTTTGTTGGCTTTACTTATTTACTCTTATTTGTATATTGCTAAGAAGATCTTGTAATAAGAATGTTCAGATAAATGTTTTGCCATTTTATAATAATGGTAACATTTGTCCTCCCATTCTGAATGGTCTTATATTTTTTACAGTGCAACCCATAATGTTGCAACCTTGCACAACACATGCAAATAAGAAAAGAGACTAAATGAAAATAAATAGTTGTTTAGTCATGCACAAAGATCTGCATTTGATTAAGGGAAATCATTAACAGATTGTTCAACGTCACATACCATTCGGCTCTGGAAACTACCCCTCTACACCAAAGCTGCAAGTAGTAAAACATAAATGAAGAGAGCTGTGCTCTGACTAGCTTTCACCGAAAGGCCAATTTTAACTGACCTCTCTTAAAAGTTTATAGGAGGGCACTTTTGATACACCACTACCTCTAAGAGACCAGATTTGACAAAGCATTCCTGGAGGAAATACTGTCAGGTCGTTTACTATCCCTTCTGTATAATGAATAATGTTTTCAAATGACTCCTGATTACATGGCACTGCAAATCCCATACAAAGGAACTTCACTGAATTATAAAACAGCCTTACTGAGAATGAATAATCAGGGTTGTGGAGGTTTAAACTAACATTAAACCTTTAAATTATGCAGCTGGAAGACACTAGAGTAAACCCACATACAGCAATGTGAAGCAGCTACTTGAACATGGTACCTTGAGTTCCCAGACAAACAAATGGTACAGTACAATCCAGAGAGGTCTACATTCATCCACCATTGGTGGAAAAATATTCCCCTTGGTTGTTTACTGTTCAGTAAACAGAATACTTTCAGTATTGTTTACTCCCTTAGACTCAGCTTCTGACTTGTGCAATTTACAGTTATAGCAGTTTTGTACTAAAAAACTTCAAAGCTGAGCAGTGTAGTATATTCATCAGAGTCTGTGTCTGCTGGCATACAGATAGCCAGGCAGTTCAGCCAGCTTTATATTGAACCTATTTGAATTAATGTGGTCTGACTGCCTGTCTGCCAGGTCTTGCAATCATAAGCTTTCATCCAAACTGTGCTAAGTGGAAAAGACTAACTGGATCCAGCTCCAGATACAAGCCATTTGCCTCTAAAGGATGTATTCCAACCTGCAGGGTATCACACCCAAAGAAAACTGAAGTGTAAGCATCTGTAACAATTGCCGCACACAGCAAGCTGAAATGCAGATAGCTAGATAGACAGATAAATACATAGGTACATAGATACATAGATTAGATACATAGATATGCTTTTACAATGTTCCCTCTCCCCCAACACACTAATTGAGAGACATCTGGACCTTTTGGTAGAAATAGCCGTGTAAAACTGAGGTTATCATGATAGAAAGAAGATAGTAGAAAGAGAGGAACCCAAAGACCCACAGGCTCCTGGTTTGGTGCAAACAAAGTTCTCCATCTTTATTTGGCACTAAACTGTGTGACTCTCTCTTGCCTGAAGATTGGGCAGTGCATCTGAATAATTCCTTTGCTAACATTTCACAATAAAATAAGGACAGCCTTCCTCTTCTGCCACTCATGATGGCCATAAATATCAAGATGAAAGATTATGCTCTGGGGAAAAGATTTGAAGATTTTTTTTTCCAGCCTGTCCTGCTCTATCTTGCCACCTGAGGTTTGTCACCAAAAATTCTTGTACACAAATTTGTATATCAAAAGCCACAGGCATTTTGACTTAGGCATCACGATTTAGACCTGTTTCTTGCACACTGTGATTAACTTCCAAAATTTTATTAAGTTTATACTCTTAACAATAATAGCATGACACCATCAAAATTTTTCTTAAAAATTAATTCTATTTAATTTTTTAAAATGCCAGAATGAATGATGTGGATGATAACTGATGCTTACTTCACCTAATGCTACTGCTGAGTGCAGTAGAGGCATTCCTTACACCTCCTTAATCTTCCTTCTCCCAGAGACTAACTATATCCCAAGCTTGTTTAGCATTTGAATTTCATTCTCCTGCAATTCCTGCAATACATTTTTAATTAAACTTTTGTCTGGCTGGGGACAGGGATTAAGTGCTGATATTCTCCTGCATGCCCTGCTGCTGCTCTTGTAAACACTATCAAAAAACAGCCTAACTTAGACAGGTTGAAGAGTTGGGCAGGGAGAAATTGAATGAAATTCAACAAGGACAAGTGTCGAGTCTTGCACCTGGGAAGGAACAACCCCATGGATCAGTATAGGTTGCGAACTGAGGTGTTGGAGAGCAGTGAAGGGGAAAGAGACCAGGGTGTCCTGTTAGATGGAAGGATGACTGTGAGCCAGCAGTGTGCTCTTGTGGCCAGGAGGGCCAATGGGATTCTGNGGATGGGGTGAGGCTCTTCTCAGTGAAGTCCAGTGACAAGACAAGGGGCAATGGCTGTAAGCTAAAGCACAAGAAATTCCATGTGAACACACATAGAAATTTTTTCCCAGTGAGGGAGCCAGAGCACTGGCACAGACTGCCCAGAGAGGTTGTGGAGTCTCCCTCTCTGGAGATATTCAAAATCCTTCTGGACACGTTTCTGTGTGGCCTTGTCTTTCGAGGTCTCTTCCACCTCCTAACATTCTGTGAAAACAAACAAAACAAAACAACCAAAAAACCAAACAAACAAACAAAAAGCAACCAAAAAGAAGAATTGTGGTTCCTGACAATTTTTCTCTTTTGATGGGGAAATAGAAGGAAAGGAAGAAGGCTGCACAGAATGTCTCATTCATTACTGGTATCAGAGGATTAAATATGTCTTGTTTGCTATGCCTTGTGATTCTGACCATAAGGATACCTTCAGGCTTCAGGACCAACTTTCTCAGTGTTTTAGGCTTTCAGGTAAGTTCAGGCCAAACCACTTTCTACAGCAGCTGCTGCAAGTCTCTCACCCTTCTGCCTGCTTTCTGATGAGCACCTAATCAGCCTCACGGCACAGCCAAACACCCTTCCCCAACAGGGTCCTAAATTACTGCCATACTTGTGACAACGTAATATTTCAATTTGAAGTGGCTGGTTTTCTTTTATATTTAAGTAGTACAAATATTTTTAAATGACTTAATTAAATGGATATTTTTAAATGTAAAAGTACAATTTCACTATATAACAGCAGTAGGCTCGTCTAGATTTTTTAATCCAGTCTCCCTTTTACATAACCCTTTTATTTTTTTTTTTTCTTTTTACCTGCTTCTGCTTCCTCAGAAAAAGAAGCATCAAGTTGCAAAGGAGAAACATTTTGTTTTCTCCCTTCCTCTTCCATTTAAAGACACGCCATAGGTGCATGCTATTTATCTTTGCATTCTTCAGTGCTAGGAGTACTTCAGCTGTCATACCTATGTCTTAACATGAATAGCTCCTCCTTTCTGTTTTTATTTAAAGTTTACCTTGAAGGAGAATGGCAATCAGCTGTGCAGCTATCAATGCCTTTGCTTCAAAAGCAAGACACTTTGGCCCTGGATGTAGCAGCCTTGAGTATAAGCATGAGCTGCACTCTGTGTGTGACACCTGGGGAGGAATCCAACATGCTTGGCTTCAGATGCAAACTCTCTAACTGAAGGCTTTCTTTGGGACTCTAATACAACAAAGACAAAGTTACATCCTTTGATGATGATGGCATGGTTGTGCACAATATCTTGGGGAATGACACTTAGAAGAAGATACAATCAATCAAGTTCATAATAATCAGCATGTGGTATGTTTCAACTCTAGCTTACTGACAGATTTTCACTACAGCAACTGCTGTCGCTATTAATAAGCAGTGACGCCAAAAACCCAGTAGTCTTCCTGAATAAAGATCACAGTAACTATGTTTAGAGGCACAAGATTAAAGTGTGTAGTGGTTAGAGGGGCTTTGCCGACCCCTACCCACGGCAGAAAATCCTTGTTACCCCTCTTCCCCCTCAACCGGAAGAGATAGGGGACAATAAGGGCAGAGAGGCTTCTGGATTGGAAAGTAAAAACTAAAACTACTTTAATAACAGTAACAATGTTAAATGAAACATATATAAATATATACAGGACCCAAATACTGAACCCAACTCCCCCCCTCTATGATAATTACGTCACTACCGAAATTGCAAACGTCCGGAAACGTCCCGGTGCCAGCTCTCAGTCGCGGTATCAGCTTCACGTGTGTAGCTGCTAGCCCCAGCTCTACCGCTCGAGTCCAAAACCAGGCACTCACGCTTTCAGCTCTCAGTTCAAGCAGCCCCCAGTAGCAAACCCACGCCATTCCCCATCCCAGCACAGACAGAATCCCAGCACGGCACTAAGTCGCAGCCCCGCACCCAGGGTCCCAAAAACCTCCGGTTTCCTCTTCCCCCTGGGGGCAGGATCCCTCCCGACTGAGCTTGGGATTCAGGAATTTCAGGTTTTACAGGGGAGGCTTAATTTAGCAGGCAACTTTGGCAAGGTGGTGGGAAGGGACTACTGAATATGATGTATATGGGAAGGAAAACTTTTTAGGAAATAAAATCACCCAAACCAGGACATTCTAGCCCAAACCAGGTCATTCTAACCCAAACCAGGACAAAATGGTAAAACTCTACAAGTACATTCTAAAATCCAGCAAAATGAAAAATAATGCAAATCTTTTTATCTGGCTGCAAAGACTTCTACTGGAGATCGTATATGGAAGCATTTTTCTGTTTATCATAATCTAACAACTCTGTACTAGAGTATTTCAAAATACTACTACTCTACTAACCTTCTGCATAATAAATAAATAAATAAATAAAATCCATCAAGGAAAGGAGAGGAAAAATTCAATAGCTCAATAATCAATGTAATTGTTTCTCTTTCCAAGGCATATATCACTATCCTCTTCTTTTGGTGAAATAGAGCAACTGAAAATTAAAATGTTTCCGAATTGGAGAGGTAAGTCATGACTGGAACTTTAGATATTTGAGTCAAATAAAAAGAGGTTAGAAGGCTATAGAAGTTCTCTGCTTGTTGCCATACATTCTTGACTTCCCCATCATCCATCACAAGTTTTCTCTCCTAGCAAGTTATCATCTTTGTCTTCAGCAATTAGTTATGTTTCCTAGGGCAGCACTAGACTAATTTGGACATTGCAAGTAAATAATAAAACAAAACTTGTAAAAACAAGCCCTACTCATTTTTTATTACCAAAAAATTCAATACAAAATATAATTTACCTATCTTCACATGCTTTACATAAATACTGTCCTGTATTACAATTACATGTCTAGGTATGTAAATATCTTACTTTACAGTGGGAGTGATGCAGTTTTCTGTGGACAGCATCACAACACCAATGCTTATCAGTGTGTAGATACAACAGTATCCTACTGACAGCTGGGAACTGTGAAAGAAATTGTGCTCTCAAAACAGGTCTCTAACACATCTGCCCACAATTAAGGTGATATTCCTGCAAAGACAGGGACTGAGCCCCTGTACACTTCAGGAGTGAGCGGTGGAGAGGCACATCTAGAAGTGATCATCCCTCCTGTAAACGGTGCTGTTACCTCAGAAATGCTTGTGTCCAGGTGGTAATTTCAGAAAACCATTTAACCAAAATAGAATTCTGTATAAAATACATGATTTTTTCATGAGATATTGTACAATTCTATAACATTGGTAAATTATTCAATGCTGAAGGTGGCTAGTGCCTTTTATATGGCTATTTTCACATGATTTCATTATGTCAATATTAGCAATGTATTATAGGATATAAACTGTGTCTACATCGTAAGTCACTAAACACAGCTGCTACTTGGTACTACGGGAAATATTTTTCAGTTTTGCATAAAGGAGAAAAATATAGGAAAGACAAGCTCTTGCCTGTCTTTCATTTTAATAACATAAAGATTCTTTTTATATTGTTACTGTGACCTTTTACAACAGATCACTATTTACTGTGATGCTGCAAAAAATTATAACAGCCTCAAAAACATTCCACACACATGTACTTAAATTCCACAGGGAAGTATTGTTTTGCCTGTCTCTACTTAAAAGCTGTATTCTTCAGGGGACAGATTTGATCCAAAAAGTCTCCTGCCATTTTTTTTTCTCTTTCTGACTGGTATTTCCTTTGCATACCAATGGCTAAAACAGGGTATTAGGCTTTGTGAGGAGAACTTTGAACCTGGGAGTTTCCAAATTTACCTTCAACTCTGTTGCCATTTAAACACAAACGTACAGCTTGGTTTCCAGTATTCCGTGGGAGAGGGTATTGA
>VWZX01003424.1:0-38946 GCA_013399015.1 Galbula dea | reverse complement strand
GACTGTCCCTTTAAGAAACCTGAGATTCCTGAATCAAGGACACTGCAACACCCACCCCCCAACCCCCCCCGGGGGGTGGGGGGAAGCCGGGGGAATGCTGGGTTTCTCCGGGGGACTTTTGTTACACTCGTGGCCACGAGGAAGCTGCCCTTTTCTTCTTCTCTGCTGTGACTTGAATGCTGTTTCTGCGTTGCTGCCTGCTTCTGCTCTCTGAGACACACGTGCTAGTTTCTTGGACTGGGAGCTGCTACCGGGGACTCAGGGAAGCTGCTGTGCTGGCATCGGGACGGTTCAGTATTTTGGGTCCTGTATATGTTTATATTTGTTTCATTTATATCTGTTATTATTATTAAAGCAGTTTTTAGTTTTTAACTTCCAATCCAGTCTCTCCTTTACCTGCCGTGTGTGGGGGCTGGGAAGAGCCCTTAAACCCACCACAATGGGTTTGAAAGTAGAGGAGGGGTCTTTGGGCTCTGGCCAAGGTGAATTCTTCTACTCTTATCAGTACACAAGTTGATACAAAAACGGGACATTGTATGGACATGAGGAGACTGCATCCCATCCTCACCTGCACATGAAGAAGCATCAGGGTTTTGGCTGTTTGCCCTCGATGACATCAGAAAGCAACTGCCTTCCCAGAGACAGCTTTTAGTCACTCAGAATCAGGGTTTTTCTATAGGGGATATCGAAGCCCTGGTACTAGAGAAGCAAAGGAGTTTGACTCAAAACTTTTTCAGTCTCCCTGTGCCACCCACAGACTCTGTCCTACATCTCACACTAGAGTAACAGTTGGAACCCAACCCCGTTCATACAACACATATTTGGTGTGAGGTTCCTGTCCCTGCCTTGCTCAGTAGCATGCTGATGACCTGTAGAAGTACACTGACATTAGAGCTCACCTGAAACCAGGAAAAGATCAGCAAGGAGAGATTTTACTGAGAGGTGCTGAAAACACAATGGCAGAACAGGACTCAAGTAGCCTGGGGAATAAAATCAGCCCCAGACCTGCTCCTGCTGTTCCCTCAGGAGCCACACAGACTGCACACAGGGGGCATGATGCAAATGAGGCAGCAAAATTGTCCTGAGAGCACTATTAGTGTTGCTATAGGGCCAAAGCCTCCCAGCAGAAACCCACCTGTGTACAACAATGAAGGACCATCAGGGAGAGATGGGGGAGCAAGGGACAAGGAGGTGGCATGTCCTCTCACATGGGAGTCCTTGGGCATCTGCACCAGAAGCACAAGAGTGCTGCCCATTTCCTGACTACTTGCCCACAAAGAAGCCCACAGGTGCACATCACCTGCCTGCACAGGATGCCATCAGTACTAGAGCTGAGTCTACTGCCTGTGCCTACATGTCTCTGTCCTGTAAATCCTTGGGGCTCTTATCCCAATATTTCCAGAAGTCTTCCTTCCTATGGGAAAGGATGTGGCATAAGGCAGGAAACGGAAAAAGCTGCAGAGCAGGAAACCAGGACACAGCCCATACCTTTAGCTGGCATGGTTTGCATTTGTCATGAGCTTGTCAGAGAATTATTCCTTCCACAAAGGTGCTTGTGGGCCTGAGGCAGTGCAGGACTACTATAAAAGGCAGCCCAACTCTCTGCTCTCTCACCCACTTCTCTCACCTTCTCCTCCTCCTTGGGAACCAGGTGAGTGTGAAGCCTCTTCTCCTTCTCCTTCAAGATCAGATCTTTTGTCCATGAGTGTCTGAGCTGATATTGGTTTGTCCCAGCACAGGTGCAGGGAGCTAGTTGTCCTGGGAGAGGGAGGGGGAGAGACAGGCTGGATCTTAGTGGAGGTGGCTTTGGGGCTTTGAGGTGGGCAGCATGGCAGCCAGGAGGGGCTTTGGCTCCACTGTGGTTGAGTGCAGTGCTGCTTCTCATGTGTCCCTGTTTTCTGATCCCATCTGCTCTTTCTCCCAGGTGCACCTGTGACCCAGAGCCATGTCCTGCTGTGATCAGTGCCAGCCCTGCCAGCCCTGCGGCCCAACCCCCCTGGCCAACAGCTGCACTGAGCCCTGCTGCAGGCAGTGCCAGAGCTCCACTGTTGTCATCCAGCCCTCTGCCGTAGTGGTGACCCTGCCTGGCCCCATCCTCAGCTCCTACCCACAGAACACTGTTGTGGGCTCCTCCACCTCTGCTGCTGCTGGCAGCATCCTCAGCTGTGACGGAGTGCCCATCAATTCCGGGGGCTTTGACCTCTCCTGCATCACCAACCGCTACTGCTGCAGACCATGCCGCCCCTGCTAAAGCTGCTGGCCAAGAACCTCAGGCAAGGACCCCCAGGAACTCAGAACTTGATGCTGGACAGAAGATAGATCTTCAGAGCATTTTTTTTTCAGTGCTTTAGGCCATTGTTTCCTTCTTCTGCTCTCCTGTCTGTCTCTTCCCTCTGCTCTCTCCCCATGACAGCTTCATGGGGACATGTTGGCATTCTTCCCTCTGCAGAGCAGTCAGATGGACACCCTGCTGGAGATCCACCACATCTTTCTGTCTTCTATTAGTGCTCATTGTAAGCCACCTCCTTTACTTCTCTAGACTCATTAAAGTTGTGTGCATCTAAGACTTTGTCTCTGGGTCCTGCTTCCTCCTGTGGTAACCCTTCCAGGCCAATAGCAGATATTATATGTGAGAACATGCTGTTTACTTCAGAAAGTGTAGTTAAGTAGAAGACCTTTATCTGCAAAGTAAAATCATTGAAGGGAATTATTTCTGCTGTAACACGAACTTTAACAAAGTTGTACTTGTTGGGCCTTGTCTTCTCCTTGTGACTCCTTGCAATGGGAGACCCTACATTCCTCTTTGTAGCAACTCTTTAAGGACTGGAATCCTGGGATGAGAACCTCCTTGAGCCTGCTGTTCTCCTGGCAGAAAAGACCTAACTACTTCAGCCTTTCCTCATAGACGACATTCTTCAGCCTTTTGGTCATCCTTGGCAGGTACAAGAGTGTGGCTGCAGGTGCTGGATCAGGGTCAGCAGAGGCCAAGTCAGGGGACCTGCATCTCAGCAGTGATGCAGAACAACCAGTCAGCAGGAGAGCCACCTGGGTGAAGATGACCACAAACCCAATGCCCATGCTACCAGGGACTGCAGAAAGCAAATGTTCTCTTTCATGAGAGTGGTGTAATGGCACAGATGGCATATGGTGAGATCAAGAGTAGAGGACACCAATGAGAGAATCATGAACTTGGTGATAGCCAGGGAGGAGGGGAAAAATGACTGTGCCAGTCAGCAGGCAACAGAAATGTTTTTCCTGGTGACAAGGAAAGGCTACAGCATTTTTGATACATCAGTTGTGGAGGTGTCGTAGGTTTGCACAGAGGAAACCTGATGCAGAAGAAGAAATGCAGCAAGGTCTGCAGGTGCTAACTGCTTCATGCAGTGACACTAAGGAGGCCACTCTCCACTAGGGTTTTTAGTCACACGGAGAAGCTATATGAAGGTATATGGAGCAGTGTGCCCACCTTGAGAGGTCTGTGAAGCCCATGGGAATGAGATGAGTATAAAGGTGTCTTCTCCATTGACATGGCCCACTATGTGACCAGAAGTATTCAGCTGTCCAGACCAGAGTGAAAGAGTGAAGATATGGCTCATTTCATCTGTTCTTCCTGTTGCTGTCGTAGGAACAAAAGCAGCCCCTCTTGTCAACTGACAGAATCCATTTAGGCAGGAGCAGAGAGGACCTGGACGATTTCTGACCAGCATTAGTGGTTTAATGGAACTGAGCACAATCACGAAATGGTTGACTATCATTGCACATCATTGTATGTGTGGAGATTCCTGGGCGGATTTGTTTCCCAATTTCCTCATCCATGTGGTTTTTCTGACACCTCCTTCCCTGGGGTGTGTTGTGAGTTTTACTCTTAGGTTGCTTTCTCTCTCTTCTTTAGGCTGCTTTGCAAAGTTCCTTCTCAGGCTGCTCTGCAAAGTTGATGCCAGCTTTGGACATCGATTTATGTGGATAACTGGGAGAGGGGAGAGCTTGGTGCATTCTGATCCTTGGTACTTTCTGAGCCTGGAGTTTTTGTTTCTTGTAACTCCTGAATGCCTTGGAGGAACAACAACAATTCACCATAACTCTTCGAAGAAACACTAAACTCACCTGAGAGTAATGGCCACAGTGAAAAATTATGTAAGCCTGCCCAAAGTCAATTGTCTCATAACCCCATGAATACTGATCCTGAAGTGAGCTCTCTGGGATCTCAGCAGACCAAGTCTCAATATCTCCTCACCCTGAGCTGGGACACCTCTCTAGTTGACTCTGACCATCTGCTGGTAAATCCAACAAAGGGAAGCACTGTCTGTCCTCAGGGTCAATGCAGGGAATCAACACCCATCCTCAAGGACCAATGAAGAGACACTTGAGTACTCTGATCTCTGGGATTTTTATAAAAATCATTTTACGAAAATCTCAGGGTTTCTGGGATTTCCAATCCATTACAATTGACAGAGAATAATATGTTAGTCATAGGTAACCTCTATATCTGTATATAGCTGTGTGTGTTTCTTTGTGTGAGGTGCTTCATAATATATATTTGCTTAAGTTACACATTATTTACTATATTTTTTCTCACTATTAAGCCATATAGAATCCTAGCATTGTCAGAATTGGAAGGGACATTAAAGATCATCTACTTCCAAACACCCTGCCTGGCAGGGACACCTTCCACTAGATTAGGTTGCCCAAGGCCCATCCAGACTGCCCTTACAAACTTCCAGAGATGGGGCTTCCACAACCTCTCAGAGCAACCTGTTCCACCGTCTCACCACCCTAACAGTGAAGAATTTCCTCATAATATCCAATCTAAATCTACCCTCCTCTAGTTTATATTCATCCCCCTGGTTCTATCACCACCTGACATCCTAAGAAGTCCCTCACCAGGTTTCTTGTAGGGCCCCTTCAGATACTGGAAGGCCACATTAAGATCTCCTCAGAGCCTTCTCTTCTCCAGACTGAATAACCCCAACTCTCTGTCTGTCCGCGTAGGAGAGGTGATCCAGTCCTCTGATCACTCTCGTGGCCCTTCTCTGGACTCGCTCAAGCACTTCTATATCCCTCCTGTAATAGGGGCTCCAGAACTGGATGCAATATTCCAGGTGGGGTCTCACAAGAGCAGAGTGGAGGGGAAGAATCACCTCCCTTAACCTGCAGGTCATGCTTCTCTTGATGCAGCCCAGGATATGGTTGGCCTTCTGGGCTGCAAGCACACACTGGCAGCTTATGTCGAGCACTTCCAAGTCCCTTAGGGCTGTCCTCAAGCCAATCTCCCATCTCCACCCAGCCTATATCAGTGCTTGGCATTGCCCCAACCCAGAGATAGGACCTTGCACTTGGTCTTGTTGAACTTCATGAAGTTGGCATGGGCCCACCTTTCCAGCCTGTCCAGCTCCCTCTGGATGGCATCCCTCCCCTCCAGCATATCAACCAACACTACACAGCTTGGTGTTGTCGGCAAACTTGCTGAGGATGCATTCAATGCCACTCTCCATTTTGCCAACAAAGATGTTGAAGAAGACTGGTCCCAGTACTGATTCTTGAGGGACTCTACTTGTCACTGGCCTCCACTTGGACACGGACCCATTGACACCCACTCTTTGAGTGCAGCCGTCATGCCAATTCTTTTTCCACTGAGTGATCCATCCATTGAAGCCACATTCCACTAGCTTGGAGAACAGGATGTCATGTGGGACAGTGTCAAAGTCTTTGCTCAGGTCCAGGTACATGACGTCTGTTGCTCTTCCACTGTCTATTGATGTTGTGACCTTTTCATAGAAGGCCACCAGATTCTTCAGGCATGATTTACCCTTGGTGAAGCCATGTTCATTATACCCCATCACCTCTTCATTATCCTTCTAACCTCAGGAGTGCCTCCAGGAGGATCTGCTCCATGACCTTACTGGGCAAGGAGGTGAGAGTGACTGGCCTATAGTTCACTGGATTATACAGGTATCACTGCATTTGCTATTACCTTTTATTGATAACAGGTGCCATACACATTGAAATCATCACTATTCTCTTTAACTTGTTGTTGTTATCCCTCTGAACTGTTGTCACCTCCAGAACACATAAACAAAGTCACAATAAAACACTCTACTAAATCCTTAGTTCTACATCCCCTTAGTCATAAACACTTAACCGGGTTTGGGACTAGGGTTAGATTTAAGAGTCTACTCTGAACCTCATGACTGAATGGGAGGGCATTCCCTGTTCCTTTCCCTATAACTTAGTCACAAACCTTTGAGCAGGTCTGGGACTAGATAGGTTTGACAATCTACTCTGAACCTCTTGACAAAATGTGATGAATATCCTCACCTCTTATATTTCCTACACCTGTGGAAAACTCCCTGTTGCACTCCAAGCCACTGCCACTGTGAATATACATTGTACACATGACTGTACTAACACTATAAATTAATCACTCTAATGAATTTGATTTGTAGTAAGTAATGTAGTGATATTGCCATCAAATGTAATCTCCAATACCCACTCTTGATTCTCCTAAATTTAAGCTTTATCCATCTATTAAATCATTTCAATGAACTGTATTATTGTCTCCAGTGCATGATGTGCAATTCACTCATTCTGTGATCAACATTATTCTAAATCAGAACACCACAACAGGCAATTTAAGTGCTATTTAAAAGGGGAGACTTTTAATTAGCTTACCCACTTGTTTTCCCCCTGCAATAATTCTTAATTACCTACTTCAAATGCCCAATGTGCTCTGCTATTACATAGACAATGGATGGAAATTCCATCAAGTGTCATTGCACAGAGGAGAAAACTCTGAGTGAGAGCTGCCAATGTCTTTGTCCAAGGAAGCTAAGCTATGGTGGGACATCCTCTCAGTTGAGCATCCTTCTGGATGAATTAGTTAATTCAATAAATATATGAAATTAATTTACCATGTTATCAAGTGAAGGACCCACAGCTGTTGTTTTTTTCTTCAGGAGAACAAGCCTGACATAGGCTGCATGGAAATCTGCCCCTTTAGGATTTGACACATTTCTGAGACAATAATGGCAAATCTTTAGTGACGGGCCATAAGAAGGAGCTTTACCCAAAGCACTGCAATTTCTTTCTGGGGAAGCAAAAGAAGGTGTTGGGAGTGATCTTACTTCCCCGTCCCTTGCAGAGATTATTTCACTCTCCACATGTAACTGTGACCAGGCACAGCTCTTCAGTACCTTCCCGAGGACAGTTACTCTGAACATCTGTGATGGTTTGGACCTGGCTCCCTGCCAAATGCCCAAACTCACAGTGAAATCCTTCCCCCACCTTTTCCTCTCAGAGTTTTAAAAAAACTACGAGAGAAACTAAAGAGCCCGAAACAACCCGAACTACATCAAAAGTATTTATATTTATATATATAGCAGTTATATACAATTAAAATACTATGTACACGGTAGAGGGAACCACCCAAGGGAAAGGGAAAAGGGAAGAAAAAAGGGAAAAAAGGGAAAAAAAAAGAAAAGGGAAACTAAAACAGGTTATGTACACTCGAAACCCAGGATAGAACTAATAAAAACAGAATCTTACTACTCTCCTTAAGATAGCAGAGTCGCACTGATCAACACCAGCAATAGCTGCCTCTCAAGGCCTACAAGGCCTGCAAGGCTTGACCCCTCCGCACAGGTGAGACCGATAGAAGAGAACCTGCGTCCTCGGATCCACCGGAAGGGAAAAGAGAAAGAGGGCCTCTCCCCCTCTGTATTTATACCCCCAGTTACGTAAAATCGTGTGGAATACTGGGTAAACCTGATCACTTCCCTGGTTACAAACTGGTTACAAGGAAAAGCCTGGGTCAAACCATTACACCATCAATGAGAAGATGTAGCCACTAATTACCAAGACATTACCCAGTGTCCTGAGTCCAACTCCAGCCCAGTCATCTCAGGAGGAAGACTGACTCCTATCCACAGAGGAAATGGTGTATCTGGCATCTAGCATTTGTGGGACAATCCCCTAATGAGCAGTCTCTCCTTTTCTCCTAAAACCTGAGCAGAAGGAACAACCTATCAATAATTTTACCCCCTGGCCTGGGATAAGTTGTTAGGGCGCAGGAGCCAGTCATTCCAGGAAGCTGTAAAAGAATTATGGAAGATTGTGTAGCTGAGCAATCACTATCAGATGTACCACAAGGGGAAATGTGCCCTTGGACCACTCAAAACTGCATTTTCCCATATGTTACTGGTGCCCACTTGTTCCAACGTATTTGTCATTTCGTCTCACAAATATCCTACTTTCTTTCAAGATCCTAAATCTTCTTTTATACACACCGGTGGGTACAACCAAGCATGAAGACAAAACCAAAATCATCTTCCCACCAGGTTGCAAGCTTCCAGTTCTTACCCCTTCTGTACTGCATCTTTCTGCCTCACCCCACTAGGCATAGTCAATTAATTTTCTCTTTGTCTTTTTCTGATTCTTTCTGTCCTATTTCTTTCAGAATCAACTGACCCCACACTGGCACTAAAACTGAACTTTTTGTGCCACCTCAGAAGGCCTCACTGAAAACACCTCCTTTGAGGAGGAAAACCCAACTAACATCTCCTTTCAGCCACCTTTTGGATTTTGTAAGCTTCTGTCACAGGTGCTCTCCAGAGTCAGCTCTCTGCCTCCCAAAATGTGTGCATTCCCAAAATGTGGACAGAGGGATAAACAAGCCCCCAGTGAGGTGACCAGCTGTTTTTTGTTGGGCAGAGAAACCAGCATGGACCCAGGGACAGATCAGGCAACCTACCCAGGCAACACTCCACACCTGCCTCTGCAGTGCAGCCTACACAATGCTGAGCTGAGGAACTGAGTATCTATCAACTGCTTGGTTTTTGTTTTGGTTTGGTTTGTTTTTTTTTTACTTAGCCTTCTCTGAATGTCCTTCAAGCATCAGAACAATGCCTCACAACATTGGCAACATTTTCTTCCATGCATCTAGGAGGGAAAAGTTCCTATGTGTGGTATATAACAACTTGAAGGGTTTCTGCTCCTCTTTGTACTTGAGGAAAACATATGGGCAGTACAGTGTCTCACTTGCCCTGTCCAGGGTGGGTGTCTACCAGAACAGCTTCTCTTGCTCCGTCACTGCAGGAGGAATCTCTGGAGGTCATTATGATTTAGGCACAGGATGCAACAAATAGGGACACTGCTATTACCAGGAAGTTAAGTCTACTGGGAATGGTAGCAGCATGTGAACACTGACAACAGCCAACTCGACTTGGCAGAAAACACTCTGGAGGAGTCAGAGCAGGCAGCTGCAAATTCTCTAGATTAAAGGCTTAACCTGGCAAATGCCAACATGCTTTGCCAGAATGCTTGATTTTAAGGCAAAGCTTTTTTTTTTTTTTTCATGGTTTCCCATGTCTGGAGACACCAGGTAACACTGGCAACACCTCATGCCATGTTGGTGCTCTTTTCTGGTGTCATTGGCCCCAGCCCTGATGTTCACCGCCCTCTGCCTCACAGCTTCTTCAGGCTCTTATTCCTTTCTTCATAGCTTCTGGGTCAGGACAAGGGCCAGTCGAGGGACAGAGATCTCCCAGTTCCACAAAGTCAGAAAAATACTGTAACCTGAAAGCTTCTGATGCTGAAAATTATGCCCCAAAAGGCTCTATGGAACTGCTCGGAGACAAAGTTTTAGTCTTTAAGCAGCGAGGTATTTATTTCAGGCAACATTGGGGAACTCCCGGCTCATGCCAGACAAAAGAGTTCCAAAGCAGTCAGTAAAAATCAGACTATTTATACAATTTGTACAAGAGATTACATCATTTTTACATGTATATTCATATTATTACAACATCTAATTATAATATTCATAGCAGGCGGAGTTGAGGTGGAGTGAGGGGCGGAGTCTTCATTTTGGGGAGATTTTTGGTGGTACATCCTGTTACTTCATCCTCAGGTGGTCATGTTTTGTTCTTCTTCCTCAGTGAACTTTTGAACTCTTCTTGACTCTGCTGGCTGTAATTTATATTGGGTAATAGTGTTTGGGCTCCTGCCTCTTATTTCTCCTTGTTCCCTTCTTGTTTCTATGTAAGATTTATGTTACCATTGTTAATGTTCTCTACCTTTCTGTGGTTTTACTGTTTGTTCTTTGTGCCAGCATTCCTTGTCCAGATGTTATTTGTCCACTGGTCCTTGAATCCTGGTTCTTTGTTTCTTAGCTCAGAGCTGGCTTTCTAAGTTAACTCTTTGGGCCTTGCTCTGCTTCACTTTTACAAGAGTCCGAAGTGAGGACCCTGCAAAACATGCCTTTATCACTGCATAATTTCCTGACCAGCAAGCTCCTGGAGAGAAAGAATGTCTTGCTGCAGCAAAACTGTGAAACTGGAATGCTGTTATGAGGAACTGCAGAAAGCAAACTGGAGTAAAGGTAAAATTGGCAGGGTGAGATTGCAACTTCCGACTCAAAAGAAGCCCCTGAACTAGTCTAAACCCACCCCTCTCTGGGCATGCGCAGAAAAAAAAGTACTGTACCTTTAAATGCAAATGAGATAATAGAAGCACCATTATCAAACAAAGACTTATCTTACTAACAAATAGATTGCTAATCATGTAATGGGATAAATATGCTATATCTTTTCTATGAAGCCCAGCTAGCTTTCTGGAATGTTTCCACCTAGCTCCAGAGTGGTGGAAACCTGTAACAGAGAAATACCAGGACCCTGTGTGTATTGGCTGCATATCAGGTAAAGATCTCACCTCTTAGGGGATCAATGAGAGCAATCCCTGTTTTTACAGACCTACTGTAAGATCACAGGTCTTCAAATGTGCACAGAGATTTAAGTCATCCTGCTTGTGATCTGGCTTAGTGACAAGGATTAGGGCTGGGACAAACACTAAATCATAGAATCGTAGAATGTTAGGGGTTGGAAGGGACCTTGAAAGATCATCAAGTCCAACCCCCCTGCCAAAGCAGGACACCCTAGATAAGGTCACACAGGAACGAGTCCAGGTGGGCCTTAAATGTCTCCCGAGTAGGAGACTCCACAACCCCCCTGGGCAGCCTGTTCCAGTGTTCCATCACCCTTACTGTGAAAAAATTCTCCCTCATATTAACACCAAACCTCCTATGCTCTAACTTGCTCCCATTGCCCCTTGTCCTAACATTGGATGACAAATAACACTAAAGGAATGACAGATGGCTAAGAGAGAGTGAGAGACTTCTGGACTGGAAAAGAAAACTAAACCTATTTTAATGAAAATAATAATGCTAAAATGAAATATATACATACAAATATATACAAAACCAATACTGAACTCAACCCCCTCCTGATGGCAACAGTGTCAGTGTCATCACTGATGCTGTGGCAGAAGTTCCAGAGTGGACTCAGCAGGAGACAGGAAGCAGACTCAGGGGCTGGATCCTGGAACTGGATTCAGGATCTCATTGATTAGAATCAAAGACAGAATGGCCAGAGTCCTCCTTGGATGCCAACCATTGAAGAAGAGAGCTTGACGCTCATGATTCCTCAGCTTTATATATAATATGACATATACAGAACGGAATACCTAGTTGGTCAGTTTAAGGTCACCTGTCCTGTCTGCTCCTCCCCACAGGTGCAGCCTTTTACCCTGCATCTCCCAACTGGGGACACAAGATTTAGCAGTGACCTTGGTCTGCATACCAATCCTTCTTAGTAAATTTAAACATTGTCTTATCACTGCCAGAAGCAGACATCGTCTGTGAAAGCATGCTGTTAACTTCAGAAAGTGCAGTTACTTATAGAAGAGCTTTAGCTAAAAAGTAAAATAACTGAAGAGAATTAGTTCTGTTCTAACTCAAACCAGGACACTCAAGCTCTTCTCTTACATATTCTTGCTGGGGTCAAGCTGGAAAGGCAAGTCAGTAAGTCAGTGAGTCAAGGTCAAGATGAGCTCTCATGACAATAATAAGGGTTTAAGAAAGTCCGGCCATCAACAGCTGTGTTCCTAGAGATCAGGCAGCTCTCACATCCACCTGTGAAGTCATCTGAATGTCAGGATCCAGACTGAGATCAGTGGGGTCCATGACCATGGCCAGATACAAACACATATATGTTACATCTGGAGATGTAACTCAAGCTGGGGCCAAGCATGAGAACTAGAACTGCAGAGCTTCTCCATGGGACAGGCAGTTAGCTTTGGCTCAAGCCTCCCAGAAGCAACTTGCAGAAAAGATCTCAGCAAGCTAAACAAAGAGAAGCAGGGAGCCCTCAGCAATGCTACCATTATATTGGGTTGGTTCAACAATTTTAAATCTCACAACGGAGAAAAATCTGAACCATTGTTCCTTTAGTCAGAGGCACTTGGGATGAGGTCTCAGCCCCTGTCTCTCTCAGCATCAGACTGATAAGCTGCAAAAATATGTCTCCCATTAGACTGTGTCCCATCCCAGTCACCAGAAACACAGCATTGTGAGGGGATACACTCAGGAACAGTGGCCTGCATAGGTGGACAGGCTTTCTTGGCCTTCTCCTTCCACAGAAAGCAAGAAACGGAGGATGCAGGAAGAACATCAGAAGAGAGTCCCCTTGTTGTGTTCAGCACATGCCCTCCCGAGGAGGGTCACACAAGTAGAGACTGACATGTGTGTGCTCCTGCATGTCTGGATGGAACAAGGCAGCAATCTGTATGTTCACCCGAAGTCAGGAAAAGATCAGCAAGGAGAGACTCTGCTGAGAGGTGCTGGGGACCATACTGGCAGAAGAGGATTCGAGTAGCCTGGGGAATAAAATCAGCCCCAGACCTGCTCCTGCTGTTCCCTCAGGAGCCACACAGACTGCACACAGGGGGCATGATGCCAATGAGGCAGCAAAATTGTCCTGAGAGCACTATTAGTGTTGCTATAGGGCCAAAGCCTCCCAGCAGAAACCCACCTGTGTACAACAATGAAGGACCATCAGGGAGAGATGGGAGAGCAAGGGACAAGGAGGTGGCATGTCCTCTCACATGGGAGTCCTTGGGCATCTGCACCAGAAGCACAAGGGTGTTGCCCATTTCCTGACCACTTGACCACAAAGAAGCCCACAGGAATGACCCAGGTGCACATCACCTGCCTGTACAGGATGCCATCAGCACTAGAGCTGAGTCTGCTGCCTGTGCTGACATGTGTCTGCCTCAGAAATCCTTGGGGCTCTCATCCCAACATTTCCAGAAGTCTATGGGAAAGGAGGTGGCATAAAGCAGGAAATGAACAGGCAGCAGAGCAGGAAACCAGGACAAAGCCCATACCATTAGCTGGCATGGTTTGCATTTGTCATGAGCTTGTCAGAGAATTATTCCTTCCACAAAGGTGCCTGTGGGCCTGAGGCAGTGCAGGGCTACTATAAAAGGCAGCCCAACTCTCTGCTCTCTCATTCACTTCTCTCACCTTCTCCTCCTTCTTGGGAATCAGGTGAGTGTGAAGCCTCTTCTCCTCCTTTAAGATCTGGTGTTTCCTCTATGCACATCTCAGCAGATATGGGGTGTCCTACCACAGTGGCTGGGAGATGCTTCTTCGGGGATAGGGAAGGGTTGGAGCTAGATGATCTTTCATGTCCCTTCCAACTCTGATGATTCTATGATTCTATGATTCTACGATCTTCTGTAGAGAGAGGTTGGGGCTTAGTGAAGGTGGCTTTAGGGCTTTGAGGTGGGCAGCATATGGTGGGCCAGGAGGGGCCTTGGCTCCACTGTGTTTGAAAGAGCTGGCAGGAGTACTCACCGAGCCATTTTGTGTCATTTTCTAGCAGTATTGGCTGACTGGGGAGGTACCAGCAGACTGGATATCAGCCAATGTTACCCTCGTATATAAGAGGGGATGGAAGGACGATCTGGGAAATTACAGGCCTGTTAGTCTGATTTCTGTACCAGGGAAGCTAATGGAGCAGACCATCCTGAGTACAGTTCCATGGCACATGCAGAACAACCAGGGGGTCAGGTCCAGTCAGCATGGCTTTACAAAAGGCAGGTCCTGTTTAACTAATCTGATCTCCTTCTATGGTGGGGTGACATGGTTATTGGACAAAGGAAGGGCTGTGGATGTTGTCTACCTTGATTTTAGCAAGGCGTTTGACGCATTCCCCATAGCATTCTCCTAGAGAAGCTTGCTGCTTGTGGCTTGGATGTGCACATGCTTTGCTGGATCAAAAACTGTTTGGATGGCCGAGTCCAAAGAGTTGTGCTCTGTGGAGTCAAATCCAGTTGGCGGTCGGTCACGAGTGGTGTCCCTCAGGGGTCAGTGCTGGGGCCACTCCTGTTCAACATCTTTATTGATGACTTGGATGAGGGGATAGAGTGCACCCTTAGTAAGTTTGCAGATGACACTGAGCTGGGTGGAAGTGTCCATCTCCTCGAGGGTAGGGAGGCTCTGCAGAGGGAACTAGACAGGCTCCATCCATGGGCAAAAGCCAATTGTATGAGTTTCAGTAAGGTCAAAGGTCAGGTCCTTCATTTTGGTCAAACAACCCCCAGCAGCACTAGATGCTTGGGGAGGAGTGGCTGGAGAGCTGCCCAGCAGAGAAGGACCTGGGGGTGTTGATTGACAGCTGGCTGAACATGAGCCATCAGTGTGCATAGGTGGCCAAGAAGACCAAGGGCATCCTGGCTTGTAACAGGAATAGTGTGGCCAGCAGGAGCAGGGAGGTGATCTTGCCCCTGTACTTGGCATGAGGCCACACCTTGAATACTGTGTGCAGTTTTGGGCAGCATAGTACAAGAAGGACATCGAGGTGCTGGAGAGGGTGCAGAGAAGGGCGACTAGGCTGATCAGGGATCTGGAGAACAGGCCTTATGAGGCCTCAGGGAGCTGGGGCTGTTTAGCCTGGAGAAGAGGAGGCTGAGGGGAGATCTTATAGTTCTCTTCAGTTACCTGAAAGGAGGTTGTAGAGAGGCGAGTGTTGGCCTCTTCTCCCTTGTGACTAGCAATAGAATTAGAGGGAATCGGCTCAAGCTGTGCCAGGGCAAGTTTGGATTAGATAGTAGGAAATATTTCTCCACCGAAAGAGTGGTGAGGTATTGGAATAGGCTGCCCAGGGAAGTGGTGGAGTCACCATCCCTGGAGGTTTTAAAAAAAAAGGGTACNCCTACCCACAGAACACTGTTGTGGGCTCCTCCACCTCTGCTGCTGCTGGCAGCATCCTCAGCTGTGATGGAGTGCCCATCAACTCGGGGGGATTTGACCTCTCCTGTATCACCAACCGCTACTGCTGCAGACCATGCCGCCCCTGCTAAAGGTGTTGATAACATCCTTGGCCAAGAACCTTCAAGACTTCTAACATGGTGCTGGACAGAAGATAGACCTTCAGAGCACTGTATTTAGTGCTTTGGGCCATTGTTTCCTTCTTTGTCTCTTTCTCTTCCTTTGGCTGTCACTGTCTCCCAATGACAGCCTAGTGGTGACCTGTTTGCCTCCCTCTCTCCACAGGGCAGGCAGATGGATACCCTGCATGAGCTCCACCTTATCTTTGTGGCTGCCCTTGGTTCCTATGAGGCACCTTCTTTTCTTCCTTAGACTCATTAAAGTTGTGCTGCATCCAAGCTTGAGCATCTGAGTCGTCCTTCCTCCTTTGGCAAATCTTCCAGGATGCTTAGTGAAACAGGTTGTTTTGGAGATGTTTGTGGTCGGTGCTTCAACAGAGGATCCTTCCTCATTCCTAGTGGAAGGTGATGCTCGGACTCACTGTACTAAGTTGTCTTTTGTGTTTTGTCACTTGGAGCTTAGGAAGACACTCCTGGCTGCTTCACATTCAATGTCCATCTGTCCTTGCAGCCTTGTTCCATCTATTCATCTTTGATCGCTTCAGGGGTCTGACAGCCAAAGTACCATGCGACAAAGCTCTATAGGGAAAGGGGGCTCAGGATAGCTGGTCAATATTCAAGGATCAGCTTCTCAGTGTCCAGGAGCAAAGTATACTGACAAAGAGAAAGGCAGGAAAGAATGCTAGGAGACCTGCCTGGATAAACAAGGAACTCCTAGACACACTATCCCACAGAAAGAATCTCTACAGGGAGTGGAAGAAGGGCCTACTAGAATGGGGGGCATACAGGGAGGCTGTCAGGAGAGCAAGAGAACTGGTTAGAAAAACTAAAGCTCAGTGGGAATTAAATCGAGACAGAGAGATCAAGTGGAACAGCAGAAATTTCTATAGATATATTCATGGAAAAAGGAAGACAAGGGAAGATGTGGGCCCCTCAGAAATGAAATGGGAGAACTGATGACGGGTGATATAGAGAAGGCCGAAGTTCTCAATAGCTTCTTCACCTCGGTCTTCACTGGCAAGGCCTCCAGCCACACCCCCAAAGTCAAAGAAGATAATGGCAGGGGCTGGAAGATAGAATAGCCTGTGGTAAGTGAAGATCAGATTTGTGATCATCTGAAGAACCTGAAAGTTCACAAGTCCAGGGGAGGTGATGGGATATACCTGCGGGTACTGAACTGGCAAATGAGGTTGCTAAGCCACTCTACTGTATTCCAAAAGTCATGGCAGTCTGGTGAAGTCCCCACTGACTGCAAAAGGGGAAACATAACCCCTATTTTTGAAAAGGGAAAGAAGGATGATCCTGCAAACTATAGGCCAGACAGTCTCACCTCTGTGCCCAATAATAATAGCATAATGAAGAGGTAATTGGGTATAATCAACACAGGTTCACCAAGGGTAAATCATGACTGACAAATCTGGTAGTCTTCTATGAAGAGGTCACAACATCAATAGACAGGGGAAGAGCAATGGACATCATGTACCTGGGACCTGAGCAAAGCCTTCGACACTGTCCTGCATGACATCCTGTTCTCACAGCTGGTTGAATATGGGTTTGATGGATGGATCACTCACTGGATAAGGAATTGGCTTTACGGCCGCATCCAAGGAGTGGCTGTCAATGGGTCCATGTCCAAGAGGAGTCCCTCAAGGATCAGTACTGCGACCAGTCTTGTTCGACATCTTCGTCGGTGACATGCACAGTGGCATCGGGTGCTACCTCAGCAAGTTTGCTGAGGACTCCAAGCTGTGTGGTGCGGTTAACATGCTGGAGGGAAGGGATGCCATTCAGAGGGACCTGGAGAGGCTGGAGAAGTGGGCTCATGCCAGCCTCATGAAGTTCAACAAGAAGTGCAAGGTTTTACCTCTGGGTTGGGGCAATGCCAAGCACTGATACAGGCTGGGTGAAGATTGGTTTGAGAGCAGCCCTGAGGAAAGGGACTTGGATGTGCTGGTGGATTTCTTTCCAGTTCAGCTACTCCTGACCTGCAGCTCTCCACAGTTTGAAAAAGATAATGAGAAGCTTTTTGAACTGTGATCCTTTTTTACTCTGAAGTATGCTAATCTCCCTGGTGTGATTTTATTCTTTCCAAGAAAAATTACAATTACACAATTTTCAGAAAGGTGTCATATAGGATTCTTGTCCACCTTCCTTCCTGGCTTGTGTTTCTGATCCTTTCTTCCACCTTATTGTTTCTTGTTCTCATTATGTCTTTCGTGGGCATCACATTGTCCTGTTTGTAGTAGCTTTGTCCTTCGGTGGGTTTGAACTTGTCTATCTGCCAGGTGCCCACCCACTCTTTCTCAGTCCCCCTCCCCAGCAAGACAGGGGGAGAAAATAAGGTGAAAAAACATGTGGGTCAAGACAAAGACAGAGATTCAATGCTACTTATTCTCACAGGCAAAACAGACTCAACCTAGGGAAAATTAATGTAAATTATTAACTGTTAAAAATAGAATAGGAAGGTGAGAAACAAAAAACACCACCACCAAAAAAACCCCAAACCTAAAACCAGTTTTAGGTATTCAGGTATGTTTTTCAGTGATACTGGACAACTTCTTTGACCTCCATCATCAGCTCTAGGTAGTGATTTAAACACTTGTCACTCTCAAGCAATCACCATCTCCTAGGCACAGAGGAGGAACCATTGGGCTAGAAGGGCAGGCTCAGGCATTCAGGGTCCCATTGTGAGAAATAAATATACAGTTTTATTACAAGCAAATGGATTAAACAAGGGTCACCAATATAAGGAGTTGCATGCAAAGGGGTTTTTCTACTAATCTATAGGCCTATTGTGGAGTTGTACTTGGACATGTCTGGACAAGTATCAGGGAACATGCGGCCGGGAATGAAGGGATTGCAAAATATATGTAAATAAAGCAAACCCCCTGCCATGTGGTCAGCCATGGAGGCTGCCATTTTGGCCATGTGGTCAGGCCTGGAGGCTGCCATTTTGGTCAGTGCCCCGCCTCTCAACACAGCATAGCCAACCAGAGGGAAGGGAACACCCCTTCTGATAAGAGGACTGGGTGGGACTTAGGAAACCTTTAAAAGGTGGGAAATTTGATTTCAGGGTGTGTTTTTGGGATCATTGGGCAACTAGGGCACCCAACACGCGTAGTAAGTACATCTTCCTGCTTGTTATTTTTCTTTGGTTTACGGACTTCATTATTTTTCTAAACTTAAATAAAAGGAGACATTTTCTCTCTAATTAATTTTCTCACACCATGGACCAGGAAATGTTCCCCTCACTTTCCTCCTGCCTGCAGTTCTGAGCAGTCACTGTCTGTACTCATTATCCAGCCAGTGGGCAGCTGCTTGCTGTGCCAAGAGACCAAGGCTTTACTTCTTCCTCTCCGAGACCTGCAAGCAGTGGCATTGGGTGATTTACCACTGCCAGGGCATGACTAATTTCCTCACCTTGCCTGGAACACCAGAGACTTGTTTCAGGTGGAATCTGTCCAACAAACCTCACATACTGCCAAGATCTGCAGCAACACAGCGCAGGGCATTGGAAAGAAGGCACAGCTCCTGTGTACTGAGGGGCTCTGGAGCCAACTAGGATGAGAGTGAACTAGAAGTGAGAAGTAATGTTCTCCTAGTGGCTCCTTGGGCCTCTCACCCTGCGGGAGGTTTCATGGTCCCAGCAAATGAGGACCAGACACTACAGGCTGTCGTCTGGAGGCTCTGGGTAATGAGAAAGCAGGGAGCTGGGGCACCGGGATCACCTCTAGGGACAGCCTGGCAGGAGGTGAGGGGAGGCATTTTTGCACAGCAGGATCCACACTGAGCTGAGACCAACGCTCCTGTTTGTGTGTGAGAGTCAGAAAACCACCTTCCAGCCCCAAGGGCAGAGCTTCTGGAATTACTCAGTGGGGAAGGTGAGCAAAGCAAGGAAGAGTATATTTGTTCTTCTCTTGCCTGAAACACTCTCTGGTTATTCCTGTTCTGGCAATGATTCATTATGTTCCCTCAGCCAACAGCCCACAGAATCTCTTCACAGAGGACACCTGGGGGGTAATCCTGCAGATTGCCATGTGGAAGAATCAGCCCCTGGGCTCTTCACAGACAAAACATGCATCCAGCTTTCCAACTGCAAGCACATGATGCCGAAAATTATGCCCCAAAAGGCTCTATAGAACTGCTCAGAGACAAAGTTTTAGTCTTTAAGCAGCGAGGTATTTATTTCAGGCAACGTTGGGGAACCCCCAGCTCATGCTGGACAACAGAGTTCCAAAGCAGTCAGTGAAAATCAGACTATTTATACAATTTACATGAGCGATTACAACATCTTTACATATATATTCATATTGTTACAACATCTAATTATAATATTCATAGTAGGTGGAGTTAAGGCGGAGTTATAGGCATGGTCTTCAATTTGGGGAGATTTTGAGGGGTCGTTCCGTTCTTCAGCTTCATGAACCCAGTGTCCTTTCATCATCATCATCATAAACTCTTGAACTTTCCCTAATTTGGATGGTTTCCCTATGCATTTAAGTCTTCATTTTGGGGAGATTTCTGGTGGTACATCCTGTTACTTCATCCTCGGTGGTCGTGTTTTTGTTCTTCTTCCTCAGTGAACTCTTGAACTTTCCCTAATTTGGATGGTTTCCCTATGCATTTAGCAAGAATACCTAGTGTCTTGGCAAGAGTAATTTGATTTCTTGCCTCATCCCTTTTCTTATCTCTTTGTTTTCCCTCTATGTGCCCTTTTTCATGTCATAGCGTCCTAGGTCATGTCATAGGGGTCTTGTTTCCTAGTGAATTATTACCTACACTGTTTTTTTGCTTTTGCTTAAAGCCTGCATTTAGACTTTAACTCTCTGATTCCTGTATTGCTATACTGTATTCGCTTTTTACCTGTTTTCACACAGAAGATGTGAACATTTTAACTGAGCAGGTCAATGCAGACCCTCTGTCTGCACTTCTCAGTGACCACCCACCTCCACATCCCTTTCAGGCACAGGACTTATCTTTTCTTCAGGTGCCTCATTCTCCTTCTCTACTTCTGAATCTCCCTGCTCTGTCTTTCTTTTGACATACTCCAACTCAATAAAAACACAAAGCTCTGCCTGTCACTCCAGAAGACTTCACTGATAACACATACACTTCTGCTCCTTCAGAAAGGAAAACTCAGCTAAAACTTCTCTGCAGCCACCACAGCGGTTGGTTTTGTCAGCTTCCAACACAGTTGCTCTCCATGATTAGCTCTTTGCTCTACCAAATAGACTTAGTATGACACTGCTCAGAGGGACAATCTCATTCCCAGAAATGGAGTGAACAGCTGGTTTCTGCCTGGAAATTGGGCACAGGGATTCCCCCCAGCAAAGCAGTGAGAGCAAAGCTCCTGAGACAGAAGAGAGATGTGAAAAACAAAGGAATAGCTTGGGGCATGGGTGGGAAACAAGTTGAACAGAAAATCTTCCCCAGTCTCAGGCTGGTGAGTCTTTTCACATGCTGAGGTTTGGCTGATGCCCAGGTGCATGACCAGGAAAGGGATTTTCCTTCCTCAGGCTATTTTGGTTAGGAGATGTAAGCCACAAAACCAGTCATGTCTCATGAGGGCTCCCTCCTGCAACAGTGTGCTTCAGAGGAGGCTGAGAGAAGAGTAAGAGTAGAACAAGACAGACAGATACATCTTTTTAATACCCATTTCCATGTCACAGATGGTTTCAGCTTAGGGGGTTTGATGGAGCCTAGTGTGGTCCATGTGGCATCCCTCAAAATCTCTCCCCCAAGTTCCAGTGCTCCTTGAAACTGACAGTTTTATTGGACTATTTTGCTCTTTTCCCAAGATCCTAGATCTCAACTCAGACAGAAAAGTCACACTAGCACATGCTGTTAATGATGTCGTCTGTGCTGCACAGGCTGGGGAGGTAGAAATTCAACCTCACCACGAATCCAACAGGCTATTGCTGGACAAGCTGAGGTCAGACTTACATGCAGACAGAACTGGGGAGGGAACAACTAAACAGGGATCATACAAATACCCTGTGTGATGCTGCATCCTTTGGGCACCAGTGTGGCCTCAGGGGAGAGACAGGTGGTGCAGATTGGCATCCCACACATGGAAAAGCACCTGGAAGTTCTCCACAGAGAGAACAGAGGTGAATTTCCTTGAATCTTCCCAAGGTTTGGATTTATCCATCTACAGCAGCATGTGAGAGTACTCGGTCAGCAAAGCCTCTTGCTCTAATCCTTGCCAGAATAAAAGACACATCTCACCAAAGAGTGCGAGTCTCACCAGGACTTCTAGGAAAAATAGGACTATGTTATGCTTTCCCCATCACAGGTTGCCCACAGAGTTCTAAGAAAGACTGAGTTGGTGTTTGTGGATTCCCATCTTTTCCTCTCCCTGCTGGCTCAAGGCACCCTCCAAAACACACTGTGAGAGTGGAAAAAACCTCTTTACCTGCTGCTCCAGACAGATCTCCTTATATCCCCACACAGCCAACACAGAAATGCTCTCTCTCGAGAATACAGGCTAGAGCTCACCCTACAAAAAGTATCAAGTTGCAATCTTAGCTATGTCACAGGTTGCCTAGTGTCAGGGCTGGGTTTTTCAGCACACCTTGATTCTTACTGCACCAGTGAGGCAGCAGCTGGGCTTTAAAGAGCCTTCTAAGTCAGAAAGTGTTTGAGCATCCTCTTAGGCAGACATACCTGCTGTAGAACTGCTGCCTCCAAACTCCAGGTCACATTGTCAAAGGGGCCTTGGGCACCTGAAAATTTATATAGTAGACTGAGAACAGATCATGCAGTTTGCTTTCAGGTATCAGAAGGCTGACAGGAGCCTTCCAGCATCTTATCTGTCATGGTGATCTCAATGAGCCCAAACATTTCCCACCAAGGGAAGGGCCCATGATGATTGTCTCTGGACAGACATGAGGTTTCCATTGTTTGAGTGGAGAAAGCCCTCTTCAAGCCCACCTGTATCCACCTTGTCTATAGATACTGTCCAGACAGAGGTAGGGCTGTGCATAGACAAAGATTCCCCAGGGACTCTCCTTCCAAAAGCCTCTTTCTACCTCTCAAGTTCAGATCTTCAACACTGTAACTCTGCTAGCAAATTTCACTCTTAAGGTATGAACTTAACTTTCTTTAAGTCTAAAAACATGTCTTTAAAAGAAGTGTCTGGAGCAATCACTCATTCAATCTCCAGGACCTTATGTGAACACTGAAGGTTCTATGTTTGGGGTTTAGGAAGATGTGTACAACAAGCTCTTAGTTTCATCTTAGTCACTGTGAGGAATGCTTGAAGGTGCTGGCAACCTCTAGTTCACTTTCTTATGTTGATGTTGCACTTGAGCTAACTTTGTGAGATTAAACCCTAGTAGAAAGCGGAATGCCTTGAGAGAACATTATGAAACTGGAGGACTGGGGTTGTTTACAAAGTAAGTGAACAAGAAACCACTTTTTTTTTTTTCCCCCCTAAGGAACAAGCTAAAAGCAACATGTCTGACAGGTCTTCTTGTTTTAACAGTGCTCAGGGTTTCCGTGTTTATGTTACTGGTATCAAAAAAACCAATAACAGAAGAAGCTTTTACCCACCGTGAGGCAGCAGTGGCCGGAGCCTGCAGCAGGCCCGAGGGCTGCTCTCTGCTGCCGCTTTCCCAGTGCTGAGCAGAAAGGCGCTGCTCCTCGCCGGGAGCCCCCAGGGCCGGCGGCTCCAATGGCTCCTTCCCGGGCCGCGAAGGACACCGACACCGGTCTGCGCGCCCTTCCTCCCAGGACACAGATCCGACGGACTCCAGGAGGAGCTCCCGGGGCTGCGGGGCCTTGGCGTCCCTGTCGGTGCTAATGCCGGCACCGGTGGCTGTCAGTGGGGAGACGCGCTCCATGGCCTGAGCGGCAGCGCCCCCTGGCGGTCTCGCTCGGGGCTGTTCCCCCATCGCCACAGCCGCCACCGCCCCGCCCGTCGCGGTTCGTGCCCGGCCGCGGCCGCAGCCCCAGCTCCGCTCCCCGTGTCTGCCAGGGACAAGAATACAGCGCCGCGTCCCCGCGCCGGGGTCGGGCCAGCCACAGGGCTCTGGACCGGCGGTCTGCCGCCACCGACAGCCGCCCCGGCGGGGACCGCACCTCCTGCAAGCCTTGAAGAGCTCGAACGAGGAATTCGGGACCTCGCCCCGAAAACTGCCGGTGCCAGAGGATGCGGTCACCAATTCGTATGTTGGGGTGTGAGCAGTTGATGCTGATGCCGGTGCCCTCGGTGATCTCTGCCTACGCCCTCTGCTGCACCGGGGCTCTGCCCACAGCCACTGCGGAGGAAGAAGGAAAGGACAAAGGTCACCAAAGCTCGCCCAGCTCTGATGATTCTTTTTTCCTAGAGAAACAGGCAGGAACAGTGGCAGTGACACAGGATAGGAGAAGATGGGCACAGAGGTGGAGAGTGATCCTGCTGTGGGGGATGTGGAGCGAGGGCAGAAGCCTAGGAGGGAATTTGCAGGTAATGTCTGCAGAGATTAGGTGGCTGGAGAGAGAGAGGAAGAGTAGGGAGTGGGTGCTAGAGTGAAGCAGAAAGGGCTCTCTTCAGGGCAATCAGAAGTTCAGAAGGCAGGAGGAGAGGAGAGGGTGCTTGGCAAGGCAGCATAGGGAAGAGCTGGCGCTGGTGTTCTTGGGGCGCAGCCTAGCCCCGTCCCGATCCCCGTTCTCCATCGGCAGCCCTGCGCACCCACGAGCACCGCGGCCACCCGCGGCTTTCTGCTCGTCTTCGCCGCCTCCCCTCCCCTTTCCCTCTCTCCCCTCTCCCTTCTTCGCCTCTTCTCACCTCGCTTGCTCCCTCCTTAGGGTCTCGGCAGTCCTGGGCGCTGGCAGTACACAGAAGGGCGGGAGGGGTCGTGGGATCTCAGCAGGGCTGTGGCCAGTGGAGACAGAGGCTTCAGGGCAAGTCAGAAAGTAGTGGGATGAGAGAAGGAGCATGGGACTTCTTAGCCATGGTTCCCCTCACTGCCCAGCGCAGACAGGAGAAGGACGAGCTGCCGACATCGGGGCACCTAGCAGTACTGGATTTCGTGAAACCCAGTAGCAAGCTGCCTGGGGACACTGCACCCCCAAAACTTTGCACTCTGAACCGTCTACCCCAGAACCCCACAGGCTGGTGCTGCCCTTGGAGCTAGTAACACGAGCCCAATGGCCCATGAAAGACCAGCAGCAGCCCCAGCAACAGAGGCTGAAGGTGTGGAGATAGCAGGAGCCACAGTTCAGCCCTGGGACCTGAAGGCAACACCCCTGGAGGCACTAGCAGGAGTGGAGCTGCCTGAAGCAACATTGGGTGTGTGGTCAGGCGTGCCTGTGCACCTTGACCACAGGGGTCCCAAGCCCTGAAAATAGCCAAAGTGGAGTGGAGATGACAGCAACAGGGCATGACAAGAATTTTTTGAAGTTAAGTAATGTCTGTTTTCACAGAAAGCTTACTTTCCAAAAATGTCTAGTTGGAAAAAATGGAAATCTGAATCGATATCTGGAAAGAAAGCTCATGGGGCTCTGCTGCGTGCTATCAGCCAGCAGTACAAAAGGAAAAGGAAACTACCAGGTGAAGTGCCCAGGGGATGCAAAGCAGGTGTTTACTGTCATGCAAAAATGTAGGAAGAGTCAAGTTCTGAAGGGCAAGCAATAAAGAAGGTTGTGGGAGCAGGGAAGGTGGAACAAGTAAAGAGGGAGAAGCTGGGTGTATGAGGAGAAATCTACTGGGGGAGATGTGATCTGGGAGACGGACGGCGCCTTTCTGGAGTGAGATGGATCTTTCCTCCCTCTCAAACACAGGAACAAACCCATCTCTTCTTTCCAACACTTTCTGGGAAAGCTTCTCTCCCCAGCTTGTATCACGACTCACCCCAGCTTGTATCAAGTCCATGATCCTCCCTCCTCTTCCTCGGTCCATAGATAGCTCATGTAGAGGGAAAGTACCTACTGACTCCAGCCCAGCCCCTTCCCACCAGACAACCTGGTAATGTCAGCTTTCATCAGCTGGTTCCTCAGTGTGAACATGAGGGGATTCAACAGGCACATCTCTGTGGTGCGGAAGACAGAAGCCAACTCTGATCTCAGGTGCACAAGACCATGGGAATGTAATAGCTGAGCACACAGGCCTGAGATGAGAGCTCAGGGGAGTGAGGCAGTGACACAGCCTGCAGGCAGGGAGGGAACTGATTTTAGGGGCCCTGTGTCAGAATGACGGGTATTTCTGCATTTCTGCTCACCAGCACGTGCTTTTGCCATGTGGACACCAGCTGCTTGGCCACATTCAGAGCCAATGGAAGGGCATGTAGCTCTGATAAACAGACCCCAGTGTATATTCCAGTTTTTCAGGTGGCATTTTCTTGTGAGTCTGCAGAACTTTTCCCAACTTAAGAAACAACCCAGACTGTATACCCACAAGCTGAGTAGCAACACAGCCCAATGCACCATTCTTCTGCTATCTCTGGTCTTCAGAGCTCAGAAAAGTGAATTTCCATTTCAGGTAGGGGAAAAAAACCTGGCTTCCCTATCAGTTCACCTTAAAAACTGAAATCATGTTACGGATGAATATGTTTGACATGAGTATGATTTAACAGCAATTAAAAATTTATTAACAGTATAAGATAAATCAAAGGTTAATTTTAGCAGAAATTTAAGATTAACAAACGATTCAGAAAAATATATTGCAATCAAGCAACAACTTAATTAGAGATTGAAGAACGACAAGGTTCACACCAACTTCAGGGTATCCTAAATCGAAGTATGTATATATGTATAAGAACAAAACATACAAGCACATAGAGACAGAAATATTTGGATTCAGCACACCCACACTCATGCAGGTAAATCATAGAATGGTTTGGGTTGGAAAGGACACCAAAGTTCATCTAGTTCCAACCCCCCCTTGCCATGGGCAGGGACACCTTCCACTAGAGCAGGTTGCTGAAGGCTTCATCCAGCCTGGTTTTGAACACTGCTAGGGATGAAACATCCACAGTTTCTCTGGGCAACCTGTGCCAGTGTCTCACCACCTTCACTGTAAAAAATTTCTTCCTCATATGTTGTCCTGGTTTGGGTTAGAACAGAACTAATTCTGTTCAGAGATTTTACTTACTAGTCAAAGCTCCTCTGAGAACATGCACTTTCTGAGACTAACAACATGTTTTTGCAGACACTGCCTGCTGCTAGCAGTGGTAAGGCCTAATGCTTAGATTTACTACCAGGGATTGGTATGCAAAACAAGGTCACTGCTAAACCATCCCCTTAAGTGCCACATCTACCTGTTTTCTGAAAACCTCCAGGGATTGTGACTCCACCACTTCCCTGGGCAGCTTATTCCAATACCTCACACTCTTTCAGTGAAGAAATTTTTCCTATTATCTAATCTAACCCTGCCCTGGCACAACTTGAACCCATTCCCTCTAGTACTATTGCTAGTCACAAGGGAGAAGAGGCCAACACTCACCTCTCTACAACCTCCTTTCAGGTAACTTAAGAGAGCTGTAAGGTCTCCCCTCAGCTTCTTCTCCAGGCTAACAGTCCCAGCTTCCTGAGCCTCCCCTCATAAGGCCTGTTCTCCAGATCCCTGATCAGCTTACTTGCCCTTCTCTGTACCCTCTCTAGCACCTCAGTGTCTCCTTCCTAATGTCTTCCTTCATGATGAGGGACACTCAAAAACACATCAATACGTGTGATCATGCAGATCTGCATGGAGTCATAGATAACTTTGTGCACCTACATGCATTCGCAGAGATCCACACACACAAATGTCCACACCAGCAAGCATACATGTATCCACTAGTCTAAAGCTAATTTCAGAGTTAAGCAAGGACATGCTGGTTTCCATCCCAACAGGGGAGGTCTAGAGCACCTCAGGGTAGAATAAAGCTCCAGACTCATCAATAATGTTGAGAACTTCTAGAGGCTTCCCAGAGTGGGCAAGAGGCCAAAAAGACTGGCAATGTTATTCAATAAAACCCAAGCCACACAGCCCGCTGACCTGAGAAAGCCACCACAAATGCCTGTCTGGCAAGTCGGGAGAGAGAAAACTGGGAGGGAGAGATAGAGGATAAAAGAAGTGTGTAACATGCTCTCTCACACAGAAGTCTCTGAGTGTCCAGCTGAGGATTTCATGGATGCAAATAGCTAGGCTATTGAAGAAGCCCTTCCTATTGTCCTTGACCTCCCTTGCAATGTTTAATTCCAGAGAGGCCTTAGCTTTCCTAGCTACCTCCCTAAAACCTCTCACAATAGTCTTACAGTCTTCCCACGTGGCCAGCCACACCTTCTATGTCTGGTAGACTCTCTTCTTCCACTTGAGTTTGCCCAGCAGTTCCCTAATTAACCATGCAGGTCTCCTGGCTCCCCTCCTCAAGTTTCTACGTGTTGGGATGATCTTGAGCTTGGAAGAAGTGGTCCTTGAATGTTAACCAACTCTCTTGGGCCCCTTTATCTTCTAGTACCCTGTCCCATGAGTTTTCCCTTAGCAATTTCTTGAAAAGATAAAAGTTGGCCCTACAGAATTCCAGGGTTGTGATCTGACTAGGTATTCTGTTCCTATCACACAAGATCTTGAATTCTACCATCTCATGGTCGCTGCAGCCAAAGTTGCCCTCAACCTCTACCTTTTCAACCAGACCCTCCTTGTTAGTGAGTATCAGGTCCAGCAGCGCTCCCTTCCTAGTGGGCTCATCCACCATTTGCATCAAGAAGTTATCATCAATGCACTGCAGGAACCTCCTGGACTGTGAATGGCTGGCTGAGTAGGCCTTCCAGCAAATATCTGGGTAGTGAAAATCCCCCATAAGAACTGGGGGTTGTGATTGCAAGGCCACTGTCAGCTGCCTGGAGAAAGCCTCATCTGCTTCCTCATCCTGATCAGGTGGCCTGTAATAAACACCCATAACAGTATCACCCATGTCAGTGTGCCGCTTAATTCGCACCCACAAACTCTCAACTTTCCCCTCATCCACCCCTGGACAGAACTCAATACATTCCAGTTGCTCTCTCACATAAAGAGCAACTCCCCACCATGCCTTGTACATCTGTCTTTCCTGGAAAGGATATAGCCATGCATGACCACATTCTAGTCATGAGAGCTGTCCCACCATGTCTCTGAAATTGCCACCAGATCATAACCCCTTAACCACACATGGATTTCTAACTCCTCCTGTTTATTCTCCATGCTGTGTGCATTAGTATACAGGCACTTCAGGTAGTGAGCCGAGCATGCCAATTCTACTCTGGGGGGGTGGGAGGCCTTCCTGTCTGTATTAGTACTAGCACTAGAACACTGGTGCAGACCTGGCAACAACCCCATCCCCCTCTGAAACTGCTTTAAAGCCCAACAGATGAGCTCTGCTAGTTCTTGTCCTAGAATCCTTTTTCCCCTGGAAGATAAGCCTTTCCCACCTCTTATCATCTGGCCTGGTATCCTGTAATACCAGGCATTTTCAAAGAACCCAAAGCCCAGGTCTGTAGCACCAGTCTCGGAGCCAGGTATTTATGGACTGAACTCTTCTGCTCCATCCCATATCATGGTCAGATACTGGAAGTAGGGAAGAGAAAATAACTTGCGCCCCTGACCTTTTTATCAACAGTCCCAAGGCCTTGAAATATCTCTTTGTTTCCCTTGGACTACAGGAGGCAGCTTCCTCTCCACCTGCCTGAAAGCTCAGTCACTTGGTTCACATCTTCCACTTGCATGAACACACTCCTGTCCTTGAAATCCTTGTGCCATCACACCATGAGGGTTGTGGCCTCCCTGCTTTCTGCAGTCTTCTAAACCTGCTAGTGAAGGCTCTGGCACATGGCAACCCTTAATCATTACCAGAGAAAAGGCAGAGTGGGATATGCTGAGTAGGCCCCTTTCAAGGCCTGTACCTAAGGAAGTTTTCGCCAGAGTCAGTGGCCATGAGGCTCTGCCTTGCTTTGTCTCTCCTGAGTAATGTCCTTGCAACCTCAGAACACGTCCTGCAGATGTGGACCCTGACCAGTGCTGGGCTCTGGTAAGGACCTTGAGGTCTGCAGTTGGTCCTTAGGGGGCAGATTCCCCACAGGCTCCTGGCTGAACATCTCAAAGACTGCTCGGTCTTGGAAAAGTCTTCCTCCAAAAACTCAAGCAGTTCTAAGCTATTGTGTTGGCTTTACAGGCCACCCAGGAGGTTATGAACATAAAGGGACAGGGGAAGATTTCCCCCATGAACAGAACCAGTATGAGATGTACAGGGGACAGAAAAATGCAGTCAAGCACTATCTAATAGTCCCCAAATATTGTCACATGTTCACTATTTGGTCTTTCAAATGCCTTTGTCTTATGAAACTCTGAAACCTACCTTACACATCTTTGGGTTTTTACCAGGCATGAACAGAATGAGAATCAACCTCCTACTGGGACCCATATGATAATTTTCTTACCCTGTTTTGGTGTGCCAATAAAGCTACTCAGAGAGTTGGAACAATTGTCCCATGAAGAAAGGCTGAGAGAGTTGGAGTTGTTGAGCCCGGAGAAAAGAATGCTCCAGGGAGATCTTAGTGCAGCCTTGCAGTACTTCAAGGGCCTATCAGAGAGATGGGGAGAGACTTTTTAACAGGAGCTGTTGGGACAGGACAAAGGGTGGTGGGTTGAAACTGAAAGTCTCTGATTGAGACTAGACAAAAAGAATTTTTTTCACACTAAGGGTGGTGAAACACTGTCCCAGGTTACCCACAGAGGTGGGAGATGTTCCATCCCTGGAATCATTCCAGGTCAGGTTGTCTGGGGCTCTAAGCAACTTGATCTAGTTGAAGATGTCCCTGCTGGAGAAGTGGAGTCTAGAATGGGTGAGAAATTCACTAGATGTATGGGTTCAGAAGACTCTCACCAAAGGTAAATACTCCATCTCCCATAGAGTCACCCTGATCCACTGAATTTGCAACATTTAAATGTGTTTTCTTTACTAGAAACAAAAGGCAAAAGCTCAGACAAAAAAAAGACAGAAAGAATTGCCATTGTCTTAAGAGCTCATTAAAATCCTTATGCTTACCATCTCCCTTGCCAATAGAAACAAACCAACAAAACAGGAAAATCTCCCTAGTTAGCCAAATGGAAATTACTTACCTTCCATGTCTTAATGAGTGGTAAAAAACATTCCACACTTCAGTAGGGGCAGGGCTGGGTGCAGGTAGCCTTTAGGTCTCCTGGGGGGATTGCACATGTTTTTAAATCATAGCTTGCAACCTGGTCAGCAGGAGTCTTGAGTCTTCTCATGCTATTGTGGAAGAGCTGTTCCTCTGGGAACTCCAGGTGAACCAGTGGGTGCCAAGGGGATCCCTTTGTGTCATCTCTTCCACAGTGCACTGAACTGCACAGATTCAACACCGATGTTACACCCAAGGGAAGGATGAATAAACAGATTGGGTGGCAAATACCACTGATTTCTTATGAGATTTAAAGATTAGCTTCTGCTCATTCTCTCATGATTCATTTCATTTTTCCAAATTTCCAAGGGCTTAATCCTGCTTCAGGATCCCATAGCAGTTGCTTCTACAGTGTTCATTCTGTCCTATCCCCATTTAACTACAGAAAACAAAGCCAGTTGTGGACCCTCAGGATGTCTGACTTGCTCCTCCTGGACCATTCCTCTGCTATTACACCGGAAGACTGAGAACACGTGTCCCCACGCCTTTGCTCCTCACCCTGTGCAATGTGGAAACACTCCTTAAGCACCAAGTGATAGAAACCTCTCTCTGATTGGCACCACACATGACCAAGGGGAGATACAGACCTCATGCTCTGGAGAACACCTCTGGTGTTCTTCACACACTCACAAGTTCTTTCCTGCAGTTGGGGGCTGAAATGGGTGGCTTCTGCTAGGAAAATATTTTCCTTCTACCCCAACCCAGATACAGTACCTCAGTCATCAGGTCCAACTTGTAATGACTGCTACTGGAAAGGATCCCAGCTAATGAAAAATTGGGAATTGTTAACACCACTTCTTGGGCAGCATCTCCAAATCAAAGAAGTAAAGACTCAGCTGCCACCCTTTCCAGGATGAGTCCTCCAATCTTTTGATGTTCTTGTCAAGTGGTATTAGTGGCCACAAAAATGCAGAAAGGGGAACATAAAGACAAACAGCACCATGTAGAGGATTTATCTCTGTGATCAGGTTCCCCTCTAGCTTAGCTTGAAGGCCAAGCTGAACACAACCTACATAACTAAGATTCCTTGAAGAGCTGCAGCCCTTCCTGTTAGGAGGTACTGAATTTGGTAGCCCAGTAGAAATGCTTCCAGAGTTCCAAGTGCCCAGAGTCAACCAGTAGGAAGGCTTAGAATGTATTCGAAGTAGGCAGGCACACACACACACAGGAAAACCACACAGGTCAACACAGGTGGGGACACACAGCACTCATGAAAACAAAAAAATCCAAAGGGAATTATGTAGGGACAAACTTTTTAGTAGGACCTGTTGTGACAGGGCACGGAGTGATGGTTTTAAACCAAAAGAGCAAAAATTTATACTACATAGAAAGAAGATTTTTCTTTTATGGTGAGGGTGATGAGACACTGGCCCAAGTTGCCTGGAGGTGTGGTAGATGTCCCATCTCTGGAACCATTCTAGATGAGGTTGTTTTGGTCTCTGAAAAACCTGATCTAGTTGAAGATGTCCCTGCTGACTGCAGGGGGTTCGACTAGATGGCTAGATGAATGGTCCTTTCCAGCCTAAACTGTTCTGTGATTCTATGGTTTTGTTCCTCTTTCTGATTCATCAGAAACTCATTTAGTGGCAAATATAAGTATACATATATATAATTTGGAGCTCTGGAGTATCTTGCCTTAGACAGTCAACCTACCCAGGAAATGGCCTTTGGACCAGACTTATGGGTCCTCTTACTCTAGGTCACACTCTGGTTGCTGACATCTAGACCTACACACACACAGATTTACACAGAAGGGAGAGCTGCTCATGCTGGGAAATAAGTAGAAGCTGCATTTAATAGGAAGATAGGAGACACTGCAATTATTAGGCTCAGGGCACCATCAGATAAGTTTACTAACCATCTACCTCTTTATATGCGACCAGTTCTTTTTATCCCTTTATTCCTCTTTTGCCATATATGTTCCTCCTCAAATCACTTTCTTGACTTTTGATTGGTTCCTCCTCTAAACATCCCATACTTTGGGCAATCCCAACATGTTTTTACCCTGCATTCCATAAAGTATCACATATTGCTAAGGAGCCATGCCACTCAATCTGATCCAATTCCACCATCTCACCTTGATGGCTCTCACACTGAGACAATGGTGCTGAGACTAAGGTGTCCATTCCTCTCCATGCATTATTTTGGGTTCCCCCACCAGCCATTGTTTCTCTATGCTGCTTTGGGCTTGTAGAGATGAGTCTTTAATGGACTAACCACTCTTCTTGTGACCATCCTAGGACTAGGTGACCAAGAGCATTTGTTCACCAAGAGTGAAGAGATCCACTCCAGTGAGTGCAGACACATAGGCTGATCTGTACCTGAACAAGTTTTTAGGTAGTTTTTTGTCTGGGAATGCAGGCCTAAGATGTGAGTTCAACGAGTAAGTCATGAATACTGCTCACGTTTTAGGTGGAAAGGTTTCCTGGATGCTGTCTCTGCATAAGAAGCATTTCTATGATTCAACTTGTGTCTTGGCAGGAAGCCATAAGCCATATTCTGAGGCTGTGAAAGGGCATAGCACAGTCCTAGGACTAGCAGAGTCCTAAGTATGGCTTCTCAGTATTCACTTTACCAGTGGAGAGTACTCTGCAGAGAGTACAGAACATTTGTCATCAGAATGACTCACATTATGTCCCCTACAGATGAGTAGCACAAAGTCACACAAACCACTCTGGCTCATTCACTACCCCTCAGAGGTAAGAGGTAACTGACAGAACAAAGCTGTCAGTTGTTGGGGTGGGGAGCACCTCTCAACTGAAATAACTTCTTGAACAACTGTTCATTGTCATGTGTTGAACTGTTACAGTGTGGGGAGGGGAGAGTTTTGTCCCATTTTCATTTGAAAACAGTATGTTTTAGAATTCAGGCTAAAGCAGTACCAGAATTAGGGCATGGCCAGAGCTTTTTAGCTACCTGTTCTACCCCTTATGCTCTCTCTTCTTTTTCCTTTGTGGTAAACCTCTCCTGCCATACATACTTGAGAGTTCTCCTCTCTTTGTCAGCATACCTGACTGCAAAATCTCCATTTCACAACCCTGACAGACATTTTCACCAGTCCAGGTTAGGGGTTGACCTGCTGGAAAGTAACTCTGTGGAGAAGAACCCAGAACTGCTGGTGGGCACCATGAGACAGCAATACGCCCCTGCAGTCAAGAAAAGTGTGACCAGCAGGTCAAGGGAGGTTCTCCTCCCTCTCTATTCTGCCCCAGTCAGGCCACATCTGAAGTCCAGTGTTCAGCTCTAGGCTCCCCAGTTGAAAAGAAATAAAGAACTACTGGAGAGAGTCCATCAGAGGCTAGGAAAGTGCTGAGGGCACTGGAGCATGTCTGTGAGGAGGGAAGCTGAGAGCACTGGGGCTCTTTAGCCTCACCAAAGCTTACCAATATCTGAAGGGCAGGTGTCAACAGGATCATAGAATGGCTCAGGTTGGAAGGGACCTTAAAGATCATCTAGTTCCAAACCCCCTGCCATGGGCATGGATGCCACACACTGAACCAGGTTGCACAGGGCCACATCCAGCCTGGCCTTGAACACTGCCAGAACGGAGCCAGACTCTTTACAGTGGTGCCCAGTGACAAGACAAGGGGCAATGTACACAAACTGGAACACAGGAAGTTCCATGTAAACATAAGGAAAAATGTCTTTTCCTTGAGGGTGCCAGAGCCTAGGACCAGGCTGCCCAGAGAGGTTGTGGAGAGGTCTCTGGAGAGATTCAAAACCTACCTGGATATGATACTGGGGAACCTGCTCTGAGTGACCCTGCTTCAGTAGGGGGGTTGGACTAGATAACCCACAGAGGTCCCTTCCAAGCCCTTCCATTCTGTGATTCTGTAATTTCCCACCCTTGACCAGTAGTCCTTGTTTATCAGAGACAGTCCTCTGGCAACCACAAAGTTCTGCCTGCAACACAAACCACATAGCCAGGTGTTGATTCACTGGATGAGCTCTTTCTTAATCGAGCCTTTCCAATTTGGGGTCTCACACCTTTACTTCACCTCAGAGCTCTGTAATTACTCTAGACACACTTCGAGTGCTATCATTGCTGTCCACATCAAAGAACAGCAAAGGGAAACACTCCAAGTCAAGACAATCAGTCCCTCTGCAATATCTCATTTGCCCTCTGGCAAACAGGAAACCTCCTGAGACATCAGGTCAGATTAGCAGACTGGTGCTTAAGATTCCTAAGAGAGGGATTGCCCTAAAGATGTCACAGATCTTATGTCCTTCATGGAAGAAAAATTGAGAACAGCTCCCTCTGATGAATTCCCTAATGTGTCTTTTTGTCCTCACCATTTCCTAGGTGACAGCACCTGTTCTGAAGGTAAAGTCTGCAGGTGGAGCAGGAACCTTTTTTCTATTGCCAGAAGTCACCAGCTCCCAGCCTTTACCACCCTGACTGCCTTCTGCTAACCTGCTTGGCCACAGTCTCCCTCTGTCCTACTTTCCCTGCTCTGTGTAGCTTGACCTCCTGTCTCCACCAGTGCAGCACTGGAAGCAGATCCACTCAAAGTTTCTCTGCACAAGGTGGGCTGGATTTCTCAGCATTTCTCCCTGGACACAAAGTTCTTTTGAGCTCCTTAACACTGAGGAGGTGAGAGGGAATCTAGCCTGCAGGGACAGGCAGTGCTGAGGAACTCCAACCATTGATGTGTCACACTGTACAGAATTTCCAAACTGGAGTGGAGGAGCCTTTTTGGTCTCTGAATTCTGCAGTAGCAAAACATGATCTTTTGAAGGTCAGGAAACAAAGGACACAGGAAATAGGCTGTATCTCAATGCCTGCTGCTGGACATCTGCTGGACATCTCTTTAGCCGAAGTAAGGCACTTTCTTGCCTGGGGAACCTGCAGCTCTGTGGTGCTTATGGATAGAGAAGTGGAAAGGGCCCCTGCCATGACCACCACATTTGTGGTATGTACAAACAGACACGCATGCTCACTTGCATGGAATTCCACACAGATTTTTTCCCACTATGCATTCAAAGAAAACTATCATAAAAATAAGTGCACCCACCAAGCAAAAATGCCTGCGCATGACTACCTGTGGATTCAACTAGGCATAACTCTGGCAGGGCTGGAGCACCCCAGGACATCTCAAGGCCCAAAATGTGGATTGGCTGCAAATCCTCAGACATGGCCTAGAGAGTGGACAATGCCAAGCAGACTGGGAAATCTCTCTTTAGGTTGGTTTTAGAAGAAGAATTGTTGGAATTTCACCTGCGTGGAAAGAGGAAGACAAGAAACAATTGGAAAGGGCTAGGAAGGAGGGAAGGAGAAGGACATGGCACATGCTTACGTGAGGGAGCTTTTGGGTCTGCTCAAGGATTGCAGAGCTGAGATGAGCTTGGTATTTCCTGCCAATAGGGCTGAAAACAACCCCCAAGGAGTGCCCCAGGCCAGCGGTCCTAGCCTTTGCAGGACCCCTCCAGCAATTTTTATGAGTGTCCTACCCTCAATGACATCTTTCTGCCCTGGAAATCTCAGGAATTTTCATTCCAACATTCAAACATCCATGAGGGAATGATCGTGGCATAAATAAGGAAATGATAAGGCACCAGGAAATTGAAACACGGCCTGTGTCATTAGCTGGCATGTCTTACATTTCAGAAGAGCTTGTCAGAAAATTATTAATGCTGCTAGGGCCTGGGGCAGTGCAGGATGAGTATAAAAGCCAGTGAAGTTCCTTGGTCTCCAATCCACTTCACTTTCCTTCTTCTTCTTGAGAACTAGGTGAGTACAAAGTTCCTTCTCTTTCTCCCACTCTTACAGGATGAATTCATGTCTCAGTGGACATGTCAGATAATACCTGCTCTGTCTTATGCTGGGGTTTGGGGCAGTCTATTTTTGGAAGGGAAGCCGAGAAAAGATCTAGGGTGGAGGGAGGTTGGAGCTAGGCTGGGGAAACTCTTAGGTTTTTGGCTAGGAAAGAGCTCTCCTGGGCCTGGCTCTCTTTGCTCAGAGCAACAGGCAAAGACGCACCTGGGTCTACCTCTACAGTCTCCAGCTCCACAGTCACTATGTCCCTAGCCTCGTTTGTGGTGGGTGGACAGTCTGCTCCTCATGCACCTCTGTGTTCCTCCCGTTCCTCTTCTCCCAGGTGTGCTTCCATCCCCAAGACATGTCCTGCTGCAACCCCTGCGTGCCCTGCCAGCCCTGTGGCCCAACCCCACTGGCCAACAGCTGCACTGAGCCTTGTTGCAGGCAGTGCCAGAGCTCCACTGTTGTCATTGAGCCCTCCCCCGTGGTGGTGACCCTGCCTGGACCCATCCTCAGCTCCTACCCACAGAACACTGTTGTGGGCTCCTCCACCTCTGCTGCTGCTGGCAGCATCCTCAGCTGTAATGGAGTGCCCATCAACTCTGGGGGCTTTGACCTCTCCTGCATCACCAACCGCTACTGCTGCAGACCATGCTAAATTGACTGGTGACAACCAAGACAGAAGGACCCCCAGGAAGCTAAAAGATTATGCTGGTCTGAAGAAAAAGCATTGGGTCATCACTTTCAGAGGGACTGAGCATCCACAGCTCCACCTGCAAAGGAAGGCAGCAAGAGGCATGCCTCCGCTCTCTGAAAACATGGTCCATGTATAACTTGCCTGTTTCTCCCTCCTTTTTCTCTCTCTTTTTTCTTCTGTTTTCTACTCCCCAGGGCCACAGGTTTTTCTGAAGCCAGTCCTGGAAGGATCTGCTATCTCCTTCCCTTTGTGGTGTAGACATTTGGGTGCCTCTTACAAACTTGACCTTGGCCTCAGGGAACAGTTTCTTGGATGATCTGGTGCTTCCTGCATCAGAACCTCCACCAGTTTACCTCATTTCCCTCTTTTATATCATTAAAACTCTATTGCAATGCAACCTGAGCCTCTTTGTGGTTTTTCCCTCTCAGGATCTTCTCATAAGGTACCCTGGGACAAAACCATAGTTCTGGTTTGGGGCACAATGCACTTTGAAGCTTTGTGCTGTGTTCTCTAGACCTGAGGAAGATGTTGCTAGCTGCTCAAATGACAGTGGCCACCAGGGACTGCCTTGCAGCATCTCTGCCTAGAAACATCTTCTCAGACATCTTCTCAGTACATCCTCCAAATGGGAAGTCTGTCTTCTGCTGGTCTCTAGTGGGGAGCTGGAAGCCTGGCTGTGCACTGGGTGGCCAGAGAAGTTCTTCAGAGAACTTCTTGCTCTGCCAGGGATGGCTGTTAGGGTTGTTTCTCTGGCCGAAGTCACCTTTGTCTCCTTCTTCCTGAGCACTGCAGTTCCAAGTCTCAGCAGGTTCTTACCTGTCTTTCTTAGGTGAGCAGATAACCCTGGGTATGTCCTGGAGATTTACAAGAGGCAGCAGTAGACAAGCAGGTAGGAGTACCTGCGAGGATGTTCAGAGCCCTTGTTACTAGGAGGATTTTGAAAGGTCAAGCTCTGACTGAGTTGCACCACTGTAAGACTGCCAGTGCTGGAAGACCTAGTTCTGGCACTGGGGAACCTAGTCCCCAGGAGAGGTGGTTGAAATCAATCCCTTAGTTTGACCAAGCAAGTGCTTTAAGGACAAGACATTATGAGTAGAAAGGCTCACCCAGGGCAGAGGTGTGGCATCCCAGGCAGCCCTCAGGGTGTTTTATTCCATTCTTTGGACTGAAGTTTGGAGGCAGCTTGGAGCAGGCAGAGGGGGGAGACCACCCAAGCTGGAAAGCTTCAGCACCAATTCCTGGCAGCTCCTGGTGCAGCTTGTGGGGTGTAGAGTGTGGCACAAAGCAGTTTTCTGCAGCAGCCTTGGTGGGACTGGCAGAAGCTGGTGACACAGGGGTGTCAGGCTGGGGAGGAGCAGGGCTGTGGGTGTGACTGTCAGCACAGGAGGGGGAAGAGAAGAGTCCTGACCCTCTGGCCAAACTAGGACCTAACCTACCCAAACAGTAGAGGCTTCACAAGGCAAACAATGTGTTGTGAGCAACAGGCATGGAAGGAGGAGCAGGAACTTAGCTATGCACTTGTCCCAGAGGGGGAAAAGGATTCTGGGCAGGAGTTGGCAGGGCTCATTGATAGGGCTTTAAATTAGATTTGAAGGGGGAAGGGACTAATAATTTCATGCTTGCCTGTGACAAACAGAGGGGCGGCACACCAGGGGCAGAGGGATGGAGTGCTAGTAGGATCTCTCAAGTTATTACCTTGAGGCAAGCCAGAGATGATGCACCAAGACACCCCAAGGAAATCAAGGGGGGGGTCACCTAAGAAGGTGACAGGTCCAGCCCAACTGAAGTGCCTCCATGCAAATGCATGCAGTTTGGGCAATAAACAGGATGAACTAAAGACCATTGTGTTGTTGGAAAGCCATGACATAGTGGCTGTTACAGAAACCTGGTGGGATGATTCCCATGACTGGAAGGTAGGGATAAATGGGTACAAGCCCTTTAGGAAGGATAGGCAGGGGAAGAGGGGAGGAGGTGTTGCCCTCTACAACAGTGATCAGCTGGAATCAGTGGAGCTCCGCCAGGGGAAGGATGATGAATTGGTTGAGAGCACATGGGTTAAGATCAAAGGGAAGACAGGTGAAGGTGATGTTACAGTAGCACTCGGTTCCTCATGTATCTGCAGGCAGAGCTCCAT
>VWZX01003423.1:43805-117755 GCA_013399015.1 Galbula dea | reverse complement strand
AGGACCTGCCTTTCGTGAAGCCATGCTGAATGGACCCAATCCCCTGGTCGCTCTGCAAGTGCTGCAGAAGAAATGTATGTCTTCAGTCATTTTTTGACTAACACTGTCTTTGTGGCCAACTCATGCACCTTCCACTGCAAATGCTTTTGATAATGCTGTTATAAAGGCTTGTGAATGTCAGTGTAGGAGGGCAAAATATTTTGAGCTGCTTAGCTTCACTTTATAAATATTTTTGGAAGCCACCAATGTGAAATGCTTCATTCACATTCAGTACTAAAACAAAAAAAAGACTTTTTCTAAAACAAAGACACATCTGTCAGAGCAGTAGAGTGCATGAATTTACGCAATCTGCAGCACAGAAAAAGTACTTTCTCAAACAAATTAAGTTGAAGTAGGTAGAGAAAGAACAGCATGAAGCTCTCTATGCAATGTCAACAATAATTAACAGAGCACTTTATAGTCTGCTAGCACTTCCCATCAGTAAGGTACTCTCAGACATTTGATATGAGCAGGCTGCCCTTCTGTTCCTCTGCTCCTGGAACCCAAAGCTGCAAATGTTCGCATTTAGCAGCTAGCCTACGATTAACTTTTTAAATGTTGTATGCCGGCAACATTTCCCCTTAGGACAGACGGCAGAGGGCAAGAAGACACTGTTGCAACTGCCGCAGGGATTAATGAAGTTTGCTTTGCCCTCTGTGTCGTACCAGCAGATTTGGGGGATTTGCTTATTTCTCAGGTACATCAAAATGAATAAAAAACCAACACATGGCACAACACACAGAGCCCGTTAATCTTTTTGTTCCCAAGATTCCCTGTTGATAACTTTGGAGAAGGGAGCTTCCTTGTTTTCCTCACGGATGAGTGCAACATTTGGAAGTTTTCTTCAACTCCTACTGACTCTCCAGGGACACAGACTGCAGACATTTTGCAGCACAGTGTATTCTCTCAGGCTGCCTGTGTACAAAATGCAGTACTGGCGTGAGCCTACTTTTGAACACATCATTGCATTGCTCCAGTAATTCTGGTTAAATCATGTTGCCTTTGCATATATTTATGGATTAAAATTGCAGTATTGATACAGAATGGGATACTCCTGCTATCTTTCTCTATTTACAGATGGCAAAACTGCAGCCTTGTCTTGAGCAGAGGGATGTCTGCTAGTATTTTCCTTCTAGATGGATTGTGGCTGATTTATTCCACATATAAGAGTGCTCACATGGTTGTCAGGGAGATAACTGTTGGCATCACTTTGTCCTGGCATTTGGAGGGCTTGCCCAGTTGATAGCTTTTCAGTGGCTTGTGTATTCATGCAGATGCAGCTTGCTAGCAGACTGCTAGACCTGACTTTGTCGTTTATCAGTTTGAGCTCACAAGCATGCACCACCTCTAAACTACAGCTGCAAGAGGTGGCCAGCATACTTCTGCTAGTGTTATTGGAACTAATTTGAGTAGCAACGCAGTAAAAACCTGGCGACTAAAAGTCAAATGCAGCCAATCTGTGACACAGGACTTGGGAAGGTTGGCTGGCACTGTGTATGTTGTGCTAGTAGTTCAGCTGATTGTTAAAACTAATCCAGGCCAAGATAAAGTGCTGTAATAATGCTTCTCTGATGCCAGAGTCCTTTGCACAGTGGAGCCCTGAGCCCCGAAATTCCCATCAGCCTACAGTCTGTGACATTGCCTGCCTTTCCTCTGCAGACCTCAGCACTTTCTTACCCTCCTGCATGCTGTGACTAAACCTAAATCAAAACCAGCCATCACATCCCCTGAACTGGTATAAAGGTTGATAACAAGGATAATAAACGTTGCACTGGCTGCGGCTAATTAGCGTGCAGGCAGTCATTTATGATTAAGCCATGCAAAACATTTTCTGTAGCACAAGAGCTGAATGCTACAGTACACAGCAAAGGCCCAAGGCATAGAGAAGTTTAAGTGATTTGCCCAGTCTGACACAGCAGTTCAGTGACAGAGGTAGATATAGGCTGCTCATTTCTCAGTCTCAAAACAGATCTAATCTCTACATCATACTTTTGATGTCCCTTTAGCAGCAGAAAATAAAACCCCCTCTGTTCATGCTGTAAGTCATTACAGGAATTACTTTCAAGTTACAGACTCACGATTATCACATCACTGCAAGATCAAACAAAAAAGAGGGCAGTAGGAGAGGAAAAGAAGGGTTACTTTGTGTCATTTACTTCACAGTCTGCTCAACAAAGCCAAAGCGGAAAAACATTTTTTTTTTTAAACAGATGCCTTTCACAACACATCAAACACTTCTCATGGGCATATGTCGGAGATATTTTACTACAAAGGCTTTGCCCTTTGCATTCATGACAGCCTGAATGTTTATCAGGATTTTCTATTCCCTAAATTCAAGATTAAATTGGGATTGCCATTAAGACAGCAGCAGAAGTACAACAACAAACTCCAAAAATACAAAATTGTTAGTGAAAAGAAAGCATTAAGTCAACATGTTCCTGTGCTAAGGCTTCGATGGAGTTTCTGTAATCTCAAAAGGAATGTCTGGAGAAGGAAACAGCCTATTTTCAATGTTCTGGTTTTGGAGGAAGCCAATATGAGGAAACAATTGTCTTTTTAAATGGATTTTACTGCTAGTAAATGTCTAAATCCTCCACGCAAAGCATGTGGTCCTGATATCACCACGACAACATTGTACTATTTACTACATAACATCACACATGTATACTATGCTCTCCACATGCCCACAGCAATGCTCTGATTTGTTTATTCATAAATGGAGTTTGTAATTCTCTGTATTATCAAGCACAGCAAAGAATATTGCACACAGAGACAAATTACAATTAACTTTGCTACATACTCTTCCATTCTAAAGGAGGGTAGATTTAGATGAGATGTTAGGAAGAAGTTCTTCACTATGAGGGTGGTGAGACACTGGAACAGGTTGCCCAGAGAGGTGGTGGAAGCCTCATCCCTGGAAGTTTTTAAGGCCAGGCTGGATGGGGCTCCAAGCAACCTAATCTAGTGGGAGGTACACCTGTCCATGGCAGGGGGGTTGGAACTAGATGATCCTTAAGGTCCCTTCAAACTCTGACAATTCTATGATCCTCAGGCCAACACTCAACAGCACCTTGCCTTTCCTCTCTTCTTCCCCTGCTTTCTGGTATGCAGAATCTCAGTCTCTGAAATACTATGGGGGCTTTCCAAAAACTCTTGAATCCTTCCTTGGTGAGGCTTTCTCCTTTCTAGGAACAAAACAGGTCCATGAATGTTGTGCTGAGACAATACTTCCAGCCTTTCTGCAGGACACAGGATGGTAGAAGATGGTGTGTGCCATAGCTGGCTAATCCACTACGCTTCTTGGGAGTGGCTGTACCTGAAGGTTTTTCAGTCTCCAAAACCCATTAGCAACAGTAGAAGCTCCAACAGGTACCCGTCACCAAATTCAACACTCCACTCTTTTCACACAGGGTGACACAGCTCCCACAATATATTCTGTCCCCTGAGACCCCTGTAGATTTAGATGCTTTACTTGAGAGGAAATTTCATTGACAGCCATAAGGACAGTGTGCTCCTACACTTGCAATAAGCTTTCTTGTACAAATTTTAGCTTGTAAGAATTAGTCTTCTGTAGTATAGTATTTACTAGAAAAGGAAGATTGCTGAAGATATGGCATTGAGAGTATCCCAAACCCTTGTGAATAACCACAAAAATTCAGCCGAAATTTCCACTATCAAAAAGGAGGTTAGGCAGAAAGACTAAAGATGTCTGAGATTCTTTGCTTCTGTTTGGAATATAAAAAATCTCATGATTCTTCTCTCTGCCAATTCTGTTGTAGATTGGAGCAACTATTTCCCAGTTGTAGCGGATGATCCAGATTTCTTAAGAAGGTAAGACATCAGGTAATCTTACACTTAACTGTCTGTCTCCTGCCACCACTGCCACTGTGTATTCTTGCACAGCATTTTCCAAGTACTGGCACATTGGTTCATGCATTGTTCTTGCTTCCACTACCAATGAATCAACAGCCATTAGGCTCCAGCAAACGTGTACTGGCAACGAACAAGACTCATGTTTGTTACTGGTAGCAGTAACTGCTTCCCCCCTGTGAGTTTGAACAGCCCCTCCGACACACCCCAAGGTAAATCAAACAGCCCTAGTTCTCCCTCAAAGATGCCAGTGGATGGATGTGCCACTCCAAAACTGCCACTTCTTAGATCATATACTGTTTACATGAAAATGAGGGACAACCTTCTTGCAGCTGTTCCAGTTCAAAACTGGGCTGGGAAAAAGCAGCATGTAATCTTTTAGCAACAACAGTGGAACTACAAAACTAATGAATCTTTATGCTATTCACAGAATCACAGAATCATTACGGTTGGAAAGGACCCTCAAGATCATCTAATCCAACCGATAGCCCTACACTGCTCTTACCCCTAAATCATCCCCTGAAGAAACACATCTATCCTCTTCTTAAAAACCTCCAGGGATGGTGACTCCACCACCTCCCTGAGCAGCCTATTCCAATATCTAACCATTTCCACCTGTTCTTAGAGCAATATATGTAATGGATATATATCCACCCATGAGTCTATCTGTGTTATTAATCCAAACTATAACAACAAAAAAACCTTCAACCAACCAACCAAACAAAAAACCAATGCAACAACCAACCACCAACAACCACCAAACAAAAAGAAAACAAACACAGAACCGAACAAAACCAAAACAGCAAAACCAACCAAACAAACAAAAACCAACACAACCAAACCAAACCCCAACTTTTCCTGCATAGGAAAAAGAATGTCAAAGAGCAAGTGGGAATTTCATCTGTTTTCACATCACACTTTACTTGGGTCTAATCCCATTCTGTAGGAGGGAATTAAAACAGGACAGATGTGTCAGCAGCAGGATCAACCCAAGTCTGACAGTGACCAGAGATATTGTAATATGGAAGGATGGAGCAAGATAAAGCATAAGACATTTGTCTTCTACGCAGTGTCCTAAAATTTGGCTATTACAGGAAATTACATTAAAGTTGCATCATTGCTCTGCACACATCATCATTCTGTACAGAAGTTTTCCATGGTGAAGAAATTTTTGTTAGGTTTTACGATTTCATGCTACATTTCTATTCCAAAATATGCCCCATTGCATCCAGCTGACCCTGTTCAGGAAAGTGTTTGAAGTACATGTGACTTGAATTGTCTCCAGTAAAAACTCTGACCAAGACACTCCAGGGATACATGTAACAACTCTTCCATATTTTACCTGGAAAAGACAAAACAGTTGGTGACTATTCTGTAACAAAACATTACAAAAAAGAAGATGAAAAGAACTGGAAGGAATGAGTGGACACTCATAAAATCAAGATTTATCTCAAGACAAAGACATTAATATTGTTTGGAATTTTTCTGAGATACTTCTATTTTTTTCCACACAATTTGTTTGTTAGTGGACATATTTCAGAATGAATATTCACATTTGAAAATGCTTATTTTTTGATTAGAATTGCTAAGCTGACACTCCTCTGGAAACTTAAAAAAAAAGTCCTGGAAGATGACTGTTAAAAAGTCCCCAGGATTTTAAAGTTTGAGGGGGAGTTAATCCAAACTCATCTGTAGCAAAGCATGTTTAAATTTTATTTATTTATTTTAGCAGCTATTAAATGTTGAAAGTGTAGTACTGGAAATATGCTGATAATAGAAAAATCCTCCCTTTTGCAAATAAAAACAATAATGAGCCATTATTGCACAAGGGGAAAAAAGAAGATAAGCATTTCACCCTGGATAGTTTTCCCCTTGGACAATACGGCCCTTGGCAAACTGTGATGTTATCCAGGTCTTTAAATATTGAGATTTCCAAACAAAAGGTTGTGAAAAAAGATTTCAAGAAAACATGTTTATAATTAACGATGGAGCTTGGAAGAAGCCCAACAATGAAAGCAATTCTTGTTTTCTAACTTGGAGAACAAGCTTTCTATAAACACTTGCAGTGAAGATTACTACAGTAATGAAGCAAAGCAATGAAGTGAAACAGGGTACACATACTATACTTGGAAGAGGTTTCAGACTTTCAGCTATTCTCAGCAAGCACACATAGATTGTCTATCATCTAGCACAGACAGATTTGAGCTATAATGTCAGTGGAAGTCTGTGGAGACAGCCTCACAGATATAGATGTATAGATATAACAGGTCCATGCTCCCAAAATGATCCTGCTTCCTTCCATAGCTACTCCTGGGTGAAAACATTTCTACTATCTTTTCAGAATCTTGTAATTCATCACTGTATAGAGCAAGGTAGTTGTATAGAGCAAGTCTTTTTATTGTGTGCTGTTTTTACACATTCACTGCTAGTCCTCTGATTGAGGCTTTAGTCTAGCTATGAAGGAAAAAAAAAAAAAAAAAAAAAGTGGTTTGGTTTTTTGCAAAAGCCAAACCAAAGCTGTTTCAGTTCCAGGTCCCATTTTTTCTGAACCCTGACAGCTAAAGCTTGGGTGGTTTGGATAAATGCTTCTAATTCTAGCATACTCCTATTTAAAGCAAAAGGGAAAATCTGTTTTTAAAGTTCTAAAACTAGGATGGTCTGGAACAAAGTCTCTGAAGACATTTAGGGAGGACTCAGATAAACAACTCTTTTCCCCTCCTTTCCCCTAGTATCTCACATGAATTTTTATCCTATCCCTTCTGTGCTTTCTATCTCTCAGATACTGGTTACTTCCCCTGAATTTGCAATGGAGCTTGAAATTAGATTTCTTTTACTTCCTTGTTTACAAAAAAAGCTTTGAACCACACTTCTTGGCAGAAGTTAACTCTCAGAGTGCATCACTGAGTTACATTCCAGCTCTGTACCTGAATGTGTGCCTGAAACTATGCAACAGAAATCAACATGTATGCCTTTTTCCATTTCACACCATCATTATTTGATTTTTGGGAGGAAAAGTCTGATGCTAGTGGGACAGAAATGGAACCATCCAATTGTAATGGTTTAGTCTCAACATATGACAGCAGAAATTGGCCCAGAGAGTGGCTCAAGACAGAAACAGTATTCATCATCACAAATTACACCTTCATCAAGAGTTAACTTGGGAACAGCAAGCTGGCAGCAACAATGCGTACATTGCTGCAAACTCTGTTTTCATCATTTCTGTTGATACTGGCAAAAGGCTTATTTCATCTTTCTGCATGTTGCAGTCATTAGTATAATATAGTGTAGCCACTGAGATATATTTAGGGAAAGGTCATTTTTATTCAACTGATTATGTACTGGGAAGTTAAATAAACAAGCAAGTTAAAGACATCAGCAATCCCACTCCTTGATCCATGCCAAAGTGAATTCTAAAACTGGCCAGTTCAATTAGAGGAAAAGTCAAGCAGTGATATTCCAGTTGAAGGAAAGAGGACATTACATTTCATTTTACTTTACAGGATTACCTGCAACACTACTCCTTAATAAAGGCTAAATATACCCATAAAGCTGGAGGTGCTCAAGCTAGAACATACGTGCTAGGTATAACATTAGCGAGATTACTCATCCTGTTCCTAACAATGAAAATTTCCTATTGCAAATTCACTGAGCAGAAAGTACAGAATCAGGACTGTTTATTTACAGATGTTTGGAATACCTTTCCAAGGCATGAAAGGACACTGTCCTTGGAAATTACATTTGGGGGGAAGTAAATGTACACGTTTTTCATTTTGCGAGTTTATAACAGTAACAGTTACAAAACAAGTCACTTTTGAGAAGTACTCATCTTTTATGCTTATTAGATTTCAATCCAGAGATGACTGAACATGGTATTTAAACAGTAGTGTTTTTGCCAATGAATTACATGATCAACACGAACTGCTAATGTTTTCTATTCTAAACCTTCTCAAAATGTCAAGTGTTCTTGTCAGCTGAGTGGAAGTGGCATAAAAGTAACTTTTGAAGTTGCTGTTGATGATATACCCTTGGGGAACTGCGTATATATACTGAAATCATATTCACAACATGCTCTAATCTCCCCTGCTGCAAAAGGATTAGGTTCTTAACTCTCATTTCCATTAATGGCAATGTAGCACAGCCTGCGTCTTCCTTCCAAAAAAGACACTGGATATTCTTAAATAACATGTCTTATTTCCTGAATTTTCTCAAGCTGTAAGAAAATAAATACATAACAATAACTAGGGAAATTGCTTTTGAAAACCTAGGCCTGGTAACTGACCCTGTTACAACCCTCATAACTGCAGCACTGTTCATTTCTATTTGTTTTTTTAAAGAGTAAGTCATCAAAACAGCAAAGAAATACACAGTTTTCTGAATCACACTGGCTGTAGTAGGCTGACTGTTTCTTCAGCGCCAGTTTATTCTGGTGAGTTAAAACATCAGAAAACCATAAGAAAGACAGTGCATTACCCCAGGTTCCTGCCAAGTATGCGGAAGACCTGGGTTCATTCCCTGCTTATTCATGGTTATCATGTGTGATCTTGGACAAGTCCTATAGAGCTATTTCCAACAATATACTTAGGCAAAACTTCAGTGTGCCAGCCCAGAGGTCTTGCAGCCTTGCTCACGTGTCTCCAGATCTCTGTTAGCACTTGCTGGACACTTTTGTCCCTCATTGGTACAGGCTTCCAGGTTTTTGCTCCAAAAGAGTGCTCATGGTGGCTGTTACACTATTCACAGCAAAAGCCATGAACTAGTTTGCTTCTAAAATTTCAACAAAGCAAGATTACCACCAACACTGTATTTCCAGCGTGATGGGTCTTCCATGTTGACACATGTAAAGATACAGGTTTTGGTTTGTTTTTTTTGACTAATGAACACATTTTTGTTCAAAGTATTTTCAAAAAGTCTAGGAAGGTGGATCTTTATGTACTAGTAGCAAAGGAACTGAACACTTGTAGATGTGTGTTTGGTAGTTTAATCACACAGCCACACACATATATCCACAAGACCTTTCCTCAGAAAGTGCCAAGAAATGCCTCAAAGTCTCTGTTTTCTTGTTGCAAGGCAAAAACTGGTATTTCATGCTGTTCTTCCATGCACAAAAGTCTGATTGCAAGAAATATTAGTATTTTGGACCACAATAACTCAGCTTTCAGTTTTATCACTGTCCATCCAGAGTAACTACAGTGGCACGTAATTTGGAGCACAGCATAAGTTTTTATGAAGATGAGCTTTTGTACATGGCACTTCATGGATAAAGTGCAAATAAGTGTAAAAATCAGAAAGCAGGGTAGAATTTGGTATGTATTTTATTACATGTGATTTTGTATTTACATTTTTTCACTTGACCTGTAGCAAACATTAGTTAGGATATTGGTTCTATTAAATAAATATTTCAGAATTTGAATGCTTTCAAATTGCTAACTACTCACTTGTGATCATTTAGCAATATTCAGCACTAATGTCTCTATAATAGGTAATCCATATCTAAATTGGTTTTCACAGTGCTGAAAAGTCAAAATTTAAGGATGCTGGATGAACAAGTAGGCCTCCAAAAATATTTCAGGGTCACTTCATATGTCTGATCACATCTGGTCATGTAACTATGTTATGCATTGCTGGATTTAAAAGCCTGTTTTCACACAGGTAATAATATACTCTACAGTACTGTAGCCTCATTTACATTGCATTCACAAACACAGAAAGTGGGTTGAAAAACATACAATGATATTCAACAACTAGGTTAACCCTCATCCAGAGATATCCAGAATGTGGGTTAAGAACAGGTAGAAAAGTATAGCTGCCACATCCAGGTTAATGAGATGCATCTGGGTTCCCAAACCTTGCCTCAGCTGGCTTCCTCTGTAAACCAGGCAACTGGGCCAGTTTGGTGATGCTGCTTAGCAGCTCTCCCTTCAGGCAGGGCACTTTCACTCCTATTAGTCCTAACTACTTAATACAATCTTGACAGTAGTAAAGCCTGGCATTTTGCAATATTGACTCACTACCATGCAGTATGAAATTAATCTTTAAAATATCATGTAAAATAATAGGAGATTTCTTCATCGGTGGCAAGGGTCACACAAAACCCTCAATGAGATACAGAGCCATAAAAGCAGCAAGAACCATCTCACCGGTATGAATCTTCAAATGAAATATCGGCCAGGAGATTGACTAGAAGCAAGAGGTTTCTGATGATTGTATGAAACAATAAAAACTTTAATGCTTGTAATAGTCAGGTGATTTATTTAATCTTCATGCGCAGCCACAATGAAAGATGGCAAAACAATTCTATCTGTGCTTCAGGGAGAAGACAAGGCAGCAAGTGTATGAGATCTGCCCAGGGCAAGCATGAGGAGTCTGGAATGCCTGGCTGACAGCCCCATTCTCAAAATACATCACTCCTTTCTGGAAGCAGCAGCTGTTTGTTTGTTCTCTAACACTTACTGAGCATCTAAGATTATTTCCATTGAAGACAATAATCTGTCCAATGCAGAGGGAACAGAACCGGATCATAAATGTTTAAGCTGGTCCAGTTTCACTGAAGACTCATACTAAGCTCATGGTTACGCACAACACTGTAATTATCAGGTCCAATTTGGGAAGCTGACTGAAACACCAGGAAGGCTGGGGCAATAGCACAACAGCTGTGGGTCCAGCTTTATGTTCTGCCATAAGAATGGCCAATCTTCTGGCCAGGTCAATTTCTGCAGCCTGAAATTCACCTGAGGGTTGTAAGCATGTTGTAACATCTCCCATGCCATCACTAGAGCTGTGTACTTCATACCTAGAAAAGGCAAGCGCATGACTGATGCATTCACCAGAGATATATGAAAATGTAAGGTCTTGGGAACAAAGGCATCCTCTAGGATGTACAGACATCTGTCTGCATTTCAGTTCTGTGATAGGCTTGTCTGCCCCATGAGAAAGGGGGCACTGTAGAGTCCTAGGGAAAGTGGCCACGAAGGGGGTGTAGACAGGTGGAGTTGTCCCATCAAGCAGGATCCAGATTTGAAGCCCCAGGCAGGATGTCCTTGTTATGCTCTGGTCTTTTTATGAGACTTTGGGAAAACATAAGCATTTAAATTTTCCAATACAAATCTACTTTTTTTTTTCTTTTTTTTTAAACTGGAATGATCACCGAAGTTTGATCACTTCAAAGCAGCAGAACAGCAATGAAGCTGGTGGATGCTATCCTGTGGCTGTAAGAAAGATCTTCAGTGCTACTGACTTACAGCAAGTTCCTACATGAGCAGGATACAGGAGTCGTGAGGTAATGACATTTTTATATCAAGAACAGTAGCATGTAAACAATTACCCTAATTTCTGCTGAAGAAATTTGTTCATATTACTGTTTGGGGGAGTTTTTTTGTTATTTTTGGGGTTTTGTTTTGTTTTGTTTGGAGCAGAGGTAGGCAGTGTCAAAATAGATGTCAGTCTGACTGCTTATTGCAAACATTTTATTCCTCCTGCTTTCTGTGCCACATCTGGCCCTCTCTATATGTCCATAGGGCATAGTGAAATACCTATACTGCCTCAGTATAAACATTTCATTGGGGCTAGCCACTTTGGACACCTTTATTGGCACTGAAGAAATGCAGGTAATTAGACCTACCTAAGAATCCCAAAGTGTGTCAAACGGCTAACACTGGGTCTTGTAATAGCCTACAATTAGCATGTAAAGCACAAGGCATCTGCACGTTGACAACATGGAGTAATAAAGTAAGCTAAAATGATTATGATCACTAATAGTATTTTTAACAGAAGTGAAACTATAACAAAGAAGCTACACAAACATATTGATTTCAGCTGTGATTCCCTGACATGTCTGTATAGATTGTGTTATTTATGGCCCATTTTTCCAAACAGAACCCAAGGCTCAAGAATATAAAAATCCCTAGATGTATGAAATGGACAGTTGTACATCAAAATGAGGGATTTGCATGTTTAACCACCCATATTTGTATCCTTCTACCCATTTTGTATATGCAAAGATTGTTATATTTATCAGTGCATAAATGAAAGGAGGACGGATAAATGACCTGGTTTGCAGAGGTGCTGAGCACATGCAGTTCCCATTTATTTCAACTGGAGTGTGAAAAACAGGCCCTAAGTGACTGGCCCAAGCTCACACAATGCATGATTGTCAGTGCCAGGAAGAAAACCCAGAAATCCTTCCAGTCTAATCCTCCCAGCACAAATCCTCCACAGTTTATAAACTCTAGATGTAGTCTCTCCCAGAGGAAAAAGAAAAAAAAAAGAAAAGAAAAAATTAAAAAGAAAAAAAAAAAAAGGAGAAAAAAATGTAGAACAACCTGACCGCTCTCTTCTTCCTACCTTGGGTTGCTAAGAAAATTAAAACAAACAAACAAACAAACAAAAAATACCCAGGACATGAAAAACTCCTGCATAATCTTTAATAACTAGAAGATAATGCCAAGTGGGGCAAGTAAATATGTGTGAAGCATTGCTCACACACCCAGCAACTTGCATGTGTGTCACAGATGGTTTTAGTGAAGAGCCAAAAAGAGAAAGAGAGAAAGGAAAAGGAAAGCAAGTTGCAATTTGGATAAATAAAGAAAGAGAGACAAAGACATTTTCTGGTATTAAAAAAACCCCTAAAATTCGAAAAAAAACCCAAACCCAAAATAAAAACTTAAAAATGCTACAAAAACTAATGATAAAAAAATGTAGAACCATTCCCTCTCTTTGATAACATGTAGGCTAATCTCTACATAAATAGAAATAACAGCCCTTTGAAATGGCAATGATTTGCTTGGAAAACATTCATTAAAAACGTCCTGCAATTATTGACTCTATCATTATTTCTTGGCAGCAGCTGAGTTTCACTGCATCTTGTGTTGTTTTTCCAATAAAAAGCTAAGCATTGTTCTGAAAAAAACCAAAACAAACAACAAGGAAAAAAAAAACACAAAAAAAACCCCCACAAGGACATTGTATTTGAAATATGTGCTTGGTGACATGGAGCTGATTGCCCAAAGGAATCAGGATACATATATTTGTATTATTGTACACGTGAGTAGCTTGAATCATGTACAGCTTGCTCTCTTTGTTTGGATTATGCAGCTTGGCTGGGCAGCCATCCAAAAGATTCACATTAAATTCTAGCTATATTCAGCACAAAAGTCATCTAGCATCAGAGGATCAAAGTTACATCAACCAACAAGCACTAAGGAATTGATAAGCCACTAAAATTAGGTCATCTCCTAGCAGCTGCTTTTGATGGATGAAGTAGAATTTAGCCTCAGGTTTTCTATTTAAAGATCTGTTACAGCATCTTTTCCTGCAGCTACAATGAGAACACAACAAAGTATAATGCTTCTGATTAAATGTTTAATCATTACTCTTTACTCTTTTGATTGTTTCTGTTGTAGCACAGATTTTCTACACACAGTATCTGCAGCTTTCCTAGCCCTTTTTAAACTGACACTAAAATAGTTAAGATTTTTAATTTCTAAGTTGTAAAACCTAAGAGATGATTTTTAAAAAATGTGGGTAAAAATCTTGCAAAGCTGTTTATTTACCACAGAGAGATAGACTGTCACTTACTGGAGCTGAAAATGAATCTTCATGAAGTTTTCCCACTACTGTGTCCACTGGAAGAATCACTGCATTATTACAAACTGTGTGAATACAAAAGTACATATATGTGCACAAGTACTTATGGGACTGTTGAAATTTTTATGTATTTATCATTTTATTTGTGGCTACTTTTTGGGAAATTATCTAATTAATATAATTAACACATCTAAAAGTACTTGCTAATGCACTAGGCTATCTTATGTCATTAGCAACAGTCATTATGATCATTAAACTTACTATAACATCCACCCTCCCAAGACACACTTGTGGGTTTCAGGGTAATACAAATGGTGCCATCATTAGCAGCTTTAGAAAAGAGCTCAAAGGGAAATAAGCAAAAAACCTCCAAATTATTTCATATGCGTAGAACCTGGCCTTGACCTGTTCAGAATATCATGATCTTCTTGCTGCAGCCCATGTACAACACTGTTGTGTCATCATTTGCATAAATGAAACTAACACAGGGCTTTGTTGTCAGGGTTTTCAATAGGAATTCTCTCACTTCTGTTAAAATCACTAAAATCTAATTCAAATAACATCAAGAAACATGGGAGAAGAATTATCATCTACCCAATGGAAAAAGATGAAGTCAACAGTCTTCTGCCTTTTCAAGCAAAAAAAAAAGGTGGGGGAGAAAGACTGAAAAACATAGTACATGACTATCTCACATAATGGACATGGGTATGCTGCTTTATAGCAGTCTTACTCTGTGCTCCTTTGTACCAGCCTAGTAAGTGTTGCTGGGTAAGTTCTGCAAGGCGTGGAAAGTCCCTGTGCATTTCTGTTCCAAATTTGGTGTGCCCAGTCTTTATTGCTTGAGAAAGCAGCATTATGCACCATAGTTCAAAGCACAGATCTAGCTTTTTCCACCTCATACCTGTTTTTCAGTTAAAAACCTAAACTGGGGCAGGGTGGATACTATGTAATACATCTGGAGTAGACAACACAGCTGAAACTTTTCCTTTTCAAGGAAGAATCTTTATGAGCAGAATGTAAATGAGTTTAATTTACCAGTGGTGCTTAGTACTGCAGTCTGCTTGGATGTCAAACAAAACAGCTTTCTCTTTTGCTCAGGGCCTCAGAGAAAAAGCCAGTCAGGGAGCCAGCTTGTAGGTGCCTATCTGGCTCATGGAGTAGGACATCTGGCACAATGGGGATGCTTTGATGACACATAAATTTCCGACAACCTCAACTGAAGGCTGTCTGTCATAACATCTGCTGTCTTGCTGTGCTACAACCATGCTTTTTTCATATGCATTGAGCATATCTGATACGACACCACGTAAATCTTGAGATTTGAATTTTGAATGGCCTAACAAGAAGTGGGAGAAAAGTGCCTGTTCTGTCCTCTAGCTGCCCTTGCTGGCTCATCTCAGTATTAACTTTGTTTCTGTTCATTTGTTTACTTGACAGAATTAGCTTATGATTTACTAATAACTGTATACTCAAGACAAAACTGGACAAACCCACCAGAATATAACAATAGTTTTCTTACTTTGTGACATCTCATCTCTACATTGATCTAAGGAAATACACACAACACCCTATATTGCTAAACAAAACACCTAAACCCTTTTCAGTGGAGTAAGGCCATGTATTTGCACTACGTACATGAAGTTTGATTAACTCAGAACAGAAAAGATGAATAATAGTTGCTTGAGAAATTGTGCTATCCTGGCCAATTTTTCTGGCAGTGGCTCTGATTTAAAGTTAAACCTATTACTGATTTTCTTCTTCTTTACAGCTATGCTTATTCTTGACAGTGACAAACACAAATCAGCGTGAGAGTTTAGAATACACATTATATTGAGTCTGATACTAATCTCAACCTAATGGAACATTCCTTAATACATTACCATAAACTAAACCTCTGTTGTTCAAGAACTGTTCTTAGGCACTTTTAAAACATCCAGTTGCCCAATATATGATTTGACAATTTGAATTTCTACATTTTCTTTGCAAATTTTTTTCATTTCAGAAATTGCTTTCTTTTCCCTTTTTCTCTCTTATGGTCATTTGATACAAAAAATCATGTGATGATCAGAATTTGGGGATAATCTAAAGAAAGAAGAATATCTGCCCTTCTCTTTTGTGCTGCTACCAGATTTATCAAATCCTTGAAAAGTTAAATGGGGAAATAAATGAAACACTGAAAAAAAAAACCAACCAAGCCAACAAAAAAAAAGGTGTAAAAAAAAAATTCAGTGCAGTCATTTCTCTTTTTATTCCAGTTAGTGATTAAAAGGGGGAAAAGAAATAACTTTCCCCCTTCCTTCCCCATGTTTAGGACACTTGTTTGGCATATCTACAGTTTCTAGTTTTCATAAAACACTGTGTCTGTAAATACGATAGTTATAATTGTTAATATGAAAAACTGTATTTTAATACTAAATAAACTGAGGAATAATTTGAAACAGATCAAAGAACATTTTCATAAGCACTAGTTCCATTCACCAGGTACGAAATCACTCATAGCTGTATATCATCTTGCTTGCCCACACATGGTTGCTATGCATCATGTTCCAAAACACAAATGCGCAAAGGTACTGACAAGAGTTGGTAAGAAGAGGAAAATTGTGGTTATTTGTCTTTTTAGATGAGAGGATCTGCTTCTTTTAGGCCTCCTTGTCTACATCAGAAGAGTTGTACCATCCTATCCCTTTCTTCTTGGAAGGGCAATGTGTCCTATTTCCAGTTAAAGGTTGGGAGTTTGGCAAGGACTGTTCTGATCTTCTAAGAGTGAACAAATGTTTTGCAAGATCTCCTTACAGAAATTCCTCCTTGCTAGCTGAAAAATCTTCACTAGAAGTCACTGTTTCTTGGGTATGCTTAAGAAGTGAGAGGAGCTTGTTACTTATGCAGTGTGCAGTACACTGTCCAGATATAAAGATGACCTAGAAGAGAGGAAAAGTGTTTACAGAAGGAAGGGTCATTATACAGCACCACATTTTGATAGGTCACTAATCTAAGCAAGCCATAGCAAAGATTAACGCAGGCTGACAGTATGAGGTTTGGTTTGTGGTCATGTGCTCTGAGGAATCAGTCACACCAGCTGTCTTTCAGAAAGTACTGTCATCATTTTCCATATCCATGAACTGCACTGGAGAAGAAAACTGTGAATAGAATAATAAGACTCACAAAATCAAGCCCTTGAACATGAGCAAATTAAGCAGCAGGATTAAGGTCTTCCATTGCCTCTTAATTGAGTCTCCCCCACAGCCCCATGCTCCTCAAGCTCAGTTCCTGTGGCTGTGTTAATTTACACATCTCATATCCACAGGTAAGTAAATAATACAAAACATGGTCTTCTACTGGAACCTTGCCTTATTCCAGTGAACGGACAGTTACTCGATCATTAGGTTTATCCTACTTATTCAGACTCAGGTGTCCTTTGATGCATGCCTTTCAAACCCTACAAGCAACAGACAATTTTCTTTTTCTTGGTCTTTTATCTGGCTTTTATATTGCAATATGTCCTCATTGTTTTCTGTTTGTATTTTTTCTTTAATTTACCCTGAACAAATTTACTAAAAGTAAGATGTCATTACTAACAGTTTTAGATGCAGAAGAAACCCTGTTTCAGCAAGAATAAAGTCAAATTTCTCCACACTGTATGCTAATTTGGCGGGACAGTTTGAAATGCCAACTATAATTCTCAGTACTTGATAGCACTCTGTATTTTCTGAATATGGTTCTCACAGCCATCAGTTTCTGCTGTGAGGGTTTAGCATTTCTGCACTTCAGATCAACACCTCTAAACATGGATATTCCTAAATCAAGAACCTACTGCACTTCCTTACCCATACAGGATCCTTCTCTTCACTTGCTATTTCTCACCCTTTCAGTGACTGTATCGCACCAAAGCTGCCATCTTTCTCCTACTACCAGGGCAGTAAGATTTAGACTGCGAGAAGGACAGCATCTCTACTTTCAGGTCTAGTTTTCAGCTCCAGATAACTGCTAAAGGCAGCAATTTTAGGGCAAATTTGAAATGAAAAGTATCTTCTTTCCAGTTTGTTTTATGTGCATGCATGTGTGTGTAGTGTGGTGACTGAAGTAGAAAACTGTGTTTTTCCCTTGCTTTTACCTAGTATTTTGTCTATAACTCTCTGATCCATCTTCTATCCTGGAACTTGCTGCTGGAAGTATAGAGCCCACCTCTTCAACTTTTTCCCCACTGCTTCTGCAGAGTTTTAGGCTAGGGTTGCCCAGCTAGGGCCAAGATCCATAATTTTGCATAGTTCAGAATGGTATAGTGACACTAATGGGAATGAAACCAAGAAAAAAGAAAAAATCACTGAATAAAAAAGAAAAAATATTACTGTCAGGAATTTATTAAAATCTGGGCTAATTATCCAAGTATAATGGTGGAAGACCCACATTTGTGTCCCTTGAAAATGAAGCGGACGAAACATTCATTTTGCCTGTGCTACTAGGGGATGATTTAAACACACCATACCAGACCTTTTCCAGCTCAGATTTCTAGGATTAAAACTTACTCTTGTAATCCTGCCAGCAGCCTGTATACACTTTGCTTGGATGCAGTGGTCAAAAAGGGTACATTCACAGCTGTATCAAGGTCTTCCCCACTTAACTTGCAAGAGTAGTAATGAGTATAGAAAATATTTTACATTCCTTTTCCTTGCCATATATAGCAATTATTCTGTCATTCATCAAATGTATACGAATTTCTTTTCATATGTAAATACACCATTTGCTTCACAGCTCAAGCCAAACAGTTGTGCAGTTCTTTGTCAAGAGGATAATATATTTAATCATGGAATGCCTTGTTTCCATTGTATTGAACAGGTGTTGTTTAATGGCACAGCCATTGTAACATTATATTCATTTATTAATGTGAGTGTAACGAAAACGTTGTAGAGACATGAATGTGCTGTTCTCATGGTTAGGGCTAGTGGTTTCTTATGATGTGGTATGTGTAGGATAGGGGCTTAGATTCAGACTGCAGAGAAGCAGGAGTTCATTAGAGCAAGTCCAAGTGATGTGGCCAGTTTTGGCCCTTGTTCACTTTTGAAAAGCAGAGAATACATGAAAGACTTCATTGAAAATGTGCAAGTTATTCAATGTGGTTAATTCTACATTGGCTTAGCTCCCACCTTCTTTCAAGACTGTGTATGTGACCATGCTTTCTGAAACAGCAAAACCAATCTGCAACAGATCCATATTGCTTTTGAATAAATGCACAATCTCTCATATCCTCTTTCATGAGGTGACCAGTTTTCAAATATGACAGAGGAGGTTAGTAGGTTATCAGCTAACAGTATCACAGAACCACAGAATATTAGGAGTTGGAAGGGACCTCGAAAGATCATCTAGTCCAACCCCCCTNGGACTCTTTCCAGCAGTTCCCTACCCTTCTTCAACTGAGGGGCCCTGAACTGGACTCAGTATTCCAGATGTGGCCTCACCAGGGTAGAGTAAAGAGGAAGAAGAACCTCTCTTGACCTACTAACCATACCCTTTCAAATACACCCCAGAATCCCATTGGCTCTCCTAGCCACAAGAGCACACTGCTGGCTCATGGTCATCCTTCCATCCACCAAGACCCCCAGATCCCTTTCTCCTTCACTGCCCTCCAACAGCTCAGCCCCCAATGAAACAATGCTTTTTGGTTAGTAAGCTACAGAAGCTCTGTCCCTTCACTTAGTTATTTTTACACATACTCCCACATTTTTAAGAGTTGCTGTTCCCTACCTAGAATCATAGCTCTTGCAGTTGCACAGGCAGATCAGGTGAGTAAGTGGAGTAACTTAAGCACGTGATTTTTCTTATTGAGTGCAAACACCCATTTAGCATCAGCCCTCAGGGGGCCAGAATTCACGAATTCAGGTAAATGTCTGCAGTGCCCATTTGCACTATCGAACTCAAGTGCCTACTTCAGTTTGTTTGGACACATCTAATCTTTTTTTTTAAAGTGTTTTATGCTAACTGTGATGCCCTATATCATCCTTATGCAGTCCATTAGAAGTATTTTCCCCCCTCCCTTTGGAAACATTGCCTTTAAATTTCATGGTATGTATTTCAAGTGATTGTATTAGAGAAAAGAAAAACACAACTAAGTATTTAACTCTGTACTGTACCTTCTCTTACACAATATATTTTACCTTTGGTATTGTCTGACAGTTGAATAATATTCATCTTGTTAATCTCTATTTAATTTCCATCCATAATGCAAACTGTCTCTTTTGCAGCACTTTCTATCTTATGTCTATCAGACACAAGTGCTTTCCTAGTAAAGTAAATGACAGCATCCCATTCATGATTTTCATTGCTGCTTTCTAGACTCTGTTAGTTCCCAATGTTTTACTTTTAGTGGAGGGCCAAGAACAGAACAAGGTAGCTAGGATATAAAGTGTTAATATTATTAAAACATTTTCTGCATGCTTCTCCTGACTTGTCTTTAAATTTTTACAAAAGGTTGAGTAAAAGCCCTCATGAAGTTGTCCAGCTTTTCTTCTTGCTTTGACTGAAAAACATATTGGACTCATTTTCTTCTCACTAGCACCAGCTTCACAATCTTTCACCTCCAGTTTCAGCTTAATTTCTTCACAGTTACAACTGAGCAAAGCAGATGAGAATCTGGTTCATCACCTGCTTTCCAACTTTCTCCCATGAGGCTTGGAATCAAGGCAGGGAGCGTTCAATTCCATCAGGAGGTAAATCACTTCTATGTTCATAGTCACAACTTGGGCAGAGTGCAAAGATCCCATTCACAATGATCCCTCAGCCCTGCAAGCTCAGCTTGGATAATTGTACTTAGACCTGCCACAGCTATAGAGGACAGGTGAAAAATTTGGACCCTTACTTGAGCCCTTTTGCTGATTTGCTGTCTCATGTTAGCTGCAATCATCATGTCTTTGCTCTCCAACTAGGCTCTGTTCTATAGCCCAAACCTCTTAATGTGTTCTCTCAATTCAGGCAAGAGCCTGAGTCTTCTTGTCCCTTTCATTTCACTCTCTTTTCCTTGGAGATCTGATTTCTTCTATGAAAACTGATTTTACTTAGCTGCCTCTCAAACCTACTGCAGTTTAGAGAAAAAAAGCAGGGGATTCATCATCCAAGGACACACTGGTTCATTTTGTGCTCTAACAAAGACACCTAGCACAGATACACAGCATTACTGGTTCTCATCTCAGCCAAAGCCTGTCTGGACACCATGTGAGCACATCCCGATATACAGCGTCTTCCCAAAGCGATTTGTCTGTCTAACAAGCAGGACTGACAATGGATTTGTTTTCAGTGAGGGTGGAGACAATTCGCCACTGTTACAAAGTAAGGCTGAGAAAACTAGGAGCAAAAGCATCTTTTGGCTTTCCAACACAATACTGTGTCTGACAAGCCACATCAGGCTGCTTTATTTAGTTTTTAACTGAATTTATTATTAACTAGAATTAATTTTGTAACAGTAGCTGTGGCAGACCACACACACCCTTCCTAGCAGCCAGACCACAACTCTGAGGATCAGATGTTCGCAGGTTGTTACCACCTCTTCTCTTTGTTAATACCTCAGCTTTGTCGCTTGCCACCAAAGACCTCAACACAGGTTTTGAAGTATACCTGTTATGTAAATCAGATTAAAAATGTCACCCTCTCTGGGTTGAAACTGACAGCACAGCCAGGTTTACCTATAGGATCAGTCTGCAACCTGGACTTCTAAATGAGAGACATCAAAGATGGCTAAACCCCTGGATGGCCCAGGGTGGACTTTGCTGAGATATCTTTGCTACAAACACTTGAAAACTAAAATATGTCAGCTTTATACCTGAGTTGGAGCTGCAGTGGGAGAAGTAGTTGTCCCATCTCTCCCATGGTAAATACAGTATAAAACTTTTGACAGAATAATCTAAACTAGCTGTCCTGTGAAATACAAACATAAGGCAAAAAGGGGCTTTTTATTACATGCCAGTTAAGGACACATATGAGACTTCACACTCGATATTAATTTATTACAGATTGTCCTTCCACTACATCAGGAGATGACATGATTATCTGCAGCAAGAACTCTTCTTACTTGGTGGAAAAATATTCTGATGTTAGCCATGAGAAACATTATTTCACTATATATAGAGGTGAAAATAATGTATTCTTAAATGAACAAAAAGAAACCCCTGATTGAAATAAAAAGGCAAACAAATTCTGTTCACAGCCCTGTGTCTGTCAATGATACTAGCCAACTTATCCTGAATTGTCAGTAATGCAGCTAAGAGAAAAGTTTGGCTAGTGACTATGGTGTGTTTTATCTTACTACAAACACAATTGCTAACATGCAAACTGACTCCCAATCACAGCTGCATGAAAATAGCAGAACAGCTAGATGATAGAAGGTTTTGCAGAAATTATTGTCCTTAAACAACAGAAGTTCTCTACGCAATAGCTTTCTAATTGTAAGATCAATATGATTCATTTTTTATTTCATTAACTTATTTCTTCATTAATAGGAAAAAACTATTAATATTGCCCTACATCACTTAAGAAGAAATCTGTCTTCAAAGTCATGTTTTTCACTCTGAAAGGAATAATGTTATTAAGAAGAATCACTACAGCCTTTCCTTTAGGAAGCTTTTAACTTTTTTTGTTCCCCAAAGACTTATGAAGACTAAAGAAAGCTCAAGCACCTCTGAAGTGAAACTAGAGCCTATACAGCTGAGGAAGATACAGTGATCCATGACAGTATAATTCCCTCTTTCTAAAAATTAGACTGTGCCTGATGTGATGGGATATGAGTACAACGCAGCTGCTGTATGGCCTCAGGCAAAATGCAAGGGACAGTTAAGTCATATGGGTGCTAAAATGATGTCACTAAACATAGCTATCATTAAATTATTTTTAAAGTTTTAACATGGAGACATGATCATCCTAGACGAGAGCTACTGGACAGACCAGCTGGGAAGATCTACTAGCAGAGTAATTCAGGATGTAGACATTCAACACATTGCATATGAACCTTAAAATAAGCAGAAAGAGGGGCAGGATTACAGAATTATTTTTAAAAACAATTTCATAACAACCTTCTCTACTATGCCAGTTACTCAGTGCTCCAGGACACTCCCTGATAACTGCTGTGGTCTTGCTACCATGATCTCGTCTTGAATTCTCATTACATAATAAGCTAAAAAAATCTTGTCATCAAGAGTGGAAAAAAACTTATATTCTAGATAGAAAAAAACTTATATTCTAGATAGAAAGAGCACTCACAATTTATAGTCTTTAACAGCTCTGTTTTCCTCCATCAACCTTCTAAGAAACTACTTGTTAAGAAAACCATGGGATTCTATGATTTATTCTTGCTGTTTATTCCTTTTGTCTGTTGACAGCTGCCGGATGGCATGTAGGCTAGAATGGGCCAGAATGGAGCAAAAGGCACAGCAATATTTTCTACTGCATCACCACACCTGGCTCATTTAGCAAGGAAACACGGAGCAGAGAGTATGCTGTGCCAACACGTGGGATGAAGGCTGACAAGTGACAGGACTCCAGAACAGAAGTGTTCATCACCTGGAGCTACTATGATACAGTTTGAGAAAAGTATTTTAGAAAGATAGCTACTTTTTTTTTCTTTTTTTCTCTTTTTTTTTTTTTTTAAAGGGATATTAATCAGTGTTTTTAATCAGTCTACAGACTTCATAGATTCATATAAATGAATCTTCACATAAATGAAACTTACCTTCCTCTAGATGAGGTTGCTCAAAGCCCCATCCATTCTTACCTTGAACACTTCCAGGGATGGGGCATCAGCAATCTCTCTGAGCAACCTGTTCCAGTGTCTCACCACCCTCACAGTGAAGAATGTTTTCCTTATATCTAATCTAAATCTCTTTCAGTTTAAAGCCATTGCACCTTGTCCAATCACTCAGACTTGATTATCTCCTACAGTTGGCGGTTCTTCATTCTTCTAGTCCTTGCTCTTGCCTTCTGTGACACTGTAGACAGAGCACTTGCCAGTGAAAACTGAGACAAAAAAGTTGCTGAGTACCTCAGCCTTCTCCATATCCCAGGTAACCAGGTCTCCTATTTTCTTCCAGAGAGTGCCCATATTTTTGCTAGTCTTCCTTTTATCATCAACATACCTATGGAAGCTTTTCTTGTTGCACTTGACATCCCTGGCCAGACTTAATTCTATCAAGGCTTTAGCTTTCCTGATGTCATCCCTGGCTGCTTGGACAGTTCCTCTGTATTCATTCCAGGCTACCTATCCTTGCTTCAGCCCTCTGTAGGCTTCCTTTTTGTGTTTGATTTTGTCTAGGAGCTCCTTTTTCATCCACACAGGACTCATGCTGTTTTTGTATGACTTTGTTGGGATGCATTGGTTCTAAGCTTGGAGGAGATGACCCTTGAATATTAACCAGCTTTCTTAGGTCTCTCTTCCCTCCAGGGCTTTCTCCCATGGTCGTCTACCAAGTGGATGTCTAAAGAGGCCAAACTCTGCTCTCCTAAGTCTAGGTTAGTGAGGTTGCTTGTGTGCCCTAAGGATCTTGAACTCCACCATTTCATTGTCATTGCAGCCAAGACTGTTCTTGAGCTTCACATTCTCCACTGGCCCCTCATTGTTGGTGGGAACAAGGTCCAGCATAATACTTCTCATTGGCTTCTCTATCACTTGAACAAGGAAGTTAACACCAACACATTTCAGGAACCTCTTGGATTGCTTATGCCCTGCTGTGTTGTTCCCAAAACAAACACTGGGGCAGTTGAAATCTCTCATGACAACCAGGGCTTGTGAACATGAGGCTGCCCCTATCTGTCAATAGAGGGCCTCATTAATTTGGTCTTCCTGCTTGGGTGGCCTGCAGGACATCCCCTGCCCTCCCTTTATACCTAAGCCATAACCTCTCAGTAGGCTCCTCATCCATCTCCATGCAAAGCTCGATGTACTCCAGCTCACCATTGACATAAAGGACAACTCACCCTCCTCATGTCCTTACTCAGCTGCCTTACTCAGCTCTAGTGTCTCTCCTGATAATGACAGATCTTTCCTCTTCAGTCTCCCACGCTAGACTTCTTGCTAATGAGCTATTACGTTCTTCAAGTTACGTACACTCCCATAAGATCTTTCTGATTACAAACGGATTTTTTTCCAGGCATCATATTGCCATGCGGCGCCAAATTATGAACTGACCTGCATAAATTCAGAACTTCTGAAGAGTCATTATGCAACACAGCAACAGAGCTACAGGAGCAGAGGTTAGTCATTACCATGCCCCTAACTGAAGTGACAGGACTAAAATCACATTAGAGAAGAATTTTAAAAGGCTACACCTACTGTGTCTAAGTAAAGAATGTAGATGAAATGTTAACTGAAAGTCAGAGAAGTAGCAAGTTATGAAAATGAGATTAGAAGAAGAGTTACAGAGGGAAGAGCGACTTGGCTGATTAGAGAGAAATTATTCATAAGACCAACTGCTCTAATTTGACAAAAAAAACCAGAAGCAGCCTATTTGATATTACTGTATTTATGTTAAGTTCAACACTGTGAGAGACAATTACTGAAGATGCTAAATCCAAACACTTGGAAACTCACCAGGGGATGCTGACCATATTTGACATTTAGGATAAAATGCCATGAGGTTGCACTATTCCTTTTACTTGCCCTCTGTACTCCTCCATTATTGCTTGCCAGTGATACAGCCAAAAGAAAACCTAGGCTGCCCTGAACAGCAATGAAGTGCCATTGTGTTATAGTAGCATGCTTAACTTATACGTTTCAGTGTTATTTTTGGCAGCCATGTGTTAAAAATCAAAACCTCTTATATGTGTGTGTGCAAGCACATTATATTCAAGTCACATGAGCAGCAGGCATAATTTTGTCCCAGAAATAAATGTACTATGACAGCTTAAATCTTCTAAAACTGTTTTTCCCCATCTGATGCTCATTTGGGCAAGGAGAAATCGTCTTGTTTTACTGGAAGATGAAGCAGCAATTTGCAGTAGTATGCCTGCCTCCCTCTTTTCCAGCCTTAAGTACTTTCCCACTGCAGCTGCATCCTACCTACAAACTAACTATGGCAGAGGTAGCAACTCTTACTCCCTGTCTCCCCCACCTCTACAGACCAGTCTACTATGGATCATCTGGCCTCAAAACCGTGCTTCAGTGGTGCAGCAGGACTGAAGAAGCACTCTATACTGTAAGGACAATTCCTAATGCAAATATAAAGTGGTTTTAGACCCATCCTCACCAATGCTGAGAAGCCCAAACCACCAATAGGCTTCCTCCTAGGCAGTATGGCATCTGAAGAGGAGATAGAAAGTGTCTCCCAGGATTACTCCTCCTCACACTCTCCAAGTGTCCTTCAGGCGATGGACAGGTCAGGAAAGAAGAGCAGTATGAAACAAAAATGACTATCAGCTGACAAATCTAAGGCTGGTTGAGTGGGGCATGATACTATGGACGAACCTGAGGTAACTTTGAACAAGCTAACTCAGGTACCAGAAGCACTTTTGTCCACAATTCCTGGAGCTGGAAGCTGTTTTCCTTCTCATGGCAAAACATACAACAACCTTTGTGGACAAGAAGTTGCTGGGCTTGAACAGGCCATGCTGTCCTCTTGCAGTACTAGCAGATGCAGACTTAAAGGAACCAAAGAGCAACAAAGATAGCAAAAGTGGGGAGCACTGCTGAGCTCCAGGGTCCTGAAGGAGAATATCTGGGGTGGCTAGGACAAATGGTAGTGAAGGTTTACACAGAAAGAAGCTGTGTAAGCTACTGGCCACACTTGGCCAGCAAGACTAGGAAAGTGATCATCCCTTTGTACTTGGCACTGATGAGGCTGCACCTTGAATACAGGGCTCTTCACTACAAGAAAGACATTTTGGTGCTGGAGTGCATCAACAGAAGAGCGATGAAGCTGGTGAAGGGTCTACAGAGCAAGTCTTATGAGGAGTGGCTGAGGGAAGTGGGGTTGTTTAGCCTGCAGAAAAGGAGGATCAGAGGTTTTATTGCTCTCTATTAATATCTGAAAGGATGTTGTAGTGAGGTGGGTGTCCATCTCCTTTCCCAAGAAACAAAGGACAGAACAAGCAAGAACAGCCTAAAGTCGCACCAGGGGATTTTTAGATTACATATTAGGAAAAAATTCTTCACCAAAGGGATTGTCAAGCACTGGAACAGCTACCTAGGGAGGTGGTTCCGTCATCATCCCTAGAAATATTTAAATTACACGTAATTGTGACACTCAGAGACATGGCTTAGTGGTAAACTTTGCAGGGTTAGGCTTACAGTTGTGCTCAATGATCTTAAGGGTCTTTTTCAATCTAAATGATTCTATGAGTCTAAGCTACTTTAACATGTCTGCATGCTGTACTTGGTTGCTGCTGAGTCATTTGGTGCCTTTGAACAAGTCAAATCTCTTTGAAGAAAGTATCTCAGTTTCTTCTCTTTGAAAGCTGGATAGTGTTTACTTAGTGGAGTAAACCTCAGAAACACCAAAAACCTGCCTTGTGCTTTGAAGCTCACACACACCATTTTACCACACAGTCACTCCCTTTCCTTCTGCTGCTGTTTTCCATATCAAAAAGAAAATACTTCATGAAATTAATGAATTCAATGAAATCTGGTTACTTATGGACATCAAATCTCTGTCCCATCAGCTTTCTTTCTCCAGTCACCTCTGCCCAAACCTGTCTCCTCAGTCCCAGCGTATCCCTTGATGCATGCACGTTTTGTATACACAAAACTGTGTGTGCTGTGCTAAGGACTCCCATGCTGACTGTTTAGGTGACACCAATGCTTTACCTGCCTTCCTTTCCATGGAGGCACTGCCTTTGCTTCTCTTCCTCTAGAAAAAAAGCAGTATCCACAAATCTAGTCAAAACGTAATTATCTGTAATCCCTCTTCAAATCCAGTTGAGACTGAACAAGCTCAGAAGCTGCTCATGAAAAGGACTAGCAAACAGACAGATTGATGGCAAAGAAAGATTGCATAAGCTTTGTTTTCTTATGGAAAGCTACAGTAGAATTTAGAGATTCAACATGATGTTCTGCAAATTTTATAATTCATAATGACACCGGAGAAAGAAGGGCTGATCCTTCATTACGGTTGGTCCAGGGTTTATGAACCTCATTATCAGTCTTGCAAACAAATAAAAAAATTAACAATAGCATTGCAGAATTTTGTTTAGAGTTAAAACCTACAGAAGGTTGAATAAATAGACTCAGGATTTGGATATATCCCTAAATCACCAGAAAGCTAAGCTACACTATTTAATCAAAATAACAATTCATCACAGACACCTACTTTTAAATTACAGGAAAACTGGTCACTCGTCTACATGTCACTAGACAGAGCATAGTTTTCCTTACAAAGGTTCATGTTTCTACACCTAAATGTAGCTCTCACAGCTAAGCTCCATTCTGTGGCTGCTTTGCAGTAGTGTATAAGCTTTACATTTTGGTAGCATGCACACTACAGTTTATATATGTATAAGCTTTCTGTTTAATGTAAGTTGCTTGCTCCATTTGTAGTTGCCATACAAGTACTTAACCTTGTTTAAAAGCCCAGTTTTGCATAGAACTGAAGAGTTACCTCAACAATATTGAAGCGTATGCCTTTCTGATGACCTGCATCCAGCCATTTTAAGTCAACAAACATGTCTTTTCCCTGACCCTTTTGAGCTTTTGTTCAAATGTTTGAAGGCTGCTTACTGACAAGTGATTTGTTTCCATTAGAACATGCCTCATTCCAGCCATCCGTGACCATTTTGTACTTAGGGCTTTATAACCAGCACGTCTCAACATTCCTAAAATCCCAGAGAGGATCTGAAAATAGAATAAGAAATGAGCATTTAAATTAAAAGCAACAGCCCTTGCAATGAGCTGCCAGGTTTTTATGGTAGATAGTGTCTTTTTGCCCACCCCCACACTCTCTACTCCCCCTTCTTCACAGGGTTGTAAGCCGCATTTTCCATAATATTTTGCAATGCCACCTAGGGTTACATTCACTCTATTTATAGGGGCCTGTTTTAAAGTGAAACAGGTGTCAGATTGAATGAGGCTGTTGTCAGCATACATGTCCTCTTGGGGAGGGGATGGGAGGTTTACTACTTTCTGTAGTTAGGGGATTTACAGTTTGATTGCTGATCTCTCTCTGCAGGGCTTAGTGGGAGGAGGCGGTACAGCAGAACAACAGCGGAAGGAAAGGTTAGCTTTCTGCTGAAGCTATGCAAGGCTGCCTCTCCCCCAGCTCCATGCAACTAGACGTTTTATTTTCTTATGTGCTGAAACTGATCTTAGTACTTGTGAGAGGGGCCAGACAGCCTGTCCTGAAGAATGAAATCCTTCCAATGGCCAAGAAACAGGCAGAGCTCAGCTGAGGTGGGGGAACTGAAGACTCCCATCCCACTTACCCCATCCATCACACCAAAGATCACTTCTAAGGAATAAAGACCAGCATAATGTCTCCATGACTCTTCATCTTACACCACTTTTGCTGTTATTATCTCCTAAATAGCAAACTATTAACATCTCATTCAGGAACTCTGAGAGGTGGCAAGCTATGGACTGCTGTGCTAAGTGCTGTAGTAACAAGCACCAGCATAAAAAGTCCCTGACCCACAGAGCTCTAAGTCAGACCAAGAAGGCAATGAGTATGTGAACAGATGAAGGGTGTGGGGCTGGTATGGAAGATGAGGTAACATTCAAAGACGTATCAGTGAAAAGCAGAAGTCACAGCTCGTTGCTTGCCTTTACTTTGACTTGCAGGTTAGCCATGCTTATAAGCACTTGTAAGAATGAAATAGAGGTCACTAAGACATTTGACAGAGACTAGTAACAGCTCATGAATTACTGTGACAATGATTATCTATATCAAAATAAACTTCTTCATATACTGCACTATGACTCTAGTATGTGCCAGACATGCTACAGTGGCAAGTAAAAGTGTTGCTGCTGGTCCAGAAACATATCCAAACTACAGAAGTTCACTTGATAAACAGAGGGAGGACAAAGGTAATGTGATAAAAGTCAGACAGCTGACAAGAGAAGGAGAATGGAGCAAAGGAAATTGTGACTGACATTGTCTTTTCTTGATGAGAACATTTAATGCAGAGATGAGTGCCTTTTTGGCAAAGTAAGAAAGCAGGTCTTTGGGAACCACTTGAATGAGAAACTCACAAATGGCATCAATGTGTAGAGAGGAGTTGAGAGAGAGACACAGAGGGTCAATGCCAAAGAAATGGTGTGCACCACAAAGACTGGAAGCAGAGCTGTCAATGTGAAGATACAAGTTCTGGGGAAAGAAAATAACAATTTGATTAATAAGGTGTTCCTAGGAAGAAAAAAATGTTTGCATTGGCAACAATGACTTAGAGGTGTGTTGGACTCACCTGGCTTCATCAGCATACCAGATTGGCTACATGATGTGTATTTTTTTAAGCATTCAGAGGTACCCATCAGGAATTATAATTTAAGAACTTCCACAAGCCCTGGAAATGGGAGGATTTTTCAAGAGATAAAATCAGAATTAACGAATAACATGGAAAAGATGACTATATGAGTTAGGCCACCATACTGATTTCCATTGGAAAAAAGAAATCTGTAGTTATTGGAACGATATAAGCCACATAAAACTGTCATATTTATCCAAGAAAAAAGGTGTTAAGGCAAATGGATTTACATGTGCAAAAATCCCAGTTCATCATGTGTTTGTGGATTTACTGTGATTCATCAGACATTCCTGTTATTTGGCTATACAAATAACCACTTACATCTTAAATTTAGTATTTCTACTTGAAGTTATCACTACCGTATAAGTCATCATGGTATTTGTGGTTTCATTTGTGCACATATTTATGAACACTTGGGTTTTAAATATCATGAAAATCATAAACATATGAAAAACTAATCACAAAAGTATGAAAATCCCTCTACACAGAAATGCAGAACTCTTGCAGAACTATTTAGTTTTATTAAGCAAGGAAACAAATTCTGAAAATAACAACAACAAAAAAAGTCACATAACTTCATGGAAAATGGAGTTGGGGGAAGACACACAGATATTTAAGTACAAAAGGTTACATTTTCAGAAGTGCTCACCAGCTCCCCCTCCTGAAAACGAACACCAGACCTACTGGATGCTGAGCGCTGACAAAAATCTAACCACTTCACTGAAAAGCCTAACTGGGAGCTAAACTGTCTTTGTAAACTGATACCATATGGGAAATGTGGCATACCAAATTCTGTGGAAAGAGCTAGATCATATCATTATTGTTCCTGAATTATGAAAACATATTTGAAAGAGCACTTTGTGCAATATAAATCATTTTGATAACAAATTTACATGCTGCAGAAAAAAGCAAACAAGCCAACCCTCTGAAGATACAAAGGTTTTTTAGTAGGTTGTTCTTCCATTGGGTAGGGGACTTCAAAATAACCAGCTGGTAAATCCCCACCTGCTTAGAAACACTGGACACAACTTCACTAGACTTTGCCCTTCCCTAACCTCCAAGGGTTTCTGTCTCCCCTTATGCACAGGAGCATAGAGACAGAGCTGGGGACTACTGCAACAGACATGGCTCTTTTGGCTGCTACACTCTCTTCAAAAGAATGGTTCAGTTGTGGTTTCCATTTTGTCATCGTTGAAGCTATCATGCCCAGCTGCTTCCTCGAGGCCACACCTCGAGTACTGTGTGCAGTTTTGGGCACTGCAGTTTAGGAAGGACATTGAGCTACTAGAGAGGGTGCAGAGAAGGGCAACTAAGCTAGTCAGGGGTTTGGAAAACAGGCCTTATGAGGAGAGGCTTAGGGAGCTGGGGTTGTTTAGCCTGGAGAGGAGGAGGCTGAGGGGAGACCTTATCGCTCTCTTCAACGATTTGAAAGGCCATTCTAGGGAGGCAGGTGTTGGCCTCTTCTCCCTTGTGACTAGTGACAGGACTAGAGGGAATGGGCTTAAGCTGAGCCAGGGTAGGTTTAGATTAGATATTAGGAAGAATTTCTTCAGTGAAAGAGTGGTTAGATATTGGAATAGGCTGCCCAGGGAGGTGGTGGAGTCACCATCCCTGGAGGTTTTTAAGAAGAGGATAGATGTGTTTCTTCAGGGGATGATTTAGGGGTAAGAGTAGCGTAGGGCTATCGGTTGGACTAGATGATCTTGAGGGTCCTTTCCAACCGTAATGATTCTGTGATTCTGTGTGATTCTGTGGCAGGATTCAGGTGTGTGCATATCCTTATACAGAAGTTCAGAGTTTGTTGACAGGTTATCTGCAGGGAATTACAAAGCAGTTGCTTCCAGTGGGGAAGCTTGCATTAGACTGCTCTCTGGAAAGCACTTGGGTCTTGAATATAGTTATTAACTAGGAAAATGCTTTCCAAGCAAGGTCTGCCACCATTCTCTGCATCACTCCAACACTGGTCAGATCTATGCCTCTAAGCAAATGCCCACAGCTTGGGTTACAGGAAATACAGATGACAATAGCTGTAGTCTTTCTTGCCATTTTTAGATCTCTATACCTAATATTCTTGGTAACTGATCACCCACTCCAAAATGATCACTATCTCTACCAATCTAATTAAATATGCTACCTTATAGCTGTACTTCTTTGTTTTGTTCTACTCTCCTACAGATTCAGTTCATGTTGCATTTTTTCCCAGATCACAGTTCTTACAATTACTTCTACAAAAAGTCTTTCCTGTTCTCAGCATCACACAAATCTGCATTGTATTTTCAGTGTCTGACAGGCCTTGTTTCTTGAGGGTCACTAAATGGCATTTGCAAAGTCTTCCTGGCTGTAGTGTTAAGTCTGCACTGTATTCTGTGCTGTATGAGTAACAAAATAATAAAAGCATCCACTGTGCAGCAGGAACTTCACATTTACCTTTCAAAGGATTTGCCACCCTTATGGAGTCAATTTACATTAACATAAATATTCCATTAGTAGAAATGTTTATAACATACTTCTCTCTCAAGAGGCATTCTGTAACATGATTCTTCAACCACTTATGTTTGACTAATGTGTATCACATTTGAATAATATAAAAAGACAACTGAGTTAAGTGATTGAATGCCTGGAGAAAACCGATGTTAATTTCCACTAAAAGCAAAGTACATTCTCTCAATTTTGCAGCTTAATTACTGCAGTGTTTGGCTCACAAATAAAAAATGATTGAAGAAAAAGTCTCCAGTAATAGGTTGCTGAAGATTATTTTTCCTCTCTAATGTGCCTCTAACGAGGATTTTTCATACACATTATTTCAAGCCTGTTCCTGTGAACTAGACCAAGGCTGGTAATGTGGAATACTTGCTTCCCGGTAAGTTGTTACTGTAATCTGATACTGTTGCAGGAACTTGGCATTGTGGGTTGGCTTCTACACCCCAGGCAAAATTAGTGCCAAAAAGTCCACCCAGAGAATATGCCTTGGGTAAAACAATGCTCTTCTCCTTGATTCCTTCCGATAGGAAATTCTCCATGGCACTCAGGAATTTTTCAGAAGTTTTGTAAGCAAACTTTAGCAATGAGCTGACACCCATGCCTTCTATTCTGCTACTGAGCTAACTTGCTACTACAGTGTTAGTAATAGCTGTGACTCGCTGAGGCTACTTGGTTAAGATTTACTGTGTTTCATACAAATTTCAGCTCACTGATACCCAACATAGATTGAATCCGTTTTCCTGCTATACAGAAGGAAATCTTAAAAAAAAAAAAATCCAATAAAATGAATAGGAGGCAAAGGCAAGTGAGTAAGAACACATTAAAATGTAAAGCTTAACAAGCCTACTAGTTTATGCATAGAAAACGTCACTGCAGAGTTCTGACAAGCTTAGAACAAACTCACGGTCATGAGCAGGATCATTCCTTTGACTTTAGTACAAAGAGGGCAATTTATCTGGAATACAGCAGTGTCGTGATGCCTTACATTATTGCTCAGAGTAGTGACCCAGATTCCTACTCCAGGCAGCTCGAAATGTCTCATAAGGGTCACTTAAACTGTAATTATTCCTACTTTATCATGGTTATAGAAAGTTAACTTGCCTTGTGCTGAACTCCTGTGAAATTTTTAAAACTGAACTGCTAAATATTTAGCTCTGCTGAGTTGTGCTCAAGCAGTCAGATGAGGATGCAACAGAAAAATGGGAAAATTAATCTGACCCTCATGAGGCTTTTATTCTTTCCTTTTATGGCCTGTCTGCTAATTACTTCTTTCTTTAAGTAATAAAATCTTTGCGCACTAAATTATGTGAAAAAAATCTGCAAAATGGTAAGAGGAGGAAAAGAAAATTTCATTTCAACTTAAGCTTCAATGACTTTTAAGAACAGGAGGTATATTTCACTGAATAAACCATATGGTCTCTTATGTGCTCAGTCCATCCCATTTCTCTAGACTCTTATTTTGTGTCTGGAGTGCACACAAGCATACCCTTACAGGGCCATCCTTTTACACAAGTGAATTTTTACTTTCTCGTGAGTGTTTGATACACTCACTCTATGTGGAACATTGAGATGGCTGGCTTGTATCACTGACTTCCACAGACATTATATTCTGCAGTGTGGGCATAAAAAAATGGGCACAGGGATAATGCTGATTAGAGACAGAGGACTGATCAGAAATAGAGGGCTTCAAGACCTATCTTGAGGATCAGCAAATTTAATTCATTGTATTTGAAACACAAGAATGAATGCTAAAAAATTTGCTGTCTGTGTTTTTTTTATTTTTGGGGAGTTTGGGGTTTTTTTTGTTTCGTTTTGCTTGTTTGTTTTTTTTGTTTTATTTTATTTTTGGTTGGTTGGTTCGTTTGGGTTTTTTTCTTAAGAAGATCAGAAGCTTCCATTTCTCACATCCCACATTTAAGGTCACAGTTAATACAAAGGTGTAGGCAAATTAGTTATTTGCTCATTCATACAAGAGGCCATTTGACACCATCAATCAGTGGGGAGAAATAACTACTATGTTCATGCAGATATTGTCCACAACTGTGTGCAAAGGGAAAACATCTCTTTAAGGGGGTTAAATATAGAATCACAGAATCATAGAGTAGTTTAGGTTGGAAAGGACCTCTAAAGGTCATCTAGTCCAACTGTCCCATCCTCAACAAGATCAGGTTGCTCAGAGCCCTGTCCAACATGACCTTGAAAACCTCCAGGGATGAGGCATCCACCACCACTTTGCACAACCTGTTTCAGCGTTTCACCACCCTCATTGTAAAAAATTTCTTCCTTATGTCTAGTCTAAATCTACCCTTTTTTAGTTTAAAAACATTCCCACTTGTCCTATTGCTACAGGCCCTATGAAATAGTTCATCCCCATCTTTCTTATAAAGCCCCTTTAACTACTGGAATGCTGCAGTAAGGTCTTCCCTGAGCCTTCTCTTCTACAGGCTGACCAATATGAAGAGGTAGTCTCAACTGTAGCTTTTTTTTTTTTACGCTGAGTAGGAAATTTTTCTTATTCATACAGAGTTCCACAAGTTCTGAGATCTTTCTTATCGCTAGATGTCATGCCAATTATCTGCTGGGTGAAAGAGGTGCCTTATTGTCAACAATTGCTGGAGAAAACAATCGTTATCGATGTGACTCCTACTCAGTAATTTTGTCTCTTGGTATGTAAACTACATGTAGGGCTCAAAGCACTAAAGCTGCTCTTCTAAACATCAATCCAGCAAAGAATCTAAGTGTATGCCTCATTTTATACATGCAAGTACATTTATGAAAATTGCTCATATTTTTGAAGTTATACAGGTACTACAATTCCTTATGTGAATCAGTTTCTTAAAGATGAATTAAAGTCTTATTCTGATGTCTAACATCCATTTGAGTACACAATCATAGACATTAAAACCAGTACCTGAATGTTTCATGGTACTTCTGCAGACCCCAGATACTGCTAATCTGCTAATTAGGCAGTAGACGAATACTGGCTTATCTTGCAACTCCAAACATCTGCTCTGAATTGGACAAAAAACACAGTATCTCAACTTCAGTGATTACTGCAGTCATCAAAATGTTGCCACAAGAACAAACAAGGAAAAGGATGGACAATGCTACTTGCATAAAACATAGAATGCCACTGAGATAAAATGAAAACTGTGATGTAGTTTAATGGAAATAAGAATTGGATTTATAGAAAGGAAGAAGCCCTGAATCTGATTTGGTAAAACACAGGGCTGTAAAGCAGAGTGGAGGGACTTAAGAATGTGCATGAAAGCAATTAGTATTAAACAGCTGTAGGGAACTTTCCATGCTGGAAGAGATCTGTAGCATGGCCAGAGACTATGTACTCCAGATCAGAAAACATGATGACACAGCAGAGAGCTGGGCAGAAATGATGTGGCAAGCCTCAGAACAGCCACGGGGTCAAGAAGCAGACCTGTGTGCACATCTCTGTATCATGAAGCACACTCCTCCTTTCTGGGAAAACCAACAGCAAACTCCTTGCCACAGTCACATCAGCACCATCCATCAGATGCCAAGGAAAACACATCTGAAACATATAAACATAAACCAGCAATTCTAGCACTTAAAATGTACTGACACTTAATACCTGCAATTGCATTCAAAACAATAAACTCCAAGCAGCTAGATGTTCATGGTATGTTTGATCACTCTGAGTTAGGAAGTAGTGTCAGAAAAGATGACGCCTTCCAGAGTACTTCTTTGTATGTGTGCCTAATGGAGAATGCTTGTCACCTGTGTCTAATAGCTATGTGAAGAATTCAAGCCCCAGATTTCTTAAAAAACCCCCCCTGCTATAATAGCTCCAGTGTTCTCTAGGTGGTAGGAAGAATTGTGATAAATCAGGAGCTACAGTAGGCTGAAAGGACTATACATATTTGAAACCCCTATATAAATATATACATAATCATCAATATCATATGGAGTTACCCACATCTCTGCCCATGAAGGTGAAAGGATAGCTCTACCTGGCTTTCCTCTTACACCTTCATATACCACCATAAACTCTGTCTTTGAGAATCAGAGCCTTAAGAAGAATCACCAAAGTACCTTCTCAGAGAACAGCACCTATGAGGCTTGACTGAGAAGCAGCTATCTGCCTAATAGGCATAATTCTTCTTTATTTTCAGGGAAAATATATTCTTAGCATTCACAGTCGTTCTTTTTCAAAGAAAGCTTATATAAAGCTATACAACACACACCCAGAGACACATGCAAAAAAGAAATGTGAATGACTCACTGCACTTATGCAAACTAAGTTGCGTAAGCCTGTTTTTCTCAGCTCTTAAAAAAACCTCAAACCAGCAAATACACAATCCTAAAAAACGAGCTGAAATTCTCAGTTATGAAAGTTAAAATTGTTGAATAAAAGCAGAACTCCCTCAGCTTCTCAGAGTCCTTCACGCCCACATCTGGTGTAGTGTTTACCAACGGACAAAAATAGAAAGTTGAAACTTAATAGAGCCTAACATTTATCACAGTATTAAAGAATCAAAGCAGAAAACACCAGAGAAGTGGAATTCACTTCAGACAAAATAATCCTGAAAACAGAGGAGATCAACAGCTATGTTTTGAAAGGAATTTAATTAAGTCACTCTGAAATACTACCCTCTAGGTACTTATCAAGGGCAAACTAGGAAGAAAATAATCAACTGTTTTTCTTCAATTCAACAGGTAGGTAACTACAATAATGCAACCTGAAAAGAACTTAATCTTTTCAGAAAATCTTGCAGAATTTCCTCTAGACAATTACATCCATGACATATTAATTGTTGGCAGATTACTTCATAGGAGCTGGTTTCTTTAGCCATGCACAAAATCCACCTGTCTTGCTAAAGGGCAAAGGCATTTTCTACCTGCTAGACCCAGCAGCTGACACCATGCATGCTAGGTAACGGGACATGAGCAGATGGGGAACTCCATACGCCACTGTTTGGGGGGTCAGGAACTATTATCTGTCTCAGGCACAAGGCATTACCAAACAGCCCATCAGCAGTATCTGTTTGAATTTGGATTTGGATAAGACATCAACAGGTTGGCACACCAATTTTCAGAGCTGCCAAACCATGCCCTTGAACAGACAGGTCACAAAATTTAGATAAATTAAGCCCAGAATTAATGAAGGTGTGACATGAAATGAATCATGTAATGTATTCTCAGAAGTGTGACTCAAAATAATTTAAGAGCGCGCTTGCAAATAATCCTTTTTTTAATTGCAGTAGTGGCATTACTTTGGTGAATTGTTCAAATCTACTGCTGATGAGATAATATCAGGCCAGAAAGTTATATGAGTCAGCTAACCTACTCTCAAAGGATCCAGTACTTCCTCTCTCATTTACAGCACACAAGCACAGCACATAAATGATTGATCAGCAATTGGATCCTACAGGACCCTGAATGTCAGGTCCAGAGGACTGCTCACAGGCTGAAGCAGTACTCAGCAACAGCAAATGCAACAGACCTGAGGGTATCACTGCCCATGCCTACATCTCTGACATTAAGCAAAGTGGTAACACCATGGAAGCCAGGAGGACCCTAGCCATGGCAAGGTGGAGAAGAAGGGCAGAGAATGCTGCACTGGTAAAGGACAGCAAAGTGGAGAACAGAGCAGTGTGTCTGGTGGATGATCAAGAAGGAACCTGAGGCAGGGCAACAAAAAATCTGAAAGGTGAGGCTGCTTTAGAGGTGACACTAAATAGGCACTACAATAGTACAAAGAAAACCCTGAGCATAGTTTGAGTTAGAAGCTGCAACTCTATCTTGGAACTCTGGCACCTTCATTCCAGCTTTGTGATTGCAGAAGCCCTTGATGGCATTCTGGCCTCCCAAGTCCAAGAGCTGCCTGTTATGTTTTACATGATATAGGAGACATGAGTACTGGTCCTATGCCCACTGCCTGTTACTTATTCAACATAACAGACAGACAGAAAACTGAACAGAGTCTATTTAGAGGAAATAAAAGCCCAGACTTTGAGGCCATAAGCCACAGCTCAATGATTCTGTAAAGGATCTTTAGAAAAATATAGTTTTCTGTGTTGTCATAAATTAACATTTTCTATTTGAACAAAATATTGTGGGGTTTTTTTGAGCTACAGAGTTGGTGCTGCAGACTACAAAAACCAAATTCTTGCCTTCTGTCACAAAAGCAATCAAAGCATCTCTCATTTTCAGAGGGCTCACAGATAATCAAACTTCAGTTTTAAACTGTTAGCTGTATATCAGCTTTGAAGTGTACATTTGAGCACACTTGTAACCCAAAAATCTGCCTGCAGTTCTGCCTCAGAGGCCAAGACAGACAACAGTCAGTAACCAGTTCTGCTCTGGCAGATAGTCCAAGGCAGAATGAGCAGCCCCACTGCCTCCAAATTAATATCAGTTAACATTAATGATACTACAAATAGCAACATTCATAGACTTAAAGTAACAGTCTCCACTTTTCCTAAGGTGCTCCTGGTAAAAGGGTTGAAAGTCCTTCAAAACTGAAAACTAGCCTAGGTTTGGTTTCAGAAAACACCTCCAGATAACACACATAGTCAGCTGGTGCACGGCTCTCCCCTCCACTTCAGGGCACTTTCAGCAAGTGTAGATGACAGGGCTGGGGTGGGGAAAAGTACGTGCTAGACTGCAGCAGGATCAAGACAACATCTTTGCTAAAGATCTATCAGTAAAACACTTATGAAACAGAAGTTTCAGTAACAAAAACACTGCAAAATATTTCATTCTGGTGAACCCATACTGCTGGCTGCTTTACCATGCTAATTTAGAAGCAAGGTGCTGCAGGTACCAGACACACGTACCACTGCAACGCAGAGCTTGCTGTGGATTATTAGTGCTGCACTGTGTCACATAAACTAGGTCTAGAAATGCTATAACCTTGCCAGCTACAACAAGCTAAAAATATCTATGCATCAAGCACACAATCACAGATAAATTCAGTATTCTGGTATGAACAATACTATGGTTCAGAAATACACAGGAGGAGCTGAAAGAAATCATGTGACACAAACCTAAGACCTACACTTTAATCTTGATTCCATCAACTCTGTCCCATTAGAAGTCATATAAACTAACTTCAAGATCTGAAGATGTTCTTTTTATTCTGAAGAACAAATTAAAGTATAAGAAAGTCCAAGTCCTACCAAGTTTTATGTAGGTAGTTAACTTTATTTCCACAGACTCAAGTCACATAAAGTCAAATAAAGTATAAACCTTCACATACTGTGAACTTTTCCTTGTCAACCATTTCAGAGGAGGAATCATCTTGAATGACTAATATAAGACACTATATTGTCTTGTACAATTAGTACTATTTCAGTACATCTGGATTTCATGCGATTTTTGTCATTCAATAGAGCTCCAAACAAATAAACCAGTTTACTTTTTGCATTCTGTCCTTCAAACAACATGACAGAGGACAAAGTGCCCTGTCACATAGGGTAAAATTCAGTTTTACAAGAATCCATTCTACAGAAAGCTGTCAAAAATATCTACTTGGGTTTCACGGCCTTGTCCTGACCAATGACAAGAAGCTCTGAATTCCACTGAAGATGCAGAAGATTACATGGTGGTACTTCATAATGTTTACACTGATAAATTAACTTTATTTTTAGGAAGTACAGACTCTGCTTTCAGAAAGTACCACCACCACACCCAGCTTCTATTTTAAGGACAGGCAAGAATCTACAAATTCAAGATGGAGTAGTTACACCACTGATTCAAGTCAAAGGTAGAGATTTTTCCTCTGTGTTCTTCACCAATCCTCCACAACTTCCTGATCCTCCTTCCTTCTGAGAAGGAAGATAAAGAACAAGAGTATCACTTTATTCGTTGCAAGACAATGTGAGTGCAAAGAAGCAACTGAAAAAGGAAACTGACAATGACTGAAATTTTGTGTTACGTAGTTACTAGACAAAAGCGTGCTTTCTCTGAAAATGACAGTCCAGTTAGCAAATTATGCCTAGGGTTTTGCTGAAGCTGTAATTTATAGACTGGCATCATAGTTGTAAGTGCTAAATGTTGACTGGTGGGCTCAAGTCAGACACCCTAGCCCTGTGAAATGCCAAAGTGACTGAGTCAAGGTGGATGGCTGCAATTTGTTAACTCTAACACACAAGGCTTCTGACCAAGAACCTGTGTGCCAACCATATGAGACACACCGCTGCTCTAACCCAGTCAGATCAAGTAAATCAGCTCCTGACCAGAATGCATCACTGCTGGGCACCCTTCTGCAGCAGGCTAGCCCAAGAGGATAATGATGGGAATTAAACCGTTCTTTCAGCCCCAGAGGCAGGNAATATATTAGTGTCTACATTTAATAGAGACATGTTAAAGATACATAAATATATCAAGTACATTCATGTGTATTTGACAGAATTACACATCATTCCTTCCCAGAATCATTACTTCAGCTACGCACACAGTTAGTGCTCATCTGTAGAGTACTTGTTCCACTTATTCTGAATTTACTTCAAAAATACTAGTGCTAAATTTAAGGTATACCACATTTTTAACATTAATGATGCCTTTCCACATAATAAAGCCACCAATAAAACTACCAAACACTGCCTCCCCAATATTAACTGTTCAATCAGATTCTTTATCTATCAGGGAAGAGGTATAAATGAAGTCCAAGCACTCTGCAGAGTACGCTCTTCTTCATAGGACTGGTAACAGCTCAAGCCATGCTATGCCACCTGGAGGAGTTTCTGGTGGGGAGAATTTGAGTGCTGGTTGGAGCACTGATGACAACAGAGTTTAATAAAACTTTTCCATGAAACAGTGTTTGCTTTGCTTGAACTCCCATGAATGACCATTTGTTAATTTTAGCATACATAAGTACAGATGGGTCTACTCTTTGCTATGCTAGCCTAAACCAGTAATAGAAATCTAGCAGCATACAGCTACAAACTGATACATGAACAATTTGACCCATTTCATAATGTCTGGATTCAATTTTAGCTGTAAGTTCATTATAATTCCAATATAAAGTGACTCAAGGAACAAGAGAACAGCAACAGTGTGCAATTTTCTACTCGCAATACTTGTTAAATAGACATAGGCATATGGGCATTGCTTCTGCAGATAGCTGGTATATGCAATTATGTCAGAAATTTTAGTACATACTCCTCTTTTATTCTCATTTTCAAGGATGAAAGCTCTGATAACATGAATAGTTGGTAGCAGAAGGTGTCATCTATTTGGCTATTGAGATAACAGACAAGTGCAGCCCTACAAGTCAGTTCAAAGAATACTGTAAAGAGAACCCTACTCAGAGAAATGGTAATGAAGGGGGGACGTGCTGGCACATCACAAGTGCTATAAAAGCAAGGCCTCTCTCAGCTGCTGTATTTCTAACTCCCTTTAGTAGCTCACAAATTAAGCCCAGCTGATTGTCAGCTGCAATTACAGGCAAGTTCTTCATAAACCTTCTCTGTTAGTAGTTATGACCAATGTTGAGTTCTGTCTTCTTCCCTACCTGCAAGGATACACCTGTGTTTGGGGGAAGAGAAGACAGAAAGACAAGGAAAGGGAAGAATGGAGAATGTGGTACACAAGGCTTGAAAACAAAACAACTCGGGCGTGATATATCAAGTTACTCTTTTGATGAATGAAATTCAAAATGAAAATGTGCCCTGTATGTTCAGAGAGCTGGAAGCCTGTCTTCTGAGTGGTCACCATATATTGTCTTACAGGTAGGTGAGACACAGAGACACTTGGAAGGGACAGAAAGAAGAATGCAGCATGGGGACTCACAAGCTAGCAACGGTTGCTGGAGATCTATCAGAGACATGGGAACTATTTGGATGGTGTTAGCTGCCACACAATTTATGCCTGTCAAGCTCATGGAGAAATTTCAGTTGTGCAGTTTGATAATAACATGTGTTCTGATGTACTTCACAAGAAGCCTGTATTATGTGGAAACAGGTGAATGAGCACAAGCATAGATTATTTCCCAGAACTGCCCTGCAAAAGCAGTTATTTACTGCTTTTCTTAGCATTTAGAAAGCCTCAAGATGACATACAGGAATTAATTCCTGTCATCCCTCTGGGGTGAAGTATTAAGTCTTCTTTGCATATGCAACACAACAGCAAGGTCAGAAGCATCTTGTATATCCTTAGCTAGCATTACTTGCTAAGCTCTAGGCCACATCTATGTACCATAAAAACCCCTTTCTCTACAGACGCACTTTAGCTGTAGGAGAAAGATGGCAGCAGAGCATGTTTGTTCACAAGCTCCGTTATTACAAATGCCCAAGAAGGGATTTTCTGTCCTGTGAGGGGAATTCCTCCAACTAATACTGAAGTTTCCACTCCACGAAGCTAACGCCCTGTTCCAGCTCAGCAGGTGAGAATTCAGACAGTAGAAACACAAGAAAGAGACTGTGGACATGCTCCCCTTGTCCATCACCCAGAGCTTGCTTTGCCTTCTGATAACACTCCCTCCTAGTAGTGCTCCATGAGAGGGAGAGAAACTGCTGTGGTCCCAGGCACTGCTTGGGGATTTTTTTTTTGTTGTTTGTTTCACTGTATTAATCCAAAATTCTGGAGAGATTAATAAAAAGCTGTAAAATGCACTTAGCAAAAAATAGTATTTTGTACCTGATACACATTTTAACTTATAAGTCTTGAGAACCCATTACCACAATGTGCTACATCTCTCACTTGTTTACGAGGTATCACCATCATCTTCTCGGGCAGTTCCATGTGCTTTGCACACAGCATTTTATATCTCATATTTTACCATCCCTTAGAATACTGAAAAATAAGCCCTATCCTATAAAAGAATTAGGCCTAAGTATGTATCAAAACTACCATTTTTCAAAACCTCAAGCAAATTCTGACTCTCAGAGACAAAACAAAAAGGGCTATGCACTCACACTGCAATCCTCACAACAAAAAACCACTCAGCTCTTGACTGTCCATGAAGGCATCTGAACCCTTACAGGATTGTGTTGAATGCTGCACTCCAGAATAACATAAAACTTTCTTAATTACACAACTTGCTCAGGCCCAAGCCCCAGTCTTAAAAGACAGAAACCAGGTGTTTCTCCTATCTACCTTTGAAGGGGCTAAGTCAAACACGTGTGTGTCACTGTACATCTACTTCACTCATTGGGTCAAGCTGACATAAAAACCAGCAGCCACAACTTTCTTTTTCAGCATAGCTGGAGCTGATATGTGATTTACCCTCTATGAGGGGCAATCAGAAGTCACCACATCTTTTCATGAAGAAATGTAACTCTTCATTTCACAGGAAAGCATCCTGAGTGCCTTACCCTACAGCAGGGAATCTTCAAAACCACTGGAATTTACTACAGAGCAAATTATTGAGCATGAATTGCATATAGAAAAGAGTAAGCTTCCAGGGGCAAGAAACTGGGGCACCCACCTAAGGGTGGGGAAACCTCCATTTTGGTCACCAGATGAAGTAGAGAAGCAATTGTATGAGTAGAAACAAGAACTTGGGTCTTTTCCTTAAGAGTCATGAGAAACAAAACAAAAGCAAACTTTACCCAGTGAAAAAAGTCTCTTTTATCTTAGAAGGGTGTAGTCAGCAGCCCAGCAATTGTACTATTGCCTTGCAGCAAGAAATAAAGGTGGATTTGAACAAGGGAGACAAGATAACTGAATGAATTTGTCTCAGAAGTAAGCAACCCACTTGCTGTCTAGAGAATGCACAAGCGTAATGTCAGTGTCTGGATTCTACCCAGGGACCCAAACATCTGCTGTCTACCAAAGCCATCTTCTGGATGTGACCTGTCCTCTGACCAGGCCTATGACAATCTTTCACACAGCTGCCTCCCCTTCATAAGAGCCACTTTCCCCTCAAGATAAGTGGTCCACATCACCCCAGTGAGCTCATTATAATGAACTGCACTGGCATTTTCTGTTTAGCTTCTGACACTCTTGTCTGTTGAAACTCCTCTGACCTTGGGGCTGTATCCCACGGATCCTGCTTTAATCCACCCCTACATTTTTCCATAATGAGGCTCATATACCCCTATACACCATAAAAAAACACACACAGAATGTTAAATAATTAGTAATCTTCCCTCAAGGGTAAAAATGTTCTGTAATAGTATTTCTTTTTGTTATGAAATAATGTAAACGATCTTGGTGTGGTAATATTTTGTAACAGGATTGTGTTACACAATTAAGGCTGTAGGGTTCAGATGGCTTACATACACCTGGAGATACTGACACATATTAGAGATCTGGAGCTGCTCTTACGGAATTTAAGAAGCATTTGGACAAGGCACTTAGGCACATTGTATGACTATGGCATTGTCCTGTGCCTAAACATGAGTTGGACTAGATGATCCTAATGGGTCCCTTCCAACTCTGGCTATTCTGTGATTCTGCTGAAAAGCACTTACATGTCCCTATGCATGTATTTAGACATACGCACAAGTACACAAACAAAATGACATACCTATCATTTGGCTACGTTCTTTCACAAAAAATTTCTAGATACATTAAAGACTGTGTAGTCTGCTTTCTGCTCATTTTCTGTTCTCTTCAAATGGAGATCACTTTGTAAACTTTAAAAAAGAATATTTGTGCCTTTTATTTTAAGGAGCTAGATCTGATCTCATGTCTTCTGTTCTGCTAAGACATGTAAATCCTGCTGATGCCCTAGTGTGTGTTTGGATCACAACAACTCAATACCCTCAACTTTGATTTTGATTCTTTTCCTCAGCCTAAAACCAAAACAATTTAGTTTTGATGAGGAAAACAGAAATTTGCCAAACGTTCATGTTTGCAAAGCAAGTCCTACTGCCAAGAACATACTAATTTATTTGTTTTGTGACTTTTTTTTCTTCTTCTTTAAGGTCATCACTGGGTTAAGGTGATGTGAATGACATAGCATTCAGATGAAAAATAAGTTTCCCACTTCATCTTCCTTCTTCTTTAATTCCAACAAAGACCGTGGCTGACTTTGCATAACCAAAAGTTTATCTCAAAATCACTGTGGATCATGTGGTTGTGCCTAGAGGAGTTAACCATCAGTGGAATTAAACAGACTGCTGGCTGTCTCACCATAAGCATCACATGCCTGTCCTGACAGGAGCTGGCATTTTTTCCACACTTTCCATCATTCCACAGATTCTTTCATCTCAGGATGCTGAGGCAGCAAAACTGGTAAGCAAAACACACCGAAAAGTTGTTGTGGGAAGGGAAGTAATCTGTTATTGCAGAAAAAAGGGAACAGAAAGGTCAATGTTTGGGGGATAAGGAAAATGACAAGAAGGTTCAGGATCAGTCTTACTTTAAAGACAATACTGGGATAATGAAAATTGTGGTTAAAAAAAAAAAAGCCAAACTACTAAAAGAAGGTAGAGAAGGAGAACAGTTTTCTGGAAACAAAATTTTACTAGTTCACCACTCAAGAAAACTTTAAATTGTTTCTAAAATCAGACTGTTTCCATGTGGGTTCCTTTTTCCCCTCCAAATCGGTCTGTCCCACCTCCTCCTGGAGTGCTGCACAGGTCAGACCTGGGACAGGAAACAGTACGGTTCCACAGACACACACATGCAGTCGGCACTGATCAATGCACAGCTATACATCTGAAACAGGACAATCTGACAGCAAAGTATCTATATGTATGCCATACCAGATCTGACCACTTCTTGAAATGGTCTGTAATCTACAGCACTTCCATGACCCTGGCACTTCCCACATCATGCATATAAAATCTACCTGTCCTTGTAGCAAGCAACATCCTGTAGGAAGGCTCTAACACTACATTGTACACTCAGTGCTGTACACTCATCATGAGCTGGTTCTGATAGCTAAAGATTCCAGTCTGGGCATAGAGTTCAGGATCTTTGGCACACAGGAGGTTAACTGTACTCTTCAGTACACTACAACAGAAAATATGTCTGAGTTTCCTCTCCCACCTTTCCCTTATGTGATAGTTTGCATGCTCTAGCGCTCACCTCCAGGCATACTTCAGTCAATCTGGTTTCAAGTCCAGCTGATTCTACCCCACAGTGCAATGGCTGCCAACATTACCGAAAATGTATTTATAGAGAGACAGTTTTTCAAACTGAGCATCGCAAGTGAAGTTCAGGGGGTCTGAAGGAAGATCTCTTTGGAGCATATGCTAAACTCTCTGATATGAAGTGCCAGGCTGCTTGCTTTAAGTGTGTAACTTACGTGAGAACTGGAAGATCAAACAGTGGAGTCTAATTGCCTCTTGAGTCAATGGAATGAGGCCGATGCTTCCAGCAGGCATGACCAGTCTGGGCATCTCCAGATAGGAAGTGAGTATTCACTCCATTTAATTAGTAAAATGAAGTCTTAATTTGGGGAATTATTATCTTTTCAATGTCCAACAAACAATGAGGATTCTTAATATTTCACAGGATTTAACACTAAGGAGTTGTGCCTCAGATACACAAATGCTGCACTGAAATCATTAAAATGAAATCCATATCTTAGACATATGTTTTTGCTTCAGCTTTCTGCATCCATCATTCCAGGATACATCCATGTGTTATAGATATAACAAATACCATCTTCTTTTACCTGAACCCTTACATTTAGTCCTTGTGCCAACAGTTATGCCAAAATGAGCTAATACTGAAAATATTGTACTGTCAGCCACCTGCAGGTGCACAGGGAATCCAAAATACTTTTTCCTTTCTCATCCACTAACTCTGTCAAACCACACTTTTAATCCAAGAAATTATTTTCAACTAAACATAAGAACTCTATCTGACTAAGATGCATTACCATACCAATGCTTTTTTTCCTGCATGAATAACCCTCACTCTCATTTTCTTTTCATAATTACAGAAAATGGGCTGGTATCTAATGTCTCTTCCAACAGAGCTGAAGATGTTGATTTCAGACTCATTCAGACTTTAAAGTCTAATTCATGTAGTTGATCCACAACATTAACCCGAGTGCAGGTCTCATCAATTCGACAAAGTGTCTTTATAACAATAGACGGTAATTTGTTGATACTTCAAGCTTTAAATGGACTCTGTTACAAAACCACTTAAAATGCTTTCTTCATAAAAGAAAACAACAACAAACCACACACAAGTGTTCTGATCTTTTAACCCAAAGAAGTTGCTGACAGATTTGTTTTCAGCGTAGCAGAGTAAAGAGCTGACACTGTATTTTCACTGGATATGGTAACTTGGGTCTATTTTTAGGGCTTTTTTTTTTTTTTAAAAGTACACCAAAATAGCAGTAGGCTTAAAAATCACCATCTGCTTCTAGCAATGAAATAATTATCTGAAGAATAGATAATAGGCACAAAAAGCCCACTCCCAACTCTTACATTCTCCTCAGCAAGACTGAAAGTCACAATTACGTATTTCTTGTAAGTACTGTTTATTTCATAAAACAATACTACAGGGTCACAAATCTCTCTAAGTATTCGATATACTTACTTATCACCTGCTAATTCAACAACATAAATTGTTCACATTTCAGTCAAGAATGACTGACTGGCAAGAGCTATTGCTTTTATGACTTAGAAAAACCTAAAGCTGCTGACACTTTGGACACAATGCAGACTCGCCCCTTTCTCACTTTAACTTGGATTTAGCTAACGTGGGAAAGGATTTTGGGAAGATTGTTGCAGTTTTTTTTAGTCCATTACAGCTATTCTGCAATTAGGATTTGCAAATGCATGTAAAGAAATCTGTGCTGGTTCTCATCCAGCCAGTTTAGACACTGGTAACAATGAAACACTATGATAGTTCAAGACAGCCCAGAACCTGGATGCTGGCTTGCTGGCTGAAGCCTGTCACCAGAGTTTCTCAGTCCTCAGTGGAGTCTATGCCCCTGACTGCTAGAACGACCGACCGTACAAAATAAAACCCTGCCCCACAGATATCTCCTAAGCTCTACTCATTTGTCTACAGCCTTAGGAAAAAGAGTGATTATTATTAGTCAATCCTCATCCTTGTATTTTTTGAACCTTTACACAATGTTAATTGCTTTTTAAAGAGATAGAGGAGGGTGTTCCATTAGTTTTCTGAAAGTGGCTTGATGGAAGACAAAGGCTTAAGCTAGTGTCGCCTTCCCACCTCCCTCCTGGAGAAAAACCTATGCAACTTGATCACCACACTTTCTCTTTGAGGGCTCCAGCCACAAGCAACACATACCCATGGCTAGATGGCACACACCCTCTCTCCTCAGCAGGGGACATCATGGGGAGTAGGAGCAGTGACTGCATGGAAGGATGGGTGCAAGGTGGCAAAGGCCAAAGAAGGGAAAAAACCAGGTTTCACTAGTACAAGAGCTAGTAGGACCTCTATTCACTGGTTCTGCGATTTCAATACCGATTACAAATTTTAAATTGTAGTAATTTCAGTTTAATACATTTCAAAGTTTTGAACTACAGAACAGCAGTTAGAAATTAGTATAATTTTCAAGAAAGACTCTGTGGGCTTTTTTCTCCCCCTGATACTCCATGAAAAAAATGTCTTTTTAAGGCATTAAGATGCCATCTTCTAAGGATAGAAAAATAAGATAAACCACAGAAAGATGCTTCAAACAACATGTAAGATGACTTAGCAACAACAGATTTTTGAAAATGAAAAAACACTGGAAGAAAAACACAGGTATCATTTCTAAAAAAATTGTCATCATGGTATTTAATTAAAATTGAAGCTCACCACTGTAAAAGTTCAAAAACTTGGCAGATAAGAATTTTTGTGAACATTGTGTAACATTTAAAAGGCCTGCAAGTAAACACTGCAGCAACAGTGTTTGGGTTTTCATATTCTGACAAAAAGAGAGTAAAAAAATAAAGGAGAAACATAGGCTCATTGGTTTAGTCTGTTCTGGCAAGGACAGGACCTCCTCATAGTAATGTGCAAGAATCATCCACCTCTACTAAATAATTATAACTTATTCATGAGGAAAACGTGTTCTTTTTTCTGAGTCAGTAGTCATCAATTAGTCCAAGAAAGGAAAAAAAACCCCAAAAAGTAATTAAGGGAACTAGTGGGTCTGACAACTCTTGTGTTCTCTGGACCTTTTCAAAGGGGACCCACTTCACAGAAGAACAGTTGCAGAAAAAAACCAACAGGCATACAAATAGCCAAAATTCCTAGTAATCTCACTGGGAATTACACATTTATTTGGAAGGCATTAAAGTAATATGGTTATAGACTTGAGACTGGATCCAAATTCCATTATGTAAATAGAAAAAGAAATTTTGTCTTAAAAAGAAATTGAATTTAGCTTTTAGTTACCAGTTGATGAGATACAAGTGAAAATAGAGAACTTCAGGGGAAGTGATCAAGGACAGATGCCATTTTGGGTTAGGTTTTTTGGTTGTGGGTTTCTTTTTTTGTTTTTGTTGGGCATTTTTGTTTGTTTGTTTTCCTGTGTTTGTTATTTGCTTTATGTTTTGTTTTTCCATATTAAGTATTTACCTAGGCTGCAATTTACTCTGATTTATCACCGTAAGACTTTCCATTCTACTGACCACATCTATCTAAACTGGCATACAGATCCAATGGAAAGGCAAGTTGCAACTGACTTAACGTCATCCTTAATGAATGAACAGAAACAGGGCATATCACGGATTCTAAATGTGTATTAGTGTCTAATTGTGAGCAACAGAGCTATGTAACCTGCCCATGATCCATTGGCTATTCGAGGCAATGTACTCCCTTCTTTACAATAATCATAGAATCACAGAACTGTCAGAGTTGGAAGGCACTTTAAAGATCACCTAGTTCCAACCTCCCTGCCTGGCAGGGACACCTCCCACTGGATTAGATTGCCTAGAGCTTCATCCAGCCTATTGCTGTTATTATGGATATTGTTTGGTTTGAAACAAACACTTCACAGATTCCTCTTTCTTTCACAGTCTGGGCATTTTTGTGATTTCTTGGATCCCACTGAAGTTGCTTTTGCTAGTACATGGAATCATCTGAAGAGGCCTCAAATCTGCCAAATGATCTCACAAACAGGTCCTCCCACCATTGTAAGCAATACTTAGGTCAACTTAGCTCATACTGTGCACACAAATCCTTAGCACCTGAACTCAACCCCAGCACAACCTTTTTGGCTGCAAGGTTCTGAAAACTCAGCTTTTGCTCGACCCAGAATGAGTACAAAGCATTCAGCAACTGAGTTTGCACTGCACGACCTTTTTAGTAGCCTATCACAGACATGAGATTTTTATTTCTTCTTTCAAGTTATGGGTATGCATAGGAGACTACAAATAATGTGAATTTCAAGGGAAGAACAGATCCATTTTGATCTGCTAGTTTTTTTTTAAATTAATAAATTAAAGCTGAGTATAAAGTATCCGGTCATATCCTGTAAAGGTTTAAACAGTGAAACCACATAAGAAAATAAACTAACATCTCTTCCCTTTCTATCTTAAAAGTGTCTGAAATGAACTGGTTGCTAAAGAAATCCAATGTAACTGTGACAGTGTGTTTTGAAACCCTTAGTGGAGTTCATCTGAAACCTCAGCATAACAAGTGGTCTCTTATCTCTGTACTATTCCAGGAAGAAATGCATGGCATTTCATCATCACAGCTGAAAGACTAGCTGGCTCTGCACGTAGGCTAAGTGAGAATAAGAGCCCTCAGCTATAATGAGAGCATGCTGGTAGCTAATGCTTAGTCAGAGGCTGTTTCCTTTTGCTTTGCTATTGCTTGTAAGAGTTGGAATGCAGGAAATGACAAAAAGTAAAATGAACATACTGAAGGTCAATGTTTACCTTCTCTAGTTGTTCTTAATTATTATTTTGGAAGAAATGGCACAGCTGCAGTAATGTGGTGACATCGTAAACCACCCACTCTATTGTAAGGACTTTAGGTAACTTTATGTAATGTGACTTTTTGTTACTTACAGGAGAGAGAATCATAAAAAGCAGATGTCATTTTTTTCAGTCTGACATTTAAAGGCAAATTACTAAGTGGAAGTTTAATAGAGTTATTTCCTTGTGAAAACTGATCTTGAACCTCCAGACAGGCAAACCAACCTCCCCTTTAACAAAGCTGTTGAAATATACATAACTGGTAGCAATCGACCTTACTTCAAAACCAAAGATCAATTTTCATATGTGGAGGAATATGGTGAGGAGCATTTATTTTCATAGGCTTTTCCTTTTTTGTATATCCTTAAGATTACTAACATCTGAGATTCATTGTCATCATGCTTTTTAACATTAGACTCTCTAACATTTGAATATCAAATGATCAATGGAATGTGAAAATGTTAAATCTGAGTGTGTAGAGATGTCCAGACTTTAAGTTTGCAAACCGCTTCATTAAGGATCACATTTTGCCTTCTCACTCTGCCTGCAGAAAAACTGGCAATTATTGCAAATTAACTCTGCTATAACCACACTGATTTAAGCACACAACTGTATGCACTATTGCAAACACATTGGATTGAGTAATTTTACACACATGCAGTTGCTGGTATAAATAATGGATAGATTTGACTTGTTCTGTTTAACTCACTGGCTGAACACTGAAAATAGTTGGCACAGATTTTTCTCAGGAAATTCAAAATTACACAAGGAGAGGAAAAACATTGTGAATGAGATGCTGCTGTGTGCAAAAATTCATCTTGGGTAAAACTTTAAATCCTAAAAATAAATCTTGTTTTCAGTTCACACAAATAGGCTTTTCTAGTCAACTCTGACGGTTTAAAGCAGTTGTTAATCATGTACTGTACACAGTACTAAGCAGGAAAGTGTTCAGTTATTTCTGAAACACGTTATTTTGAGGCTATATTTGAATCTTCCATATTCATGTGATGAGAATTATGTCACAAAGTTAATCATTCCCAGGATGCTAGTATTCAGGGTAATGAAAAACTTCTTGTGCAAGCAGTCATTAATCAGTGAGTATAAGATTGCATAATGCTTTCTGAAGCATGTGTTATGTGATCAGAGTACAAGGCTGCATAATACAGCAAAGTGTTTATGCCATATGCTGACCTTTTCTAAAGCAGAAATGGAGCCATGTGATGCGCTGCTCCTGCCAGCAGTTGCTTATTGCCAATAATTAAGTTTGATGATATGAAGAAATACAAACTTGTATTACTTTAGAGTTCTAAAAGGAAGAAGCTTTGAAGTTTTTGGCACTGTAAAGCACAAAGATGGCCAATTTGGCTTGGACACACTACTGTTGTCCATTATAGGCACCGCCCATCAGAACTGGAATCCAGTGCCCTGCTCAAGTGGTTACTGGCATTTATGTAAATGAAAACATGTGCATTGTTAACAGGACTGCTGTATTATCCAGAATAGCATTAAGGTCACAGGAACAAAGCAGCCAAAAGCATGCTTGGTACCTCAAATCTCAGAACATCATAATAACATTTGATGTTCTTGTGCAATAGTGCTAGTAAGCAGCTATTACTTAATCTCCTACCAGTATTACACAAACGTATACTTGCGAAATACTTCAGATAAATACGCTGTAATTATATGAAATATAAAAACACGTATAGGACAAAATGTTTTTATAAGTCTAAACACGCATACTTGTGGAGATGTGGTTTTAATGAGCTATTTTAACAATGGAAACAATGCTTTAAAAGTTTCTCTGAACAACCTTAAAACTATGTTCTGGAAGCAGAGGGGACATATGGACACGTATTTTATATATTATACATACACACACAGAGTGTGACCAAAAGTCTGTCCTGTATGCAGCTACTTTGTGATTCTTTTTTGGCAGAATGAGGCTACAGAGCAGGAATAACCAGCTTCATACAACTGTTTAAGCACAGCCAAGCATTCCAGTAGCATAGCTATGTCACTGCTGCTCCTACACCACCTCCTCCCTGACTTGCTAGGATTTCTCTCTAACTCACTGATGACAGCTCTGGGGAGCTTGACAGAAAGGGGTAGCCAGGCTCCACAGGTATTACCACCTGTTAACAGCAACTCAGTTCCATCATGGGACCTATGATATTTTACCAGTGGCTAAAAGGATTTCTGAAATCCCTTGCTTACTACAAGGAAGTATTTTCAAGCTTCACTAATAATCCTAAAGGGTAAAGCAGTCTAGAAACACAATCATAAACCACAGACAACTAAGACTATATCATTGCAAAGACTTAGGTTCCCAAGTCCAAAATTCAGAGTCTCAAAATTCCTACTGAGACCCAGGAAGTCACAGTCTTGATGATACTAGGCAATGGCAGTTAGAGAGTGCTGTGTCTAAGGCCTTTCAGGATTTATGAATTAAATCTTTCACATCTACAGAGTCTGTCTCACTAAGCATCTTCAGACATGGCAGACAGGGCCCACATAGTACAAAGGAGATGCTGGGGATGAGAAGAAAGCAAGCAGGACTCTCACCCTTGCTATAGCATCTATTAAAAAGCAGTGTGATACTTGCTGCATGAGAGACTGCAAGACAGTCCTTCCTTCACTAAGGTGAAGGATAATGGTCACTATCTCTATATCTCAATAAATTAACTTGTAGACTAAGTAATTAAAGTAGAGAAGTTTCATCAAGAGTGACTGAGAGTTTCCAGTGATCAGATTGCTCCTGCAGGAGGGTTTCGTTCAGATCAATTAAGTGAAAAGACAGAGCAGAAACTGAGTTGCTCTGGTGTTTCGTGAGTTCTTCAACTACAGAACTAGTAGGTACATTGAGTGGTTGCTGCATATTTTCACTTTTTCAAGGAAGGACTGACTTCAGCTAAGATTTGGAAAAAAGCGCAAAAGTCCAAACTGAAGAAAGGAATTTCGTTCTGCAAGAAGTGGGGAAAAACATGTCCATGTGTACATTTACAAACTGGTAACTTAGGCAGAACCTTTCTCATTATGCCAGTTTTGTGGCTACTACTTCTTTTCATGAGTTATAAAACAGTCCAGGAATCATGTTCGGATGTTATGATCTCCATTAGTGATTAGAGTATAGAACTCAGATGCTGTAACCATCAAATATAGAAATGATTGTGCTTAAGTGGACTGTGACTTAAACATGCAGACTGAACACACCTTACAAACTCTCTTTCCTATTCGTCCTCCCCAGATCCGCTGCTTCTTAGAAGTGTGCTGCCTGGCTCCTTCCAACTTTCACCACTACTTGGAAGAGGAGGTTGGTCAAAAGGTGACAACCACAGGACAACATGAACCACAAACTTAACCTTAAGGCATCACTAGCTGGGAACACAAATAAAAATGTGTATTTACAAAAACAGTTCGGTGACAAAACAGCTCTGAAGACAACAGTCCTGGGACTATCCAGCAGTACAAACTTATAACACAAAAGACGCATAGTCAAACTCTTTCCACACAAGCATACAGATGTATTACTAACATTTTTTATAATGAAAACATAACCTTCACAGCTCTATCTTTACAATTAAAATTTTAAACTTTGTCTTTCTGCGCTGCCTGAAAGAGATACATCTTCTAAGAATTTGTACAACTGGCATCAGATTTTTTAACAAGCTAGAAAGAATTGAGCCAAAGATGATATCATAAAGTCCCTTATGCTTAAGGGAAAATGTTAAATCAATTAGCAGTTGCTAGAATAAAGAAGCAACGATTTGATGTATAAGTTCCTTAAAAAAATAGCAAACTTCTCATATTCTTCTGAAAGTGATTATATTATGCAACAAGAGAACTCCAACATATTCTTATCTCTTTAATTTTAAAGAGCTTTATCAGGATATGATTCAGAAATTATAATAACAGCAATGGTCTCTAGCCAGAACTTCGAAGAGTTTATAAACATACATGTACAGACTATGCCTTAGAGGGTTAATGTACTATTTTGAACTCAAGTAGTGCAATAGGACTTAGCTTTGACACAGTACATTCACACCCTCTGTAATAAATTCTTTTGGCATACTTCATATTTCTTCCCATGTGAATGAGTGTCCTTGGAAGAATTATCTACTAGATAAAATTTGAAGATTAAATCTAAGTCTAGACTTATTTAAGGGGGTGGAGACTGATCTTATAATCTGCAACAGTTGTTGATTAATGAGCTGCTCATGATTGCTGTAGCGCTGTCCAAACTGCAGAAGCAAATGATAATATAGGACTCAGAGGAACATGCTATCTGGATGCCACACCTTTGTTGAAACTTAGAACTCACTTTGACTTCTGCTACGTTTACTTGAGCCTTCAACTACCAGATGTGCATAACCAGATATACAGTAACATATGTGTGTACCTTTGCTACTTAGCTGCTGCTTCTGCGGCACAATTTCTGTGTTACAGAACTTCCATGCTATAAGTATGGCCACTGGTAAAAGTCATGGTACGTGCTGTGTAGGGTTCAAGGTTTTTGCTGGTAGTGCTCTTGTATAAACAAATTCAAAACTTCCTGGAGCAGAGCAGTACTATCACATCCTCAGGGGTTTGGCCGTGTCTGACAGCCTGAAGAATTTTATTTATATGTACCCATATGGATACATACCTACACATATATATACACATATATGACATGCCAGTAGACACACATACATATTATAATGCATACCAAATACATTGCATAAACACAGTACACTGCATAACTAAGGAAACTTCTATTCAGCTCTGCTTCAAGCCTGAAATGGAACATGATTTAAAGCTATGTTTCTTACCTATTTAATGGTACGCTACCTAGTCTTTGATCATTTCTGATTCCAACTTTCAAAAACCTTTTAGGAAAATTTTTAAAGCTTTCTAATTTTATTTATAAAATATCAATGTTCTTGAACTAAATAGAGCCCATACAAATACCTAGAAGTATTCCTTGCACCCTGGTGTCCCCAGATACAGAGCAAACAGAAAGAAAGTCAGAAGCAGAAAAACCTATCTTTGCACTCTCTTGAAATATACAAAAGGTATTTCATTACCTTTAGTTGAACATGTCTCCTTTTGGTTTATCTGTTTGCAATTATTCCCCTTTTTCTCATTTTAGAAGAGCAGTTGTCTTTCTAAAAGTGTGCAGAAAAACAACATCTTAAAATAACCACATCAACATGATCATTATCACATCTTGAGTACGCTGACTGTATCAGCCCCACCAAACAACGAAGACCTATGGCTTTTCAACACTGTCATTAGATGCAAGAATAAGGCTAAAATCCCACAAATGAGACATGAAAGCACATATTGTTCAATGTACACCACACAAAGTAACAATGGTTTTCAACTACACTTTAACTGTGAATAAATCCTCTCTCTCAGGAGACACTTTTTCAGGTATTTGGAAAAGCAATGAAACAAAACCTAAGCTGGTGATAACTTAAAATGCTTCCATTTCTCTTTTCACTTTGCATCTGTGAGTTGGTTTTGGTATGTCAAATGACACGAGTCACTTACTTGTACTTACTCAACCCCTTACTTTCCTCCCCAAGTCTCCCAAAACCAGATTCCAAGTAGCCTCCTCTTCTGTTGGAGAGATCAGTAATTTTTTATTCTGGTCAACAAATCTCACTTGCCCATGAGGTATTGTGGAGAAAAGGATGGCGTTGCCAGGAACTGAAAGAGCTGAGATGCTCCACTTGAAGGATGATTTGCCAGATGACAACTTTGTAAGGAACAAAGTTGTAAAGACTTTGCAAGTCTTTACAAAAGCATTTCTGTTACAAATAACCCTGTTGTGAAAGCAGAATTCTAATACTGCTATTAATCACAAGCACTGCAGCCATCATTACAGGTCATTTAATAACAGAGACAGTAAGTGATGAACATATCTTTTGCTAAAATATTTCTCATGTAGAACTATTTCAGTATCATGAGAAAGTATCTTGTGATACTGGTACTTACTTTGTAATAAAATTCAAACTCTTGACTTCAAAGCAGAGTTTCAAATTGCTAAAATATAACAGTATTTTCTCCTGAGGAAAGGAATGGAGAAACCACTGTGACAATAAAATTATTTTCTGAGATCAAAACTACTGGTTAAAGGCACAAATCTACACAGTTCTATGCCACAGAATTTAAAATTATTAGATTTTTTTAAAGATATTCACAGAAGCTACTTAATCAGTGATTGTTAGAAAAAGAGGCAGTTCAGTAACTATACCGTGTATCAGTTACAAAACAGAAACCCATCAGCACAGACTTAATATTTTTTTTCTCCTATTAACATAATTATTTCCTACTCAGTAAAAATTAAAATGACATGTTAGCATTTCAAAAACATGAGAAAATGACCCTTTGGGCTTTATATGACTATCAAAACAAGCACTAGTACTATATTTGCAAATTATTGTGCATGAAATGATCGACTCAGCAAGTCTACCAGTCAACAAAGTGTGTGCTCTACCAGTTATAATCAATTTACATGTAATGATATGTCTAAACATGAATTTAAATGAGTTCTCGGCATTTCATGTTGATCAGCAGCTTTATCATCATAGATATGGACAGTGACCATAGTTAATGTTGCAGAAACAGCAGAGCATGCACAAGTTCCATAAGCCAATGGTAACCAAACATAAAGAAATAGGTTTTCACGTAAAAAGACAGCCTCTAACTGCTAAGCCATGTTTATTTTCCAGTCAAATTAACAAAACTACTTTCCAAGAGGTTATTTTCAGGCATTTTCTGTATGTGCCATGTTCACAGCAAATATCCAGTATGAATCACAACAGTGTTCTCACCTCATAACCTACTGCATTTCTCTTTGAATGTATGAAAAGAACCCTGAGGCCACCACAGAATAAAGAGCATTTCAGTATCATACCTTTTGTATATAAATATACATTACTAGGATCTGCAAAAGAAATAATCTAGAGATTAAGAGAATTCTAGTTTCTTTAACAATGTATTAGTCACGCTCCTGTACAACAATGCTTAATACAATCATCAAAAATTTATAATGGCAATGACTTCATCAAAAGAATGCCATTATGTGCTAACGTTAATTTCATTTTACATAGAATTGTGTAAGCCAGATAAACAGAACTTTACATTTTCCAAACAACAATCCGTTTCACTTCCCTTAGCCTTATTAGTAATGCACATATTCAGGCAAAATACTCAAATACATTTTTTACTGATATATAGAATCATTTTAATGCATATTTGGTACAATGCCTTTTTTGGTGTTTAGTAGTTGCTTTTGTTTTGACAAAATGACACAGCAGATTTATACTTAACATCACATATAGGTTTTGTCTATATAAAGAATTTACAGAGTTTTTTCAATTGTGGAATAGTATGTTTCATACCTATGAAAGTTTAAAAATGCTGCATGAACCTATGACCTTGTCAATACATAGATGAATCTTCAGAAACTGTAATGAGCATGAGTTGACACACATTTCTATATGGGTCCAGTACAAGTATGGACACATTTAAAATGATGTAACATCAGTATTTGTTTTTACTTTGGTGGTTGTGATATTACAGGTGCAGATGCAAAGCGCACCTTAGTGGTCCTCATAGCAGTACTTTTATCCCCCTTGTATTTTAAAGGCATCAGCTTCATTTTACTCTCCCTTGTAGCGAGGAGGTCTCTTCTCCTTAAACGCAAGAAGACCTTCAATTCTATCTTTTGTTGGAATAATCTGCAATGAGCAGAGTAACAATTCATTACTGACACCAAAAAACAATACCAAGAAAAATATTTTCATACAAATCCTAGTTCTTCAATGCAACCAACATGCAACATATAATACAACAGAAAAATGAAAACTAAAATGTCTGGTCAGATATAGGAAATCACCAGACACTTCTAAGGCACAACAGAAGGCACAATATAAACAATTCTGGAGAAGAAGTATCCTTTCTCCAAACAGATGACTGTCAGAAACTCTTTAGAACTTGTTTCTGAGTTTCCAGTGATTTATGGTGTGCTTTTTGCTTTTGCTTTTGCGTGGTAGGTTGTTAGATCAGTTTTGACTAAGCATCTGATGCTGATGCTTCTATTTCAAAAACTGGCCTCAGAGTCCAAGAATATACAAACTCAAACACATCATTCCCATGTTTTGCTGGCAAAGAGGTCTCTCTCGTTCTTCTGTTTGTTACCACATATGCCATCAGTGTCACATGTTAGTGAAGTGTCCTTCATGTCATTTCATGTTAAACCAAAACAAAACAAAAGCAAGACAGTTCTTGGACCAGGTGCATGGCAGTGTACGTGGCCAGTTAGGTATGTGGCTGGAAGTGCTTCACTACTTTCACCCTGACAGTTTTGGCAGGGAGATGTTTATGTCCTAAATTACAACTCCTTCCTTAAACTCCTTATAAAAACAAAGTAAGTAGAGAGAAGGTCTAAATACAATGCCAAAATATTTGTAGAAGAAATCATAAAGCAACTTCTAGCTGAATTTCTGCCTGTTTCGTAACAGGCACCAACAAAGCCTGTTTTCTGGATTTTTCTTGTGTAATCAGTTACATACCTGAGCGTAACAAGCTTCTTCAATTGCTAAACCTGTTACTAAGTCGACCTGAGGAAAAGAACACAATGTTTTTTAAGAGTGTGGGTTTGTCTATTTATTACAGAATATTTCCCAGCAGCTAACTTAAATACTGTGTTGCTATATACCACATGTTAAAACACTTCTGAAAAGTTCCTTGACAATATGTTAACACAGAAATGCTATACTGCCATGTGGTGAGAGTGGTTAGTATTTCTGTAACAGTTTCCTTATTTGGCGATACAATTAGTATGTAATACACTGTCAAAACAATGTATGCTCTTCACTACAAATTATATGGACTAAAACCCGCTGCTACTTGCACATTCGTAATCATCTCTTTTTCAGTAGGAGAAAAGATTTAAAGTACACCATGATTATTGTTTTCGGACAAGTTACTTTCAAAATGTCATAGAAGAACATGATGCCATGCCACAAAACAAATATAAATTCAAGTTAAAGGGACTTAAAATTTAAAAAAAAAAAAAAAGCTAATGGCCATCCTACATCACCACCTTGCTGTAATAACATTTTTTTCCTTTTTAAGTTGGTCTGAACAGCTGCAAAGGCTGAACTTTTCCCTCACTACAACTCCAACTGCCTTCAGCATCAGCTGCTGCAGAAACTTACCAGCTCCCACATGGCCACAGAAAGGACTTTATGCACCACAAGCTATTTGTCAAGGGAGATAAGCTACAGGATAGGTTACCAAAGGAAGCTGTGAAATCTCTGCCAGGTAAAGTTTGCAACAACAACTTGAATGAACGTTTGGGATGATCGGTTTTGATACAGTAGATCTCATATTGGGTAAAACCTATTGTCTCTAATTTGTCCCTAATCATGATTTTGACCTTTCAGTCAACTATGTCTGGAAGCTAGATAATTTAGCTTGTAACATTTTGAACCTTGGGTACCACTGAAATAAATCTTGGATTCTACCATTACTTGCTGCGGAAACCTATACTCTTTGCACAGCAGCATCTGAGTTTGGTTCTCAGGCCAACACTTACTGGCGGCACACTTCGCTGAATTTAATTATATCACTGGTTGCTTTTGAGACTTTAAGGAAAAAAAAGAGCTATTCTTAAATTTGTCTTCTTAGATTCAGATGTTGCATGCAGTGAGATCACCTTTCCCTTTCTCCAGGTGGAGCTATAAGGTGTGATTGTGCAGAGCTTATGCATGCTCTTAACTTTAAATACGAATAGTCCTGCTAAGATCAGCAAGATGATTCACCAGCCTAAAGTAAAACATATGTTCAGACATGTTCAGGGCTGTATTTTAACAAGCTTTAGCTCTAAGCTAGGTCAATAGTGTTCAATAAGGAGTGGAAAACAGAATCAAATATTAAAGCAGACTCAGATAATCTTTACTGAACTATTAAAAATAAATAACATGCCTCTTAGCCTTTAACTTTATTAGTTAGTAAACATGGAGAATACTGACAGACTTGACAGGGTATATCTTTTGAGGATTTTTTCTACTCAGCATTTGAGATGCAAATTGTTCATAGTAGTTTTCGTTTTCTTTCTAATATAGTAATTAGCAGCATGCATTACTCTTGGACAGACATGAGGTTACTAAGGCTTGTTACAGAAATGAGTATCATCTCTAGTCTCAGGAGTCTTGAGTTCCTAAAAGAATTGCATTTTGTCTTTCAAAAAATTTTAAATAAATATATTTTGAAAGACTATACACTCAGAAAGTAAAAACAGTTCTGTCACACAAAATCACCACTGTAGACCTCTTTCCAGACTAACTTCTACTTAGTCTTATGGAAATCACAAATCCTTACCTCCATTCCCTGATTGATGGCCAGTTTTGCAACTCTCATTGCTACTGGTCCCTAGTATGAAAGAAAAGGTTTATCATCAAAATCTACAAGATTACAAAGTGAAGAGTATGCATATCAATGTTCTTCTATTGGGACCTTCTAGATCTTGTACTATTATTAAATATATACTAAATAGGCCAAATATCCTAAATTGCATTCCTACAGTATTCATTTGCTTCCAAACTGACTATATATTGAGAAATTGTGAAAGTATACAGTTTTCCAAAGAACCTAATTAATGCAATGTGTTTGGTTTAAGTTTCAAAGGCGCTGAGTATGTCCACTTTTGTCAAGCTTGCTCAATTCCCTTCAAAAGAAGGCTCAAATGGCCATCATGAAAGACACGATTACAGGCCTTTGCAAGGTCAATCTTACAACCCTATTATCACATAACATGGACATGAAAAGAAATGAAATAAAATTAACTGATGTGGCTTCAAACCTAAAATATGCTACTGCAAAGCCTGCACTAGTCAGGTGATGACACTCTTCCATAAGCAACTCAGGTCCCCAGAGAGCAGAGGGTTTTCCACCCTCTCCTCACAGAACAGTGAGACATCTTTGGGAACCGTCTCAGTCCTATGCCTATCCAGCATCATTAACTACTTAATGTTCAGATATTGCTTTAGAGATCTGGCCTGCTACTTTGGGAAAACCCAAATGCTTTTGAGCTGGATCCAAGGGGAAGTTGTAACTACAAATCAACCTTCCAGAATCACTGTAGGTTAAAAATTTTATCATATTTTTCGTGTTTGTCCTTCTATAAGGACAAGACATAAACAACCAATGTTACATGGCATATTTAATCTGTAATACTTCCATTTTCAATTAAAAAAATTAGCTGTTACACTTCTAGTCTAATAAAGTGATTTATTAATTATTCTCCTCTTCTGCTTCCTGTTAATTTGCTAACCTTCACATAAAGAGCAGGTTTATCAAAAGCTCCAAACTCACATTCCTACTGTGAACAAACACCTTGCAACACCTATACACAAACAACAGAAAGCATTGTTCCCACTGGTAAAATTTTGCTTTAATACTGAAATTACATTTAGCTTTATGTTTTCAAAATAGGAGTTACACTGAGATGCTCCCACTTTCCTATGGACCGTTTTGCCTCTATTCTGAAGTGTTCAACAGCTACAGAATAAGATACTGAGAACTTGCTTTACCAAAAAAACCCACAACCACACACTATTTTTTTGTTTAAAACTCCAAAGTCAAAATGTGTAATACAAACATGTAATTGTCATATAATGACAATATGAGGACTGAGTTAAATTTTGCTTCACTACGGATTAATTACCAAATAACACCACTTAATACATGAGCAAGAAAGCTTCTGATTGCTCTCCATGTAATGGCTTTTTAATTCTTAACTTCATGACAGTTTTTCTTAATACAGCTGGTTCTTTCCTAGCATCAATGTTCAGTAAAACAAAAAAAACTAAAATCAAAATAACTTGTTTTACCTGAGGTAAAAATTCTCTTGCCAGAGCTAACGCTCTTCTGTAGGCAGCATCCCCTGCTTCATTCTGTTCCACCACATGGCTAATCAATCCTATCGATTTTGCTTCCTCACCATCTACAACACGTGCAGAGAAGATTAGTTCTTTTGCCAAAGACACTCCAATTGTGCGAGGTAATCTCTGTGTTCCCCCTAAAGTTTGCAAAAAGAGAAAATGCAAGTATTAGTTTCCCATCCATTTATACCACAAATATAGATGCCTTGTTCAGTTCAAGTATTTTAATTCCATAAACAATTACATGAACATACAGAAATTAAAATACCATACAAAGGCATCCATAAATGCCTTCTTTATTTTCAAAACTACATCTAAAATGAAATCAATTGCTCTATTTCTTAGAATGACATGTAAATAACTGAAAAGAGGTAATATTAGTAGAGATTCTGATTATAGATGTCACCTTTACAGGTCAACCAAAAGCTGAAGGAAAACTACTTGCCAGTAAGTACCATATCCAAAAATTCAGCTTCTGCTTAATAATCTGCATATTTTTTAATCAATCACCATAATATGAATAGTTTTGAAGAATTATACTCAGACACAATATATACTCTTACAAGACCTAGTCCATGCTAAAACCACTAGACAAGGTCTTCAAAAAGCTATGGGTTTGTTTCTTCTTACTTCCATATTATTGTTGAAATCTTAAATTTTGATTACAAACACTGGGGAAAGACAATGACAGTTGTGGAGTAGTAGAAAAAGGCACCTAACTCATTAGCTTTTCTTACTACATTAAAAAATTCTTTGGTAGGCCAGCATTTTCAGAAGGTCAATAAACAGTAACTGCAATAACCAGACATGTAAAGATTGCTTAGTTGGACTACAAATTAACTTTCCAGAATTCACAAACAACAAGAATGTAGTAATAATCATTATCAAAATGAAGAAGTAGACTCAAATCACAGAAGCAAATATTTGTATGAATTAAAACAGCAGGAAAGGCTTATATCCAGGAAAATGATTTCGAAAATACACAAGGTCTATAATTTTGACATGGACCTGAAACAAATCCTCAATTGTTATAGACAGTCTGTTAGGAAAAAAGTATTTTCAAACAACTATTGCTAAGAGCATGCTAATATACTGAAATATAAATACATGTATATATGCAAGAGGACTACTTACAGGAGACACTCAAAAGGAGGTGGTACAACACTGGATAAATGTGTGTTCAACTAATGCAAAATGGATTAATTTCCACTAGGTAATGGTGGACTATACCAGTATTTTGTTGAAGCCACTGAGTTCTGCTACTGATGTTTCCTGAAAATATTTTAAATATGTCTCTGAGACAAATAAACTGACTGAATACAAACAAAAATTTTTTGTGATGCAGCTTTCAAGTATTGTTTTATTATGAATAACAAGCTTCAGTACTACTCTATTCATTTGCATAAAATCAGGCATGCCTTTGAAAAGATTACATCATATGAAAATCCAGAAGGTTTGGGGGATTTCTTCCTTATGCCTTCCTGGAATATTACAAAATCATGATCTGTAACAAAAACTGATAGATATTTTCTGGGCTGAAACTGGAGGAATTGAAAAAAACAATCCTTACACTCACAACAGTTAGAATTAAATTTGTAGAACAACATTGGTAAATACAAATAACATGATAATCTCTGTGGTCCTATACTCTGAGAGGATTTTAGCAAGGCTGTCCTAATTGTCAATGGCAACAGGGAACAGCCAAAGGAACTCCTGTTCAATAAATTCCGCTAGATGTACAGCTAAGTCAGTGATAGCGCCAGGGGGAAAATTTTCCTAACAGTATTATTCAGAGAAAGCATTTTTATGAAAGGGGCAGGGGGAGACTACATCAAGCACCTTTGTAAAACACTATAAACCCTAAAGCCTAAGCCTTCCTAATAGCTTTGGCTGCCTCACTGGCGAGATTCACAGAGAATGACTGAAGCTGCAGCTATCAACCTTTATATCAAAACTACATGCCATAAAAATGTGAGCTGTGTATTCAGGAAGAAAGCCTGCTTCTCATACTGAGGTGTACCACCATCAGCACAAACACACACTTACTGGCTTTTTTATTTTAAATACTGAACAAGTCTCTTATTTCCTCACACAGAGAAGCTGTCACACACCAATCAATGTATATCCTAATGCAAAACCTAAGTGTACCTCAGAACATAGGAAATGTCTACCCTGATTAAAGATTAAGAAGAATTTAGTCATAAATTATCCCTTTCATCATAGCAATGGAATTTAGAAAAGCATCAGGTTTGGCTTTGATTAAGCAAAACTATTTGTCCAAATCATAAGACCTGAAACCATATGAGGCTGAATTTACTGACTCCACTCTTCTGCTTCTTCCTTGCTTGCTATGCTCAGTATTTTTTTCTGTTTAATTCTCTCTCCTTCCTTTACTGTTTTATCCCTTCTATTACTGCTTTTACCAGGAAATGCTGAAAACAAAATTTAATTGAGCAACAATATTTCATAACTTTGACCAAACAATGGATATGTTTAAGCATGAAATATTGTTTATAGATTTAAAAACGTGTTCTTGCCAGTGTCTTACACAATAATGATCAAAGAGCAAAGAAAAAGCAGACTACAGTCTATGCTGTTTGGCTGCCTCCTACACTGCAAAGCCTTTAAGCAGAGGAGCATATTCTTTGATTAATATTCACAGAACAGAAGCCAACAGTTCAGTGCATCAATCATACGTATTCTGTAGTAGGAATAAGATATATGCACACAGAAGAACAGTAAGAACCAATTAATGAAATGCAAACAACACACCAAAATACATAGAACACACCAAAATTACATGCACCTACAAAGAAAAGATAGAGAGTATCCTTCAGATAGATGTTCTGTTTCAGTAACACACAAAGAACATATAATGCCTGCCAACTACAATCAGAGCTAAAGGAAGTAACACCCAGTCTTCAAAGACATTACTTAACCAAGGCATTTCATCTAAATGTAGAACAGAATTTGATGGAAGAACTGTTGTTTCATCTTCATAAATTTAATGACCTGTTATTCCAAGGACTAGTGATCTGCTATTACTCAGTGTGTTGATAAAAGTATTTGACATACAGTTGCAATGTAAATGTGTTCTTATCTGAGACAGTACATATTCAGTGTCGCAATAATTGTAAACAGCAGTTTTAGCTGACACTCCAGTTCAAGTGAAAAGACATAGTAAATACAAGACTGCTAAGTTCTGGTATGAAAACTGTTAAAGTATTTATTTTTTCTTTAACAAACAGTTGATTTTGTATTCATATTTATCTACTGACATTAATTCATCAATCACAAAATATATACACAACTGGTTTGGATTAAGGGAATTATGTGACAAATTCCCAAGAATATATCCAGCAAGATGAAGCAACTATCTTACTGGAAACACATTCATCATTCTGGCAGAGAATATCTACACTTAGTAGTTTCTCACCACTAAGCGCTCTGTCAAAACATATTAAAAAAAATCCTGTTCTGACAAAACCCTCAAACTTTAATTCAGTAATAATCCTGTTTATTAAGTCAAGTAAAAATGACTTTCTATTCTGTCCTTTCTATCACAAGCTTTGTTTGATTTGTGTTAGATTGATTCAATTGACAAGTTTCTAGATTTATTTTTTTTAAAGGCTATTGTGCATTTCTAATGTTTTATTAATAATCAGTGGTGAAACTAAAGTCATGAACTTCCTAATTATTCAAGTCAGTCAAAAAATGGCTGAAATGTATCCTTACAACTATTCTGCAGAAAGCTGTACAGAGCAAATTAATCTGCCTTCCATTGAAACTCAAAGAAATACGGAACACATAAACCTGTTTTCTGCAATACCAAATCCTTCACTATATAGACTCTATATGACTCTATGACTCTATATAGTGCATCCTAGAATGGTGAGAGTTGGAAGAGACCTTAAAGATCATCTAGTTCCAACTTCCCCGCCTGGCAGGGACACCTTCCACTAGATCAGGTTGCCCAGAGCCTCATCCAGCCTGGCCTTAAAAGCTTCCAGGGATGGGGCTTCCACAACCGCTCCGGGCAACCCATTCCACTGTCTCACCACACTAACAGTGAAGAACTTCCTCCTAATGTCTAATCTAAAGCTACCCTCCTCTAGTTTGCATCTGTTTCCCCTGGTTCTATCACTATCTGACCTCCTAAAAAGTCCCTCACCAGCTTTCTTGCAGGCCCACTTCAGATACTGGAAGGCCACACTAAGATGTCCTTGGAGCCTTCTCTTCTCCAGACCAAATAATTCCAACTCTCTAAGTCTGTCCTCGTAGGATAGGTGCTCCAGTCCTCTGATCATTCTCATGGCCCTTCTCTGGACTCGCTCCAGCACTTCCATATCCCTCTTATGAGCCCATAAATAAATTAACATGGATAAAAATATTGTTTTCATGTAATACTCCTCAGTAATGTAAGTCATATTTTAAAAGTCTATGTAACAAACATATTTTCCACTTTTAAAGTACTCGCCATTCATTGCTAATTTAAGAAATTTTCAAAATATTAAATAATCTAAAAGCCTAAACACTCCAACACGACATTATTTAACACCAAGTTTCCAACAAAGTATTTCCCAGATTATGCCTTTGTCCTTAGAAGTTGTACATGTTTTAGGTAACTTAAACCCAAGTATACCACTTTATGGTCTCGGACATCCTAAACCCTTGGATGGAAGAAAACATGAAGAGCCTTTCACTAGCACAAACTGGATGATGAACTAATAACAAAAACCACCTTAGATGATGAAAGACATGAACAAATGCAAGTGACAGAGTGAAATTGGGATGTAAAAGGAAAAAAACCAAAAAAGTATCTCAGCTAGGGGAGAAAAGCACTGAGTTAATGAAGAGCAGGCGGTAGGCGAGGACACTCTCATGTCTGGCCTTCTGAGTTATTGTTTGGAAGAAGACTGGAGACCTGAGCAAAGCCTGAGACAGTGGCCTGAGGCTGATTCAGAGGCTGCCCTGCAGTCTGCAATAACTGGGAAGTTGAGTGACATTTCACAGTAATATGCCAAAAGGGCACAGAATGTACCAAACTGCCACGTGTAGATGGCTTGAAGGTGGCAGCTTGAAATAGAATAATGTAGTACTTGGCTTGAAGACGTAGGAACGTTTACGATGAATGTGCAAAAGTGTAAATACACTTACAGACTTCAGTATCAGGTCAATAATCACAGCTTTTGTATATAAAGGTGAAATCGCTGGGTAGTTTAGAAAACTTAATTTATTTTGAAAATAAGTAATCCTCTTGTAGATTGAGAAAGACAGATGATGGGTTCCCATTAGATAGCTGCATATGTGAAATGAACAGAAACAAAATACATCTGGGATGTGATCTGTGGATTTGTGGACGTGATTTGAAATGGACTCCATTTCAAAAGGAATTCCGGGTCTAGTGAGGGAGCTTACACCACGTTTCCCTCACAAGTGTGGTACAACCAACTACAAGGACTCCACTGTCAGCCTAAACACTGTTTGATAAGCGTAAATCTGCATGACCACTTGTGGACTCCCAGGACTCATGGTTTCAGCAATGCAGGCACTGGCAGTCTGCCTTATTTTCTTTTTTTAAATCACATTGGTGTGGTTAGAGGCTTGTCCCCTGACCCACAGCAGAAACCTTATTACCTCTGTTTCACCCCCAACCGGAAGAGACAGGGGACAATAAGGGCAGAGAGGCTTCTGGATTGGAAAGTAAAAACAAAAAACTACTTTAATAGTAGTAACAATAATAAATGAAACATATATAAACATATACAGGACCCAAATACCGAACCGTCCCAGTGCGAGCTCCCAGTCCCGGTATCAGCTCACGTGTGCAGCTCCCAGCATGAGCCCACAACAGCTTCACGTGTTCCTCAGCTAGCACAGACGGCATCCAGCACACTCTCCAAGTCCCAGCCCGGCACTAAATTCCAGCTCAGCACTACCTCCCAGCACCCCCACCCAGGGTCCCTACTTAAGATTCAGGAATTTCAGGTTTCTTAAAGGGGCAGTTCAGTTTAGCAGGTATCCCTGGCAAGGTTGGGGGGGAGAGGAGAAAGCTGATACTGAATATCATGTATATGGGATGGAATACCTTTTAGAAAATAAAGTCACTGAACAGAATTAATTCTGTTCTAACACAAACCAAGACATTTTTACCCAAACCATAACACACATTATTTGAGGAAAAGAAATGCCTAAGGATATTAATATTTTTATGTTGTTAAATGTAAACAAATGCAACAAGCATGTGAACACAACAGATATTAGGTGAGGCAATGTGCCTTCCTATTACTCCAGACAGAAACTTGGTGTTACTGTCATTTGGCAATATAACGACTGAAAGTGAACTTAAATGAAATTCAAAAGTATATGCACTAAAACATAATTCATCATGCTGCAGATAGAAATTAATGGCTCGAGAAAAGGCATTTTCCAGTTTCAAAATTACACTCTCACATTTATGAAGTCATTACTCAGCTGTAACAACAGGTAGGAGGTTCAGACCAGGGCTGCTCTGTATGATCATACTTTACAAATCATGTGGGCTTTATGAGTGTATTAGGTAAAAAAATGTATTTTATTTATGTTTTAAGTAAATAATTTCATAGTCCATGTTCCTACGGTTTTGGATTTACTATAACAGTTAAAATGTTATTCATGTAAAAAACATTAAGTAGGGCAAGTGAAATACAGAACTAAATACCACAATAGTATCCTATTTTCATTTACATTTTGAACGAGATCACAGTCACAAATTTGGGCAATTACTTTAGTTTTAATGGACAGAACTGAAATAAACCTGCTATAGGAGGGGATGGACTAGATGATCTTCTGAGGTTCCTTCCAACTCCTAACATTCTGTGATTCTGTGAAAGAAACAACAAGCAAAGCAAAACCTAAACAATCAAATCTGAAGTCTTCACTGCTTATGAGCAAGTGACTTGAATGTTTTCCTAAATTCAGGGCTCTCCTTATGGAAGTCTACCTTTTTATTCTTTTACACTTCACTCTGCTAACCCCCAAAACCTATTAATATTTCTAACCCCATTCTTTCTCCTATCCTGACTACTATGAAATTAATCTGCTTTCAACTGGTCCAACGTAATGTTGTTTTAAGAATTTACTTCTGAATTTATTCACCCCTGAAATTCTCTGCCTTGAACAGCACTAAAGAAAGGAGAATTGGTGGCTAACAGAGAAAACAACAGTCAATGAGATTGTAGGAGAATGCAACTCTGCCTGGTTCAGCTGTCAAATTTAAAGAAGGCAGAGTGCTCTCTCCTCTGATAAATATACGTAAAATGAACTCGTACATAAAGCATATTATTCACTTGAGTAGGATGTCCTCCCAGATGCGGCAGCAATACACTACGGCATCACTGCAAGGCTATAACATAATGTCTATAACATCTTACAGTGCTTGGAAAACAGACTCTACCGAATTATTCAAAGATGGCATACACTAATCTAACAATCTGCAATGCAAAAAGCAAACTCTTCAGTAAAATGGAACTTAATTTTGATATACCAAATCTGATACTCAGAAGTAATAATTTTTTAGCTTGACCTGGCAGATTTTGTAGCGCTATTAGGAATGCCAGGATGGCATTTTCTTCTTTTTACTTCCCAGACTGATCTTTCTATTTGTTATTTTACAGTAATAGTTGACATGTGAAGAAATAATCATTGTTTTGTAATTCACTATACAAATATGATTCAGTCACTACTCAACTATACTGAGAGCAGCAGACACCTTACAGACTCTAGAAAAGACCAGGTATTCAAAAAGGGAAATGTTACAAATTTAACATAAACAAAAGCAACTGGAAGAAGATCCAAAATGTTTATTTGCTTATGTCCTTATCAGGAAACCACATCTCTTTACTATTTTTGACTTTTCCTTGATTACTTATGTTGCTCTTCAGGATCAACTAAGAGAGGGTAGGTAGGCTAGCACATTGTTTTGAATTACACTACTATTAAAAGGACAGACAACACATGGTACATTTAAAATGACTCTTCTTCCCTCACTGATAAACACTATTTAGTTTAATTCACATTGTTATAATTTTAAACACCAGACTTTTTAAAGACATTACAATCCAAATTCACTAAAAATCTTCACTTTAATATTCACATAATTTTGTTTAAAGATATGTAACAACTTTAAATGTATATGGGATGGATGTTCTACTGGGCAGTTTCTGTGTAACGGTAGGCCTGCCCCAGTTAAGTGCTGAATTGCTATTTAACATTTTACTGTTCGGGATTACTCAAATGGTTTTCCTTCACAGAAACCTATGGCTCTTCCATCAACTTTTAGTCAATTTGTAATTCATTAAAAAAACAAAAACAAAGACAAGAAGCCAATAACTGACAAGACATCAGCAAAGAAAGAGATTAAGTAAAGTGATTATTCCCAGGCTGCAGCTGTCAGACTGCTACATTAAGGAATAGAATTATATTAAGAAAATATCTTTCATATTCCTCTCACCTGCTGCTGTGACATAGCAATATAGAAGGGAAGTCACTGTTTACAGCATGCAATACAAAGTAGCTGTATGCAATGGCAAGTCTTTCTGTATAGAAGGAGAAGCTAGTGCTGATTAGATTGCTCTGTCACCTAATCATGCTTAGATCAGCTGGCTTTCATGGACCTTTACAGTTTTAAGGATCAAACAAATTAGATATTAATTCTATTTTCCTTACATCCTACATCTAAATTCCAGGAAGAGAGACATCTGGGGCTACACAGGCAGCAGGTAATGAAGAAACAAATCTACATCATCAGCAAGAGCTAGGATAGTTACAGAAACACTACTTATTGAGACAAAATTATAAACATATTTTAATTAATGTAAGTCATTAGGAATAGTTTATAAAAAATGCTAAGGATCAACAAGATCAGGAGCACCACTCTTTTCTCACTAGCTCACGTCATCCTGCTGTTCAGGCAGAACCATTCTGATGCTAGCATATCTAGCTGCTGTACTTCTTGTGCTTCTAGGTGAGGCTATAGCCTGGTTGCTGCTCCTAATTCTCGATTTCTCAAGGCACTCCTAATAGGCACATCCTTTGATGCTTCTCTGACAGCAATCTACCTGTTTGATTAAAGAGTCAGTGACAGAGTTCTCCCAAATCCACAGCAGTTTGGGAACATTTTGGTATAGCCTGGAGATTTCAGGAGCTCTATTTCTGCCTAAGTCCTTCAGAGAAGATGAGCAAGAAGCTAAAAAAAAAATAAATTTATTTAATAAAGGACACTTTACCCTTGAAATCCAAAGAGAATCAAGGAACCTTCAGAAAAAGAGTAGACATGATGAGTGAAAGCCCTTGCAGACTCCATTTGCCTGTAAGGCTAGGAATTTGATGAGTAAGCATAAACGCACACAAACTTCTTGGCTCTTTCCTTCTGAGAAAAAAAATGGTATTTTTTAACAGAATTCCCATCTCTCTTTCTTTTTAACCCTGAGATGTTTCACCATAAGAACTGGCAATCCTCTTCCCCAGCCAACCTCAGCTGTAATATTTGTTCTTCTTACAAGTGGACCACTGAAACAGCTCAGAAATTGAAAATGTTTATCACACCTCCGTTGTTAACCCCAACCAGACAGGGCTGTATCTTAACCATGCAAGTATAATGTCAGATCACATAGCAAGCTGTGTGTTCTGCAGAGATATCCAATGGAATAACAAAAGCAGGATAAGGTTGCAACGTGTTAGCATGGGCTTTATGCTTTTTATGTTATAAAACCTAAATATTATTCCAGATAGTCTACACTGCTGTCTCACTTTCTCTCACCTGGTTGGTTTTTTATGCATCTCTGCTTCCTTTTTTTTTTTTAAGAGCCTAAAACATTATTTCTGGTGAAACATAGACTATCATATTTAATTTGAAATAAAACCTTCTGGTTTACTACCTGATTTTGACTGATAATTTAGTTCAGCCACTGACCTGAACTTCCAACATTCTTAGTAGTCCTACCTACACTTTAAAATGTCTTATTAAATAGAATAATGTATCCTTCTTCTCTAGTCTGCTCGTTGTACTTAAGCCATGTACAACTTCATACTAGTCAGAATCTGTGGCAAAGAAATCCAGGTTGTTCGAAATATTTTTACTTAAAAATAAAATACTATCAATAAAAATTAGACCATTAATGTGATAGTGATCTTATAGCCTACTCACACTGTACATATGGAGCATCCTTTAGCAGCAGCAATTTTAGATGTTTTGCACTGATAATCTCCCAGCCACAGTAATATGTACATTCTCTCCTTACTGGTTCCTAACAAGACAGAGGGCTAGGTGCACACCTGTGATGTTAATCTAGTAGGTTCCAATTCCATAGATAACCTCACAACCTTCCCCTGCTTATTAGGCTAAACACAGACGTGATTCCTCACAATACTCTGCATTCCATCATTTTAGCTTCCTAAACAAGAGATCAGCACTGTTTTCGCGCCAACATGCTGGACTAGAGACAACTACATCCCTCCAAAGTATAAAGACATATTTTCTTCAAGTATGAACTATGTATAGCTGATGCTCAAGCCACACATAAGGGAAGACGGGGTATGGGGAGAAAGAACTCTTTTAAGGAAAAGTTACTGGGGAATCGAGGGTCGGGAGCAAGCTGCAACAGATGACTGTAATTGGAAGCAGTTTCCAGTGAATCTGTCCAAAGCTCCTGAATTTCTTCTCTTTTTGTGGCAAGATCATGACTGTATTTGCTAGAAATGGGGCGTATGAGGGTTTCCTTTCCTTGTGTGGTGGATTTGACCTTGGCTGGACACCAAGTGCCCACCCAGCCGCTCTATCACTCCCCTTCCCAGAGGGACAGGGGAGAGAGAGT
>VWZX01003423.1:0-43728 GCA_013399015.1 Galbula dea | reverse complement strand
CTAGTCACCAATGCAAAACACCGCACTGTGAGGGTCACTATGGGGATGAATTACAGCTCAGCCAGACCCAATACACCTTGGTTCTTTTCCAGAAACCCCTAGAAAAAATTCTTTGGACCATCCAAATTCTGTGATATCAATAAATATATTTTGTAATTCTGCATAACCAAAATCTTATTATGAGGATTTCACAGTCCCAATCTATAAAGAGAATTTCACTTCATTCATAATGAACAAACAAATACCCATTCTTTCCAGTAGGTATTAATAACAATGGCACATTCATCTAAGAGGCCAAAATTAAACTAACTTCCTTCATCTTCTTTTAATTTGGTTAATTTAAATTTCAGCATAGTCATTCATATTTCTTGATGGCCAGATGCAAAATAATGGTAGGCCTCTGAGAGAGAGGCTGAATTTTGTATTTTTTTGCTTAATATACTCATGTCTGTTATGTGCATGGCACCCTGTGTTCCTATTTTCTTTACTATTTCACAGAATTTCTACAGCAAGAATAAACTGTCAACAGAAAACTCAGATTAACTTAGTCATCTGATTAACACTTGTTTCTCAGACCTCAAATTCATACTAAAATATAAAAATCATTAATATAGAGTCATTAATATTGTTAGTAAGAAGCTTCAAAGGTTTAATAGCTTTTGGGACAATTTTTCCTATAAGACTGTTTCCAGTTGTGTTGACAATTGGGGGAAAAAGTCATTCTTGGACATAAACTGAAAATATATGATGAAAAATGGAAGCAAAGAAGGAAGAAGGAAAGACAGGAATCTACTGTTTCTGAAATTCAGAGATTTGTAATAGCTGGCTCAAACAAGTCTCCAGAGCCAGAGTTCTATGAAATAATTAAGGAAACAGTATTTCATAAATCATTTTGTCCAGCTTATTTTGTGGTGAACTAACTTGTGCAGCTGTTCTACTAAGACGGACTACACAATTGCCATTTCATTTGTGGAATTTTCTGGAAATTGAAGAAAAATACGAGACATACAATGAGTTCATTATGAGTTTGGAAGCAATGCACTCATAAATAAATTTGAAACAGAAATAATTAGACTATATTGTTCAGAAATGAAAGATCTCAAGGTAGGTAAACTACTCAATTAAAAACTGAGTTACATTATTCATACTCATACAAAGGATATTTCTTTCATTTGCTTCAAATTTAATGTTGACTGTAAGTAGAATAGATTTAGGTTTTTGTACTACCATGGCCTGATACATAGATTGTACTTTTTTCAAGGTCTTCAATCCTGTGAAATTGAAAATGGAGCCACAGCAAACTAGAAAGCTGTGCTTCAATTTCAGAAGTGTCAGATATTTCATTTGTCCTTTACACTATCCTTATTGAAAGCTCTAGAGTTGGGTTAGTTTTTCAAGAAAGCTGTCAGTGTTTAATACTGCCATGATGGCAACCATACAATATTGTTCAAATATTTGCCTTTTATACATAACAGTATAAATGATCAATGACTGTATTTTACCTGAGCACCCTAAACTCAGTTACTGAAGAGTACCCTAAACTGAACCTCTGGAAGAAATAAGTCTTATTACCCTTTTGGCTAATTGATTGGTTTTGTTCATTTTTTTTAGTAGAAACAAAAGACTAATATTTTTGATCTACTGTGCCTCAAAACCCTTTAGTAATTTAATTATTTAGTAGAAACAAAAGCTAAGTCCAGTATGTTTGATTATCTATGCCTCAAAACTCTTCGGTAATAATACTTCTTAAACACAGAAAGTGTCCACTTGAAATATTCATAACTGAATATTTGGGGGCAGCTGCTGTTTAATTTATTTATTGACACAAAAAAAAGCAAGAACTTGTATGCACTAAAAAACCCATTACTTGCACCTGTTTCCTCCCCCCTACAAACATCTTCCCATGTGCAAAGACAGGGATTTCTTCTGACTGAACATTAACATTTTCAAATTCAAACCAACCACTCTAGCAGTATGAAATAGGTTTAATATTTTCAGTCAGCTCTATCACACTATGTGTATACCTGAGAACAAGCGAAGTAAGATACATTAGAAAGTGCTTTGCAACTTCTCTGGTCATTAATAGTTCAAGTCTGGTAACCACTAGGTAACATGCTAAACTGCCTTTTCTATTAGCAGAAGGGTGGAACCTAAGATAATGTGTAACAGCAGATGTGGAAGTTTCTAAATTTACAAATGTGATTACATCTGTTACAGAATCACAGAATCACAGAATCATTACGGCTGGAAAGGACCCTCAAGATCATCTACTCCAACCAATAGCCCTACACTACTCTTACCCCTAAATCACCCCCTGAAGAAACACATCTATCCTCTTCTTAAAAACCTCCAGGGATGGTGACTCCACCACCTCCCTGGCCAGCCTATTCCAATATCTAACCACTCTTTCAGTAAAGAAATTCTTCCGAATATCTAATCTAAACCTACCCTGGCTCAGCTACACAGGAAAAGTATCTTGGTGTATCACAACCAGATTAATGTGACCTTGTTTAAAAAAGGAAAAAAGGGAAAGGTAGAGAACACTATTTTTACTAACCTTTATGTAAAAATAAAGGACAATCAGGAGTTGAAGGAAGCTGCAATTTGCTGGATTTTTGCTTGTTGATAAAACAGAGCTAATTTATAGTCCTTCACTTCACAGGAGTAACAGTTTAACACCACCACGGTATGGGTGTCTCATAGAAATGTATTTCTGTAACACACTTACAAAATGAAATATTAGCCTCATGTACTTTTTATATGGAAAAATTAATAACAGTGTCCCCAGAACAGGGATGAAAAATATACAGAAAAGACAGAAAGATATACATTTTACAGAAAGGAGAAACAAAACATACAAATGTTGAGTACTGGCTGAGCGAAGAAGAATGACCTATTCTATGGAGGAAGGTATCCATGAAAAAAATGTGATGACACAATTTACCATGCTTCATAATGTATATGCACAGAGGAGAAAATTCAGTCATGTGGCATTGCAGTGACAGTCAAACTTCCTAGATTTTCTGACAATCACTGGAAAATGTGAATTCATCAGGAAGTGAACTATTCAGTGTAAACACACATTTTTCATTGACTGGAACGCAGGTGGGCTTTCTTTGAGAGCAGCGTTGTTTCCTGTCGGTTAATGTGCATAACTCATTTTAAGTCCACCAGACTCTTCAGTCCAAGGAACCTTAGCTATGAGGAGTCTCTAGTCCTACAGACTGCAGGATTGGCAAAGTTACAGTTCTGTGGTAGACTGACCAACAAAATATATCAGGTCTAAGACTTAAGAATCACAGAATCATTACGGTTGGAAAGGACCCTCAAGATCATCTAGTCCAACCAATAGCCCTACACTACTCTTACCCCTAAATCATCCCCTGAAGAAACACATCTATCCTCTTCTTAAAAACCTCCAGGGATGGTGACTCCACCACCTCCCTGGGCAGCCTATTCCAATATCTCACAACTCTTTCAGTAAAGAAATTCTTCCTAATATCTAATCTAAACCTACCTTGGCTCAGCTGAAGCCCATTCCCTCTAGTCCTGTCACTAGACACCAGAGAGAAGAGGCCAACACCCGCCTCCCTAGAATGGCCTTTCAAGTAGCTGAAGAGAGCGATAAGGTCCCCCCTCAGCCTCCTCTTCTCCAGGCTAAACAACCCCAGCTCCCTAAGCCTCTCCTCAGAAGGCCTGTTTTCCAGACCCCTGACTAGCTTAGTTGCCCTTCTCTGCACCCTCTCTAGTAGCTCAATGTCCTTCCTAAACTGCGGTGCCCAAAACTGCACACAGTACTCAAGGTGTGGCCTCACCAGTGGCAAGATGTACAGTGGCAAGATCACCTCCCTGCTCCTACTGGTCACACTATTCCTGATGCAAGCCAGGACGCCATAGGCTACCTGGCCAGTTGGCTAAAGTTCAACAAGCTCTGGTCAAAGTCAATGTCCAAGGCTATTAGCCAGAAGAAAAAGGCTGGTCAAGGAGTCTAGTAGCTCTTCCAGGCTCTCCCAACAGAGGTGTCAGGATCCCTGGTCAGTAGATCAGAAGCTCCAAGGCCTCATTTAAGATGATTCTTAGCCTTTAGATGTGGAGTGGGAGTGCTGCCTCTCTATTCCTGCCTTGCCTGTATGTGTCATAGAACTTCCTAGTCTTTTCAGACATATCAGCTACCACCAAGTTCTTAGGTATTCCAGTTGCTTTTCTTGCTCACCACAAAACAAAAATGGGTTTGGTATATCATATACAGCTTTGTTTCCCTCCTGAAATTATTGTTCATCTTATCTTTCCGATCTGATATCATTATGAGATAAAGCTTCCCTTGTAGGTTCAGCAGTTGTAAGTTGAAGGTTAATAACTCTCCTGAGTTCTGGCAATTTATAAGAAAATGGCTGAGGCAGCATTTCACACCATACCACTCAAACTCTAGAAGTCAGTATGAAACCTGTATATGGGGATCAGGTAACACTACGAGAGTCTGCAAAAGAGTAGATGTTAATTATCTCATGGCAGGAGGAGAAAAAGCTAAATGCTACTTGGTTCAATTTTCTAGTACCCCCTGCAGGTTAATACAAAGGAGTAGCATTTGGCTTCAAAGTGAATGGCATATATATCCTGTCTAATTAAAATGAAAATAAGACCAAGGGTCTTTTATGTTGTTATTAATATTTAATAAAATACTTCTAAGCTTCTGTGTGAAGAGAATACCAAGGGAGTTCTACTTCTGACTGTATTTCACCCATCTCCTCAATTTCAGAAGATGATAGTATCTTGTTCACATTACCATAGTACCTACTATTATTGTTGGGATTATACTTAATAGTCTTCCTTGGTTTCATGCTTCCTTACATCCCTATCAGGTTATCTTGATCACTCACACTCATCTAGCCAAGAAAACAGACTGTTCATCTCATTTCTCTACTGCAAGTAAAAAGTAGTATTTTTAATGTAAATTAGGGATTGAAAAACAATAAGGAATTTTATTCTCTGAATTATTGTGTTATATTTTTCATTTTCTATTGCACCATTTACTGATACTGTACTTCACTTTGTTTAATCAGTTTTCGTTTCACATTCATGTTAGTTGTTTTTTTGTTTTTGTTGAATCAAATACTAAAAAACTTAGAATTCATCTCAAAATTAATTCTTAATTTGAAGACTCTTAGCAATATAATGCATTTATATTTCTCATTAAAGGCACTGCTGGTAGCATGACCTTTATTAATACCACATAAAATTTCCCAATATAAAGTGTTGTTTTTAATTGAGTATAATTGCTGAAGTTTTTCAATTACTCTTCCCTCAACAAGTATTGCCCAGCAAGGAGTTCATACTGCTAGGCTGTTCATATGGTGTTGCTAAGAATAAAATTTGTGGAAATTGTGTTGTATTCATTTATGTATGTATACATACATATAAAACAGCGAGATCTTACTTTGAGACCTTCTAACATATTTGCTTGGGAGTACAGAGGTAAATTTGGCTTGACATTGGTAGCAATATCTGAAGAAATGTCATTTACACTTCACACAACGCATTTGGGCAAGCTTCAGTCTTTAAAAAAATGTCATTATGAAAAGCACCACTATACATATCCATGAAATGAAAGAATACACAGAATGGAGATAAAGAGCTGGCTTAAAACTTTGCAAGCTATACTAGGTAGTTTTCTACAAGACTGCATATAATAGCAGCTAATTTTTGAGTGCTTCACTTTTCAAACATGTTCTTCCAAAATACATCTTCCATGTCTGTAAAATCTACTAGGTGCTGCCTTTGCTCTTTTTTCATTTTGAGGATCCATATACGGAACCATATAAGGTATATTTTTTGACAAACCATGTAAGGTATATTACCTTCAGCTACAAGCTCCTGGCTTTCTCTGCTGCTAAAAGAGAACAGTCAAATTTTCCAACAGTAACATCTAATACCATGTGGAATGCAGTGCATGCTGAAGTTGGGGCAGCTGTTGACAAAAGAGTAACGTGACTTTTGGGATGGGGTGCCTGTATGGGACCATTCTGAAATATCAGACAGATTTACACTGAGGTAAGAAAGTTCAATTTCAAAATGCATTAAAATAAAACAAGTTATGTTCATTTTAACTTAGAACTACTTGTGTCCTCATAGAAATTAACACAGTTTAAGTAGTAATTCAAACAAACAAATTATAGAATGATCTCACTCTTCCACCATAAATAAGCCTTTAAGGAACACTGGCTCAATTCCCAACTTCGTAAGAAACTGCTTCAGGGGGCACAGTCATTTCTGATGTGTCCCTATCCAAACACCATTTTTTATGTACCATCTGTCATTTTGAGTTTGGACACTCAAACTGTGCCCTGCCCTTTTTCCCCATTTGCTTGCTGACTGGTCGGGCCCAGTCCCCTCTCCAGCACTATGGCTCTTAAGCAGGCTTCTCTCACTTCCTCCTTAGCTGCTGATTCCTTAGCATCTTGTCCTGTTAGTTCCAGAATTATATACCATTTTTTCCACGTAAATAACTAATGCAGCTCCTTCCAAATTCTCACTACCACTCCAGTTCTGCTTCCTTCTGATGTTCAGCTTCCTACTAAACAAGTCCTGAGTTTTGTTCTCCTTCCTCATGATCCCTATGAGCTGTGAACCTCAGCAAGGTGCTGGAGTCCTCTGCAGCTGGCCATATGCTGTCATGTGGTGGGCACTGCAGCAACGTCCCCAAGAGCATAGTTAAAGGCCTAAGATTTCTGACCTGGACCCTGACTTCAGCTTCTCAATACAAGGAAAATATTTCTCAGGTCTGAACAGAAACAAATGTATGCTATCAGGAAGCTTCAGAAAAATCTATAAATAGCAAGTGGGAGACTCAACAGCTTTCATGCCTCAGCTTTCAATGGCAACATCTCTTCCCACACCTCTCAAATGGAAGGACCACAAGGCAGGGACTAGGGAGCCAAAGTCCCACCCACTGTAAGAGAAGATCAGGTTCATGACCACCTTAGGAACCTGAACCTACAGAAGTATATGAGCCCTGATGGGATGCATCCCAGAGTCCTGAGGGAATTGGCTGATGTTGTTAAGACACTCTCCATAATATCTGAAAAGTCATGGCACTCAGCTGAAGTCCCTGGAGACTGGAAAAAGAGAAACACTGCACAAATTTTTACAGAGTAGAAAGAAGGACATCAGGAATTAATGATGTTAGCCTCACCTCTGCACCTGGGAAGATCATGGAACATGGAGGACAAGGAGGTGATTCAAGACAGCCAGCATGGCTTCACCAAGGACAAGTCTTGCCTGACAAATCTAGTGGCCTTGTATGATGGAGTGGCTACATCAGTGGAAAAGAGAAGAGTTACAGATGTCATCTATCTGGACTTCTGTGAGACCTTTGACATCTTCCCCCACAACATCCTTCTCATTAAATGGGAGAGATATGGATTTGATGGGTGGGCTGTTCAGTGGATACCAAATTGGTTGGACGGTCAAATCCAGAGGGTAGTGGTCAACAGCTCAATGTTCAGACAGAGATCATTGATAAGTGCTGGCCCTCAGGGGTCCAGACTGGGACTAGTGCTTTTTAATATTTCCATCAATGACACAGACAGTGGGATTGAGTACACCCTGAGAAAGTCTGCAGGTGACATCAAGTTGAGTGGTACAGTTGACATGCTTGAGGGATGTGATGTCATACAGAGGGACCTGAACAACCTTGAGAAGTGGTGTCATGTGAACCATACGAAGTTCAACAGGGTCAAGTGCAAGGACCTGCACCTGAGTTGAGCCAATCCCCAGCATCAATACAGACTGAGGGATGAAAGGATTGAGAACACCCTTGTGAACGAGGACTTGTGGGCATTGGTTGACAAGAAGCTCAACATGTCAACATGACCCAGCAATGTGCACTCACAGCCCAGAAGGCCAACCATATCCTGGGCTGCATCAAGAGAACTGTGTACAGCAAGTCAAGGGAGGTGATACTACCATTCTGCTCTGGTGGGACCTCACCTGGAGTAGTGCATTCAGCTATGGAGTCCTCGGCACAAGAAAGACATGTTCCAGAGGAGGGCCACAAAAATGATCAGAGGGCTGGAATATCTCTCTCAGGAGGACAGGCTAAGAGAGGTGGGGTTGTTCAGCCTAGAGAAGAGAAGGCTCCAGGGAAACCTTATGTGGTCTTTCAATACTTAAAGGGAGCCTGCAAGAAAGATGAAGATAATCTTGTTAGCAGGGTCTCTGGTGACAGGACAAGGGGTGGCAGTTTTAAACTAAAAGAGGGCAAATTAAGACTACATAGAAGGAAGAACTTTTTTATAATGAGAGTGGTGAGGCACTGGAACAGGTTGCCCAGAGAAGTTGCTGATGAGCCATCACTGGAAACATTCAAGGCCAGGTCAGACAGGGCTCTGAGCAACCTGATTTAGTTGCAGATGTCCATGCTCATTGCAGGAGGGTTGGACTAGATGATCATTAAAGGTCCCTTCCAACCCAACTATTTACAATTCCAAGGATAATGGTTAGTCAAATTTTGGATACCAGAAGATATCTTCTTAAACACAGGATCCTATGTAAAGTCCTGCAACCCTCCCCAACCAAAAGTTGGTAGGCTGTTTTGGGTTTGGTTTGGGGTTTTTTAGGTCTGTGGTTTTTGTTTGTTTGGGTTTAGCTGTTTTTTTTTCGTTCCGTTTTTTTTCAATAGCCTACATTTCACTTTACATTCTCACTAAAATTATCCTGAGAAAGTCATTGAACATTAAAAATTTCAGCCTGACTGACTGGAGATTCTTATATCTTCTCAGGAGGCTTCAGAGAAACAAGAGCTTCCACAAACAGACAGTGGCACAATTCACTGAAAACAGATAGACCTATATATATGTACATATAGAGATGTGTAAGTATGTATAGATACTCACAGCACTGGATCTCTGTGTTTTTGTAATAGAAACACTAATCATTACATGCTTTCCCATAATGTTATTTACAGCTTTCCAGGTCTCAACATACAACAGTCCGCATAACATAGAATATTTAGGAATGCTACTTCATGTGTTTAAAAGTGTTGAAGTGAAAAGTGATGGAAGAAAAGATGATTAATTCAGTAATTTTTTCATTTAACATTTTCAATAGATATTATAAACATGGTACACAGGTATAACTTTCAGATGTGCAAAAGAGGTAGAAACAGAATAAGGTCTAAAAGCACATCTTTCATCAAGAATAAAAAGCAGTTACCTAGCAGCTTGATAGGCAACATGAAATCTGCCTCACTGCAGAGAATCTGCTGCAGGGATTCTTTTCCCATTACACTGCACTTAAACCTTTAAACCATTTTTAAGCACCATATTAAATGAAGCCCTGAATACATTTATCCCTGGCAGATTTTAAATTATGACATCTATGACAAACATGGTCAGATGAGTCATACATGTATGGGTTTGCACATGTGCAGCAAAACCAGTGCCTCAGAATCAGTGCACTTTTACAGTTGGGCTAGTTTGGTCATACACAATCAATCTGGCCAACTCATGATGGACCAAATATTCATATACAATTTAACCACATGTACTCAGTAGCCACTTTTCCAAAAGCTCAACAACCTGAGCTATCAAGCCCCTGAAAATTATTCAGAAAAGCAAAAGCTATGCTCCATACACTTTTGTGTAAGGTCATCTTCTACATCCTGTAATACAGAACATTATCTACAGAAAATACCTATTAATCCTATTTGTACTACACCACAAGCCACTCCAGAGCTTCAAGCAATGCTCAAACACTCAAACTATCATTTGTGAAGCACTCTCCATCTGAATTTCATTAGACTCGTTAATCAAAGACATATTCCGAAGTATTTTTTCCCTCAAACCAGCTTACAGACGCTAACCTGTAAGACCACAGAAACAAAAACAACACAAAAGAAATCTGACACAAACAAAACCAAAAGAGGATGTTTAACAGTGAAGATTTTTACACTTAACATCATTGATTACTTCATTGTATGAACTGCAATGAAAGTTTACCTTGAAGACCACTTTTTCTGTTGGAGTTTATATTTACTTAACTAAAACCTATTTGAAATGTTAGAACATAAACCTCAAACTGCACAGAAGAAAGACAAAGTTTACATTAAATGGTGTGTGAAATATGATCATATAGTTTTCCTTCTAAACCATAATAGCTCTAAACCATAGTATCTTTATTCCTAAACAGAATCACACTAGTTTTATAATTACAACCAGTAAAATAATGTCTTCATCTTTTGTATCTTGTATCTCAAGACAAATAGCAAAAAAGAGATTTTATTTCAATGAAACTACAACAATGAAATCTGGATTAAACTAACCCAAGAGGTTATTAACTTAGAGTGCTCTGCTGGAATTTAGCAATTCTCAGCATTTTTTTCTCATTTGTTGTTTATTGTTGGGGGGCTTGGGGGAGTTTTTTTTGTTTGGTTGTTTTTTTGTGGGTTTTCTTTAGCTTCTTATTCACTACATGTTACGACATAGAAGGATGTAATTTTGAACAAGACTTGCCTGAAGACTTTTTTTAGGCTTATTACCTAAATTCTTTAAATAGTTCGTCTCTCAAATTGCTGTTTTGTTCTGGAACTTTTTAATTAAACTGCTACAGTTTATTTATATTGCTTACATATTTATAACAAGATTATTTCATATTTATTTTTATTTTAAAAAAATAAAGAACGGCTTAGGCAGAAACTTTAACCTACAAATACTTAGCTCATAATGGAAGCTATATTAAATATTTAGAAGAATGGCATTGATTCCCAACAGATGGGCTTACATTGATTAAAGGCCTTTACAGTGGCATTATCAGCTTCATTACCTGGGAGAAATTTTGTCATCATTTCCATCACAATCTGGTGCTTTAAAAGGTAAAGTGAAAAAGCAGTAAACATTTACTTATACCACATTGTGATTTAAAACCTTAAAAATTATTCCCAGATGTACTGCATAGCTTTTTATTCATATAGCCGATTTTCTCAATATACATTGGGAAAAAAAAAATTGATGCTTATTTATCAAAAATGAAATCTGAGAAGTATTCAGTCCTTAACTCGCTTCATCACTTTTAAGACTTTTTTGGGAAAAACTAACCAATGCTGCTTCTTGTTTAGGAAAAGATAATGCAGGATGGGAAAACTCTGGAGGATAGAAAATCACACAGAAGGCTTGGAATGACATTAACTTGTAGCTGAAGGCAAGCAAGTACACAGCTTCCCAAGGATCCTTGTATCCTCCTCAGAGTATCTTAAGGCACCCAGAAAACTTTGTGGTTTTCCTTCTGTATATAGTGGTCCTCTATAATACTGTTACCCATAGTATTGCTTCTTGCAATAATCTGCCTTCTTTATCATAGAGAAGGAACTAAACCACACCATTCTCTCTTCATCACACACAGCACTGCAACCACAACCAGTGTCATGGCCTATTCTGTGAAACACCTCAATTCAAATACAATTATTTATTTGTATCATTTTAATACTTCCAGATAGAGAAAGTTAAAAGAGAGTGAATAAGAACTATATCTTTAATCCATTAGAAGTGAAACAGAAAATTATTTCACCTGAAGCATACTTTTCAAAATGTATTTAAAGCCCTAGTTCAATATAAACATTAGAAAATCTACTCTGCTTTCTAACTATATGAGGTTAGAAACTTAGAAACTTAGAAAACCACAGCTGCAACAAATATGTAATATATACACATATTATATATACACATACATTTAAGATACCTTAAAATACCATTAACAATGAAGTTTGTAGAGGTCTTTCTGGCTTTCTGAAGTTCATTGTGTCTAAAGAAAATTATTGGTTTTGTTGTTATTCATATACAATTGCTTATTTTTAAAGCAAATTAGCAAACATCACACAGAGAAATGTAGCATCATGATTGTACATGTTAAGGGCTATTCCTTGAATCTGCAAATTACATGAGTGTATGACATGCAATGTAAAAGATGGATGGATCTACATCTCACAGAAATCAGCTGGTACCTTATATCCAAAATAACTTTTGCCTTAGCAATTTGCTGAATTGAAGCTTTATGGAGATATTCAAAACCCGTCTGGATGCGCTTCTGTGTGACCTGGTCTAGGGAATCCTGCTGTGGCAGGGGGGTTGGACTAGATGATCTTTCGAGGTCCCTTCCAACTCCTAATATTCTGTGATTCTGTCCGTGTGTGATTACATCAAAAAAGGCCAAGTTTTCATCATGTCCTCTCCTTAACAGCACCATGAGTCTTATTCAAAGAATACTGAGACTCCGCTTCAAAATGTAAAATTTATAGATCACAAGTAACATAAAATTCAACAAGGAAATTCCAACTAGCAAACTGAAAATATGTTAAAAAAATTTGACTGCAATAGGTAATCTCTCCTCCTGAGCAGAGTAGTCCCTTAAAGAGTTTCTTCAAAAACCTTAATGTAGAAGAGTGTGCATGTTAGCATATGTAGATAGATGCAGGTCTACTGTTTCATTTCTGAAGCTGAGACATAACTACATGCTCCAAAACACTGCACTCTGATTCAAGACAAATATAAATGACATACACCGGTGTCATACCTGAATTTATTAAGCCACTAGTACAATCTTCCCACATATTTAAGTTAAAAACATCTCTGCTAGTTGCGATGACCTTTCATGCTTAAATTCTGTATGTGTCACAGAATCTGTCAGCACTGGGGACTTTCCAGCTATTTTATTATTTTAAAAAATGGAAACAGAAACTTAAAAAGGGCATGCTCAAGATAACTGTGGGCATAGTGATACATGTTAACAGGAGATACTAAATATCCTCCAGAACAAGATACACAACATGCGTTCCTCTATTCAGTACATTCTGAATACACAGTTTGATGATAAAATGTCATCCATCTGCATGCTTCTAAATGCTCCAATCCCCTCCTGCATGTCAAACACCTTTTCCTCAAACTTATTGCTTCTGTTGACATTTCATTAGAGAACATTTTGAAAATTCCTCTGTTTTGAAATACACACATTATGAAACAGAGTGTCTGAACACTTTTTGCAATTCTCTCTTGGGTTTGGATATGAAATTTACCTTCTAAGTCTAGTTTCATATACTCAAGTAATGCAGAAGCCCACAGTGACAATTCAGTAAGCATCCTGGAGACTTCCAAGTCTTCTATTAAATCATATATCAACAACAGGGCTGAACTAAGGACTTTATGCCTGCAGAATCCATTTCTCTGCAAAGCCTCAGCTGAGGTGCCAAATTCATCCAAACTCTCTGCTGCAAATCTAGCAAATGTTAGAGGCTCTACTATAAATTTAAGAAGCACGTAGACTTTAGAAGGAAAAGTCTTAGTCAAACAGCTAGGACATCTAAGCAAATAATGGTAGTTATTAGCTGTCACCAAAATAATACAACACAAACAAACAAAACTGAACCCTCACATTCCCCACACCTCCAAAACCCATCTCTGGACCAGCATCTTTGATACTATCCCACATTTCAGTCCAATCCTGTTTAGAAATTTATTACTTGTATGCATGTCCTGGTTTGGGCTAGAACAGAACTAGTTCTGTTCAGTGATTTAACTTTACAGTTAAAGGTCCTCTGAGAAACTCCACTTTCTGAAACTAACAACATGTTTTCATAGACACTGCAAGTTTCTAGTAGTGATAAGGCCTAATGTTTAGATTTATTACCAGGAATTGGTATGCAAAGCAAGGTCATTGCTGAATCTTGTGTCTCATGCTTGTGGATGCAGGGTAAAGGCTGCACCTTCAGGAAGGAGGAGATAGGACAGGTGACCCCAACCTGGCCAACTAAGTATTTCATTCCACATAAGTTATATTCAATAATAAACTGGGGTCAAGTCCCCCTTCCTAGCTTTTGCTCTGGAGCTCCTTCTCTTTCCTTCTTCTCCCGTGCTTCAATGGTCAGCATCTGTCCTGCCCCTGATCCTGATCCGTAATTTCCTGCATGCAGTACCAGGATCCAGCCCCTGGCACTCATGTGCTGCTGAGGCCTGCTGCTGCAGTATCAGTGGTGATGTAGTTACCACCAAGGGGCGTTTGGGTTTGGGTTCGGTATTGGGTTTTTTACATATTTGTATATATTTGTATATATTTCATTTATCATTATTATTGTTATTAAAGTAGTTTTAGTTTTATTTTCCAATCCACAAGTCTCTCCCTCTCTTACCCCCTTTCCTGTCCCATAGAAAGAGGGGATAGAGGGGGTAACAGGGAGTGTCTGTCATTGGGATGGTGGTCGGCCCAGACTCGACCCTCAACAAAGCATAGCAGCCTAGTACGTTACTGTTCATCTCAGAGCTCATTGCTGGCCACATAGGAGGGAATCCTGCAGAGTCAGTAGGTCAGGACGTTCAGGCCATGCAACTGAAAGCCTATTTGGGTCACCATGTCAGTCAGGAGCCTTGAGGATCCAGAACTCAAGAGTTGTGCTGAGAATTTTAGAAACTTGATGCATCTGGTCCAGTACCACTTTTCAATTCTCTGATAACCTTGCTCCAAATTTTTCCATTCCTAATTTTAATTCTGAAACATCATGACTCTTCCCACAATCATCCAACTTTGAAATTCTTTCACTGAAGAAATACTCTTTTGACTTGTGCTACTTAAGAAACCAGTTTTCCTATCAGCTGGTTATACAGCACTTTCTACTCATTTAAGAACTTGCAGTTATTTGTAATATATAACTGAACTGCAATGACTTCTTTTAAATACCAACAATAATGATTTAAGCAGAGATATTGCATATAACTCTAGGATTCATCATAGACATACTGCATATATTGACCTACTGCATACGTAGCAGTTTCCACAAAAAAATCAACAATTGAGACAATGTTTTAATAGCTGTATATTATTTGCATCCCCTACTTGTCCAAGATTTTTCTCTTGGTCATTACAATCCTTAGGTTCAACCAGAAGTCACAGATGAAAACAACATACTGAGGTTCTTCTTCTTTTTCCTGTCACATGTCAAATATGATTTGCTATAATAATTATGCCATGACTACATTTTGTTCCATTTACCACCTGAAGACCATCAGGAAGGGGTTTCAAATATTAGTCTAACACACATATGCTTTAACTAGATTACAGAAAGAATGTATATTCTTAAAGCCTCAAAAACTAATCCAGTTGTTTTTTAATATAAAAAATATGAGTATTTTTGAGTTTGAGCTGGTTATGAGGGTAAGTATAGTAATCAAAACATTGATTACCTGAACTGCAGATACAACACAAAAGTTGTTTCACACATTCTTTCAGATTTCTCAACAAGTAGCAACACAATTACTAAAACCATCATACTCTGAACCACAAGTGAGTCATCATGCATGTCTTAAATTCCATCCCTGAAGATCAAAGCTAAAATTTCACTTTGTTCAACATGCAGTCATCAGAGTTTAAAACTCATTTCATTTCATCACATAAAGCCTTAAACTGTCACTAAACACCCTACATGTCTGTAAACTATTATAAAAAATTGTTTAAAAGCTAGTATCTGTGCCTTCTAAACTACTTTATGCCATGAGAGCAATTTCCCTTTTCAGACAACTCATCTTCTCATGAGACAATATTAGGAAAATAGTTCTTTTCAGGAAGGGTATGATTAAATGGCTTTTGATGCAGTTAAACTCCTCATTTAAAAACCACCAGAGTTGCCTAATTTAAGACACTGGCAAAAGAAATAAAAATTGCTCTGTACTTTTTCATACACCATACATAGTAAAAAATACAGTATTATTGTACAGGATATGCTCTGCAAACACAATAACATTATGAGAGAATTTTGATCAGTCCATTAAACTGCTTAGTGAGGCCTAAACTATGTTAAATACACATCCATTAGATATACAGACTGCTGTAATTAAGCTTTCTACATTTTACTGCCATGAAATAACATTTCATGAACAGTGCAGCACTTTCTAAATTTCTTGCAATGAAATAAAATTAAATATACATTTGCTAATAATGCCATTATAACAAGGATATTAACTGATCCTTTATAATTCTTTGAATTTCAGTTAAAAATAAATTTACTCATCATAGAATAATTAACTGATTTTTTTAAAAGAAGTTAGCTATAAACCAGGTATTCAGAGTGTCCTATTTTTAAGGGAAAGCCTCAAATAAAAAAAACCAAATAAAAGAATGAAAAGAGCTTAAATATAAACCTGAAACACTTCAATGCCACACATACTGTTTGAACAATAAGACTTGCCTTAACAATTGCCTTTATGCATTTTATGAACAGAATAAACATAAATAATCACCCTAAAATCAGAAAAAGGTTAATCTCATTTTACTATACACTCTTCTATATAAATTGATAATTATTGCAAGGTTTCAGACTGCACTCAGGCTCAAGCACTTTACAACATAAGAGGTAAAACATTTTTCTAGTACCACATTCCCGCCTGAGATTGCGTGAGCTGCAATTGTGAAACATATTCAATTACTCATGAGTACAGACTTCAAGTTATTCAACTATTTGCTTGAAGCCAGGTATTTCTCCATCTGAAAGAAGGTGACAGTCTGGCAGCAGTCACCAAGGGAAAAAGTAAGCATGCAGAAAGCCTCAGGATAAACTCCCTCTGCAAATACAAAAGCAGTAAATAAAACATTTCAAAGGGAAATTAGGAAAAAAAAAGAAAGTTAGAAAGTATATGTAAGGTGGAAGTGGGGACAGGATACTTATGAGGAAAGAAACATCACCCACATGAGCACAGATAGAAGGAGGAAGGGAACAAGAGCTTGTCTAAGAATGTTAGCACCAAAAATTTACCAAGGAAAGCCTGTGGGTCCCTAGTGAATCAGGCATAAGATGAAGCAACAGATGAGATGAAAAAGGTATGACACAGGACATAGAAAGGCTGAAACATTATTCAATGTCTTCTTTGCCTTCCTCTTTACTGTCAAGGCCTGCTGTCAGGGCCACAATGGTTCCTGAGCCTCATGGTAGTGACTACAGGACTGAAGTATTGCCCACAGTAGAGGATGACTGGGTCAGAGACCAGATGAACAAACTGAACATTGCACCAAGTCTCAAGGGACAAGATGGGATGCACCTGAGGGTGCTAAGGAAGTTGGCTAATGGCACAAGTCTCTTCTTCGGAAGGTCACAGCAATCAAGTAAGGTACCTGACATGAAGACTAGAAAAGAGGCAAATGTCATACTCCTCTTCAGGAAAGAGCAACTACACGACATCCAGCCTAACTGAAGTCCATGGGAAGACTACAGTGCAAATCTTCCTGAAGTCATCTGCATTGAGAGGCAGTACCTGACCAACCTGGTAGTGGTATGTTTGACACAATAGATGAGAGGAGAGCAAAGACTGTAATTTACTACAAATTTAAGAAATTTTTGACAGTCTATCATACTGTCCTTGCTGTTATTCCTAATTAGTTAAAGGGTAGTTATAGTTTGAATTAAAACAGAACTAATTCTTTCAGTGATTATACTTCTTATTTCTTCTAATTAACTGCACTTTCTGAAATTAACAGCATGTTTTTTCAGACAGTGTCTGCTTCTAGTAGTGATAACACTTGATGTTTAGAGTTAGTACTAGGAATCGGTATGCAGACCAAGGTCACTGCTAAGCCTTGCGCACAACGACAGGGGATACAGAGTAAAAGGCTGCACCTGTGGGGAGGAGTGGACAGGACAGGTGACCCTAACCTGGCCAACTAAGTTCTATTCCATATATGCCATAGTCAGTATGAGGGTCAAGCTCCTCTTCTTCAACGGCTGACATCCAAGGAGGATCTCTGTTCTGCTTTCCATCAGGATCCCTAAGTTCCTGAATGAACTTCCAGAATCCAGCTCCTGAATCCATCTGCCACTGAGTCCAGTCTGGGACTTCTGCCATAGCATCAGTGGTGACTGTGATGTAATTGCCATAGTGAGGGTTGGGTTCAATATTGGGTTTGTATGTATTTGTATATATTTCATTTTATTGCTATTATTTCCATTAAAGTACTTTTAGTTTTCTTTTCCAATCGATAGGCCTCTCTCCCTCATTCCTTTTCTCTTGCCTTTTGGGGAGGAAGACTGGTTAAGAGAGAGCATCTGCCACTCATTTAGTAGCCAGCCTAGCTCTAACCCTTGACAGGTAATTACAGAAAAGACAGAGACCAACTCATCTCAGAGATGCACAGTGAATTGACTCAGAAGAAAAAGTCACAAGTTGCAGCAAGTGAAATTCTAATAAAACAGAAGGAAACAATCATAACAAGAACTGTGGTCAAACCACAGAACCAGCTGGTCAGAGAGACTGAGGAACTAACCTTAAAAACATAAAAAACTTGGCAGGACAGGGGTCAGAGCCACCTGATCTAACTTCAGCTGGAGACTGGAGCATGTGACCTCAGAAGAACTGTACAATCTAAGTTATTCTGTAGTTCTAGAATACACATGGGTAGTTCATTTTGGATGACACTTTAGTCAGTCAGACAGATCCAGAGGTTCCAGTAAAAGAGGTTGTTGCTTCTCTTTAAACATCAGTGTAGTTGCTTCTGCAACTGATACTTGGACTCAGAATTAGATTCTGCTTTTGTTAAAATCAGCCTGGGTGGCTTAAATTGTAGGTCTTTGCTAGCCCTTTTATTTTGACTATAATAAAGCAGAGTTTGCATAAGCTGTTCTGCAAGCAGATTTAAATGAGTGATGCCTTCTAGCATGAGGGCAAGACAGGTAGCTGAGAGCAGGACACTAACCAGTAACCTCTCAGGGCAGCTGCACACAATATGCTGACACCCTCCCAAGAACATAAATTGTATAACCAAGCACAGCAGGAAAAAGTGTATTATGGCTAGGTCACCAGAACATGCATTCAGTGAAGCAACTGTTCTTTGTCAATAACACAGAGATTCAGATTATCTGTTGTGAGTGAGGTAAGGAGTAAGGACTGAAGGAGCAAAAAATCAAGAAAATGCTAAGTTTTGTCAGCATTTCCACTCCCCTTACTGCTCAGAGAATCCACAATTGCCAACACTGGTAATGATGTAATGGTCATTTAAACAAAAAAAATGTTACTAAGCTCATGCGAACATCACCTATTAGGTGACTCTTACATCAGAATATACAGATCCCTCTGTGCAAAATCAACTCAGTGGTACAAGTACTGAACACAGCTTGTAATGAAGCAGGGGCTTAAGGGGAGGAATGATCAGACAAATTCAACGAAGGAAAATCCACTGGGAGTTATTAAAAATATATAAAGTACATCCAGCTCAGAAAATCCCTAATCAAAAAAACAGAGACCAGGAAAGTAATAAAGTGAGTTATCACTTATATATATTTCCCTGTCGGAGACAAAACAAGGGACTAGACAGACCTTTTGGGTACGCGATACAAGCTCTTTGTTTCTAAAGCCTCACTTGCTCAAATAAGCCCCACTTGTAAGCTGGAGAATCATAGTTCAAAGACTTCAGTGTTTATTCACCCTCGTACTTGAAAGTTTAATTTTGAGCTTATAGAGTTCAATCAATTCTTATCTCCAATCAACTCTTGATGATTTTTATATTGTGTAAACATTGGGAGATGAAATTATTAAAAAGATCACAAAAGTTTAGCCTATTTCAGATTAGTTATTTCAGATTTAATAACAGCCTACAAAACTGTGAACCTAAAACTGTATTAGGAACATCATCATCATCATGGCTAGGCTTCGTGAACGAAGATTTGGGAAGGGCTCTACCCATGTTTGTTGCAAGCGCGTTGGTGGCTAAAAAGGCCAATACGAGATAGGCATGAGCGGTTGCAAAAGGAACAGCAGAAAGACTCCTTAGATGGTGTGTTCTACAAGGCACGATTCTTTCTGCGTTGTCTTTTCTTCTCAAGGGACAAGAGTTGTATTAGGAACAAGAGTTCTAATAACACCTCCATCTATGGCTAAATGTACTCATTAAGGGATCAGAGGGAAAAACGTGGAGGCCATGAAATGGTTTATATGATCACGTCAACTAGAAGAAACTACATATGAAAGATTCACAATTCAGGCTGCATTGACACAATTAAGTGTACTCTTCATTTCTCTGTGAACGTTCTACAGTTCCTTTGCCAGTTCAAAACATTGATTCCATACTGTATCTCCACTCAGCTTCATTTACAGCATCAATCAACTTTTCTTCAAGTCAAACAGTGTTTATCATAAAGATCAGACACAAAGTGTGAGAGCATAAATGAAATATTTTTTCTATTTAGAGTATGTTGGAAATGCCAATAGCTGTCTTTGTTAGCCTTGATGAAAGATACAACGGGGTTTGATTACGGTGTATACAATTAGCCTTCACACCTTTGTTTATGAGAGTATAAGGATGAAAATTCCGTGAAGACTTCACTCTCTAAACGTTAAAGACAGTGTCTCTACTCTGTGTTTCTGATCTCACCATCTCTCTTTCTGCATCTTTTGTTGACTCCATTCTGCTTCTATTAAGTAAAAATACCAGTGTAATGCTTTTAGTTTTTCTTTCATCCTATCTACAAAGTCTCATTCAGAACTAAAAGAGTAATTCTGGTCTTTGAACTACAGCAGTATAATGCCAGCCTCCCTTACTCCTCATGTTGTGAAATAAGCATCTTTGTGCTGCCTTCCCTGATACACTTCATGCTGGAAAGCATAGAGACACTCACCATCCTCCTCAAATCCAGCCTTAATTTTCCTTTACTCTGATGCCTCATGGAAACTGAAGAGATTACATCACAAGTATGCTAAAAACATTACCTATAACAACAAATAATGTGGTTGCATGGTTTCCTTATATTTTGAAACCATATATTGCATCTTTTCTCCATTTTTACTTACACTTACACAACTATTTTCAATCAGGGACAATCACTCTGCTCCTATTTGTACCTCCCCTTAAATAGCAGGCTTCTTGTCCATAACGAGAGCATTTATAGAATCATAGAATCATTATGGTTGGAAAAGACCTCTGAGATCAAATAAATGCTACCAAGTATTTTTTAAAGGACCCTTTTGTTTTTACAGATTCCAGAAAATCCTTTCAATTACTTAAGTTCTATTCCTATTGTGATAGCTTTGCTGTTATCAGAAGAATGTCTCTCTTTTTTTTCTTTCTTTCTTTTTTCTTCAAATAGAAAAACAATTGGAAACTTCCTTTAAATAATTTTATTTAAATATCTCAGAGATAAACTAGGACATAAAAGTTTTGGGGTGGTTGTTGGATTTTGCCAAAATTGAAGTTAACGAATGGAAATTAACAGATTGCCTTCCATTACATCACTGCAGACCAACTGTCCAGGTACAAATATGTAATTTTTTTTCCAATGTGTAACATAACAGACTGATTCTACTGAACTAGATTAATGGTATGAATAATATAATACCCAAACACTGATTCATATGACTATAAAACAAGAGGCTGATGCAGACCACAGTTCAACCAGTTTTTATTCCACTGAGATGATGTGATTCATATCATAGACATTTTCTAAATGACTAAGACACTATTCCACATTAACTCCTCCATAAAAGAAGAATTAAAGTATGATACAAATCCTTAACGGGCTAGAAGGCTTGACATACGGACTCATTAGGGCCATAGAAAAAGTGCTCTAATACAAAAGGTATTTAGTAGAAATCTAAACAGAAGTCCAGAAATGAACACCTTATAGTACACTTAAGTGCTGAAGTAGTTTCCTAAAAGATGCCCTATTTTGATAAGTTATATTGGTATGATAACACTGTCATTTCACAGTTTATTTATTAATTTAGCTGTCTTCCAGACACAGTGCATTTTACTTTTCTATTTGTGTTTAAGTTCCAGATTTTATGGTGCAAAACAAAACCAATTTGGCTACTTCTATCCTACTCCAGCTTTCACAAATCCTTTGAGCCATCCTAATGAGTGTCAGATGCTCAAAATTAACACATCACCTCATTACAACCTAAAAATTGCTCATTGCTTTATGTGTCCCCCACACCAGATAGAAGACTGATGAAATGACTGGATCCTGCATGGAGACACCAAATTCAAAAGAAGAAAGGTTCCTTTCATATTCAACTCTTCAAATTTGCGTGCGCATGGCTTCTGGTATTATAATCTGTCCTTTTCTGCCCACAAAGCTCATGCTACAGTTCAGTAACACTGTGTATAAGTGAATGCAAAACTAACTGCAACATTTAAAATATTTTAATATATATATTTTGATCTCTGATTTATTCTAATTCTTAATTATTCATAGCATAATAACAGTTAATCTTTACCAATTTTCTAATGCTTGACAATTGCAAACAACACAACACAACCCATGCCCATATGTTTTTATTTTTCCCCTGATCTTTCCTAAAGCTGTTTACTTCTGGGTTAATAAGCCTATATACACAAAATTAGATGTGCCTGAAAGGACATCCCAGCATGTTTATTAATAACATCTTCACACTGCTTTAGCACATACAACGCTGAAGACCATCTCACTATCACATGAGAAGTTTCTCTTACCAACTTCAGTCTGTGTTTTCACTTCCCATTCTGCCACAGCTACTAAAAGATCTTTGCCTTTTTTTGAATGTGAAGATAAAAAGAAAGGGGGCTTGAAGAAAGCTATTCAGGTTCCACAGTCACAATGGCTGAGTTCCACTGATGACTATGCTTCACTTTTCAGAAGCTACACAGTAATTTTTCAGCTCCTCCATTTCAATAAACAAGGTTTCACTAGTTAAGATTTTCTAGAAAGTAAGAAAACACTATCTGTTGTTTTTCAGATGACCATAAATTCCTTTGAGTTTCTTCACTAATGCTCTTCAATAATTTGTTTTTTAACTTTTCAATGTGACAACTGTTGCATGCTAACTGTGGTGCTATCTGTTGAGACTAGTCAACATTTCTCCCCATAGCCTCAAACACTGAATAAAACTTCGCAGTCTTGGAAGTCAGTATGAAACAGTAACATTACTGGCTTAGAGTAGTGAACAGCATATTTAACATTTATTACAGCTCAAATGATAACTAACAACACACATGTCACACCTGTGGGAAATATGTCTAGTAAGAACCTTCATGCAATGACAGCTTACTCTTCCTATTGGTAAAAAAAAATCAGCAGTCCTAAAGAAATGAAAAGAAAGATAAAGAAGGATGTTTAACAAACATCAGAAAAACTTTTGCATTTATTTTTGGTTTGAAATGTTAACAGGTAAACATTTAAAGAAATAAAAATATCATTCAGCACTAGTCAAAACATAGACACTTTGCTATCTTTTAGAATGTTTAAGTGTCAGAATTGGAAAAAAATCATTATTTCAACTTCCTTCATTGTCAAACAGAAGCTGGTTCTGGTGGCTACAGGTCTTTGTTCAATAAATTCTAGCTTCTTTCTAGAGCAACCAGATACTTCAAGAAACTTACTGTTCTCCAAAACAGACAATAAAAATTTTGGTTTCATCATCTTTTAGTTTTTTCAAAACACTATTTCACAAGCCGTTTCTAAAAATAAAATAAATAATTGAAATTGTAATTATTTTGAATTCACCCAGAAAAATACAAGTTACAAAATAAAACAGAAAACCAAAATTGCTCTTAAAGCACTTGGTGAATTACAACTCACTAAGAACACAGTATATGCAGAGTTTTAAGTACAAAGACCTAAGTTTACCCAGAGGCATTACAAATTTATACTTTTACATATCAAAGAAAAATATCTAAGATTTTGTAACATACTCCAGTTATCTGCTCCTCAAAATATGTATAATCTCTAACTGAATCACAATACATTACATTTCCTTTTCTGTACAAAACACCTTTATACAGTTTAAGTAATTCTATCTCTGCTACGTTTTTACTAAGCATTCACTGAACTACTGTTAATCATCTCTACTTAAGATAATTCAAAAGTGTAAGTAGAGCAAGCAACAGTCTGTAGAAAAAGCCTTGCATCTTAGGGCACAATCCTAAGTTAGGGAACAGCTGAAGTTACAGTAGACATAAGTATCAAACCATTAAAATTATTCCATTATTAATCCATTAAAATATTCACCGTAATTCTATGGTTTTTATTAAGTTATCTCTTAAGCCTAAATTTGGTTGGATTCATAGAAATATTCACAACAACTACTAGAGTATCAGCTTCTACAAATTTAACCCAGGTAGCATACTTTATTAAAATGTCAGTTCCAGGTAAATGGTAGAGTCATTGTTTTGTGAAATTCCATTGTAATTACTGCGCATCATTCATCAGAGGGCATGTTTAAGCAAGCACAAATAAACAATATGGACTTTATATTATGGGTATTTATCCTTTGTTATCTTATCTGCAAAGCTATTGACAAATTATAATGAAGCTTAAGATGTCTGCTTTTTAAGATAGAAAGTAGAATCACAGAATCATAGAATCGTCAGAGTTGGAAGGGACCTTAAAGTTCATCTAATTGCAACCCCCCTGCCTGGCAGGGACACCATCCACTAGATCAGGTTGCCCAAGGCCCCGTCAAGCCTTGTCTTAAAAGTGTCCAGGGATAGAGCTTCCACAACATCTCTGGGCAACCTGTTTCACTGTCTAACCACCCACATAGTGAAGAACTTCCTCCTAATATCTAACATAAATCTACCCTCCTCTAGCTTACACCCATTTCCCATGTATTTTCCATGGTTCTATCACTGTCTGACCTCCTAAAAATTTCCTCACCAGGTTTCTTGTAGGCCCCTTCAGATACTGGAAGACCACAATAAGGTCTCCTCGGAGCCTTCTCCTCTGCAGACTAAACAACCTCAACTCTCTCAGTCTGTCCTTGTAGAAGAGGCGCTCCAGTCCTCTGATCATTCTCGTGGTAAGTAGAAGACTAAAAGTATGCTTCTGTTATCTAATTTTTAATATTGTAAACGTGAACTTGACCTAGAATAATTAAATGAACAGAGGGCTTCTAACATGCTTCTGCATTTTCCCCAAGGTGTAGGATTTTCAAATCAGTGCACTATTTCATTCATTATTTCTGCTTCTATACTATTAAACTACAGGTACGATGGCAGAACATTATGAAATAGCCTTCGCAAGAACACTACATTAAGTTTACCAACTGTATCAAGATAGATTCCACCTAGCTTCATATCCAATATTTGATTCCCCACAACAGGTACACAGAGGAGCACATTATTGAATCAATCTGGATTCTCCTTAACCACACACTGTAAAAGATTTTATTTAAGTAAAGAGATTTGTATCTTTTTCAAATTATTCTCAGTCTTTAGTACAATAAATGTGTCATTAAAAGAAAATTAGTATCTTCCTAACACCTTAAGAAAATTAAGTTTTGCTTTTTGACTTAGTTATTATATTAAATTTGCCACATACCTCACTGGGAGGTAAAGAAACGTGCAGTCTAGCCCTTTTCACCATTAAAACTGCTTAATAAATCATAGTGAAACATGACAGAGATAATTCCCAGATCAACCATGAAAATAACTGACAAAAAAAAGTGCTGAAAATATTTGACTTATCATAGGACAAAATGAAAAGCAGAATAAGGTATATTATTTTTAAATTTTTGAAAAAAAAGTGCTGAAATAAAACTTAGTAGGCCAATGTTCAAAAGACAGAATCACAATTAACTTCTAACAAAGAATGTCAATGATTACTAAAAATGAAAATTTCAGTCATATGGAGGTGTGCTCTATTTAGATGAAGTGATATTCAAATGTAGTTAGTTCTTGGAAAACATCTTCCTCCTACACACATTCTTAAGGCTGACGCTTTCATTATGGAAATGATTACTACTATTACACCACTTCCACATTTCTACATTGCTACCCCAGTGATTGATGTAATTTACTTTAATCAGACACTCAAAAATCAATGAGCTGCACTATGGATAGTTTTATGTCCCAATATCCCACTTCTGCAGTAGCGCAGATTAGTCTGGAGTTATTTTACATTTGCAAAATAGGCAAAAATGGCCCTACTCATACTATAATTCACACATACCTGAAGACTAAAAACAAATCAATAACACCTTTTATGCAAAACAAATTTTCAAATTCTTCAGCAGCACTACTCGCTTTTCATAATGAAACCTATAACCTATGATTACTTCAAAAAATAACTGTATCACTGTACTTTGTTAAAGCAGAGATCCCATGGCTGAAATCCTTTAAAGACATTATGTCCACTCACTTAAATCTCTAAATATCAGGAAAGTACTAGGAAGAAAAATAAATATCATCTCACCTTCTCCTAGAAATTACTTCAATTTTAGCAGGCATCACTATTTTGCAGATGAAAGGGACAGTAAAAGCCATAGATACAGCAGAGGAAACTGCCAAACTTCTCTTTCAATAAAAGTCAAAAGTCATGTTTGGCCATGTACAGTCAGCTAATCAAACTCTACACCTTGTCTGTACTTGATGATTCTATTATCTCAAAATATATCATTAGTGTCAAACCTACAATTTAATGAAATGTGCACTAAGGAGTATTATCTACATTTACCCTTTCAGAAACCTGTATCTGTAAAGATGCTAGGAATACTAGAAATAACTTATTATAATAATTTAATTACATCTGTAAGAAAACCCCACACAACTAGGGAAATGATGGATCTATGATTTCATAAATGCATTTCCCCTAAGCTAAATGCTTATTGATTTGTTTATGTAAACCCCTAACAGTAACACTGTCCCTGACAGAACTACACTATGTGCATACAAATAAAGAGAACACAACCCCGTTGAGCAAAATAAAATTGACATTTGCGTTAGTGTGTTTTTTTTCCATATCTTTTTATTTAAGGATTCTGATTGGACTTCAGTTACAACTGTTCAGGCAATGCAGAACCTTATCTCTGTCAATGGCTGTTTCAAAGAATGATAAAAACTCTGCAGCAAGTGAACTACCAAATTTTTTCTTGGATCTCCAAATAAAGCAATTCTCTCAATATTATCTTCAAAAGATAACCTTTTAGTCAAGATCATTCCATACCTTGCATCTGTAGAGACACTAGCCATATCCATTAGGCTGCTGAAAGCAGCACTCCTACTCAGTTTTCAGACCTGTTTAGAAACAAAACCTAGATATCAGACATGCTATACTAGTGCTCAGCTCAGCTAAGTACTTCCTCAGCCACACACAAAAACTATGACTCTAGAACTACCAACCTCAGAAGGCATTACCTAAGTCTCTCTGCAGTTTAGTGATACACTTAGAAATTAAATACTGGAACAACCTGATCCTTAAATATATATCCTCACATACCCCCAGATCAGAACTGGATATAGTACTAGGGTGCCTCTCCATTCCTTTTATGTTTTTTGTCCTGCCACTCTCTGGCCGAGAATAACTACACCTTGCGAATCTCTTGCTCCCTCATTGTTCATAATAGTCCCTTTTTCAATAAGAAATAGCCATATTTTTGTTTCAGAGAACGGAAAAAATCTGCAACTGAACAAGTAAATTCATCTAAACCTTAACCACAACAGTACTATCATTTCACTATTATGCTACACTTAATTTGTAAGGACAATGCCACTTTCCTTTCTGTTAGTCAAAGCTGGCTTCCTGATGTGACAGCTTAAGGCAAACTCCCTTGGCACCAACCCAGTAACTGCACACTTATCTTACATACCTTATACTCAGTTAAGAGGATTACAACTAAAGTTCTGAACCAAGCCTATTACCATCATTAAAAGAATGAGAGTGTACTATTCACACCACACAAAGGAGAAAAGAAGGTAGAAATCATAAAACACCTCTGTTTAAAAGACCAAACCACCTTTCTTTAAAAGACTAAACTAAAACATATTGATGTAATGAAACTTGTCAAGTAGACATTTAGAGGTGATAATCTGAAGTCCTATAACATCACAAAACAAGAGAATGAAAAAGATAACAAATTAGAAAAATAGCATGAGACTTCAATAATACTTCGTTCTACAAACAGTGTTTTCAAGAAAGTAAAATATTTTTCCATTGACCCATCATACTTCGCCAGCTGTCATTTTGTTGGTCTACTCTAAAAATACTACTTCCTTTTACTATGCATGGGGCAGGGGAGAAGGAAAAACAAAACAAAACAGATTTAGATTCATATATACATTTAACATGTTCCTGTATGTTGTGCTAGTACTTGCGCTCACAACATCCAAGCTCACTTTACCCTGATTCTGAGAAGTGGGAAAAAAAGAACATGGTTTTCACTGTCTTTTAATACTGCATCCAACTTCCATAATCACAAAATCACAGAGTGATTGATGTTGGAAAGGACCTCTCGAGATCATCTTGTCCTACATCCCTGCTCAAGAAAGGTCACTTACCAAAGGTTGTGTAGGACCATGTCGAGACAAAAGAATTCCGAAGACCAGATTTTTCTTACACAATAGCTGGCTCCTAGTTGACAGGATGAGTGAATGAACATCTACACAAACTACCTAAAATGTATGTCACCTGACAAATCTGGAACAGATACAAGTCTCACAATTATTTTATTCTGCCCACCAGAAAGAGAAATGGCTCTTGAACTGCAAAACATAGCTTTCACTGACTTTTCTTTTTCTTGTTTTTAAGCAAATAGGTGTTTTCCTGGGGGAAGACATTTTGGGGTTGGATTTTGGTGTTGGGTTTGGGTTTTTTGGGGGGTGGGGGGTGTTCTGGGTTTTTTTTAAGGAAACAATAGAGAATTTCTGTGCCTACCATTGGTTTCATTATCTATAATCATAACTGTAATCTCTAGGAGTAGAAAAGCATATCAAATGTTGTCTTTGCAGACAATAAAGTATACTAAACTAAGTTTAGGTTTCCAATAAGAAAGGTATTGTAAAGATAAACTTGCAGTAAGGGCCACAGTAAAAATAAGTCATCACACCAGGAACAAAAGAAAACTGTCTTGCTTAGAGACATTACATATGTACTACAGGGAACTCAAAAAAATCTGTAGTTTGAGTATATTACACTCTACAGTCTAATCTGCAACGCTTCTTTTATAGAAAGTGGAAAGAATTTACTCATGTTTTAACTAATTTTAAAATGGAGAAGTGTGATGAGCTCAGAACAGACAACTTAAGAGCCTTTTCCACTATTTCGACCTTCAACACTACAGGAAGTGCTTCTTAATTCACAGTAGCTTGTTTTTTTTCCATATGAACAACACTGAGAGGGTTATCAGTCAATGGAAAAGGCTGCCCAGGGAGGTGGTGGAATTACCACCCCTGGAACAGTTCCAAAATTGCGTAGATATGGTGCCTGGGGACATGGTTTAGTGGTGGGCATGGTAGTGTTAAGTGGACAGTTGGAATCAAGTATCTCAAGAGGTTTTTTCCAACCATAATGATTTTATGAGCAAGAATAACAACAATTGCTTCTTGTGCTGCATATAGTGTAATTTCTTTACTCAGGATTACTTTCTTCCTCTTTATTTGTCACTTCAAGAATGAAGAAAGCAAAGTTTTTTATGGTCATGGGGGTATGGTCTGGGTGACCTCCTACTTTCTTGAAGAGATGATACCCAGAAACATACATGACATTTATAAGCATTCAGCACAAAAGTTTTGATCACCTGCAGTAGTTATAAAGCTAGGTAGGTAGGTACAACCTTAAGAACAACTAAAATATCAAAGTTCAGTCACTCTGGTTTTGCCTTTAATAGCATAGCTTGGAGAAGTGGTGAGAAATCCTTCACTACTACAGCTCCAGTCCAGCCCTGTATGAACTGACAGCCCAGTATGTCTGGGTTAAAACTGTTTACTAATCCCCTCAGTTGAAAGACATTTAACGTACAAGCCATATATTGCCTTGCTCATTGTCAAACTCATGAACTGTAAAGCAAAGTTTATGTGCAAAAAATAAGAATAAAAATACAAAGAATTATTCTGATTTTATGACTTAGGCCTTTTAAAAGTGTTGATCTAATCTTTTGTGCGAGCTTCTAGATACCAAAATTTAATGGAAATTACTGGCCAAGCCCATATAACTTACACTTACTAAATTATATTTCTGAAGCACACATTCTTCTTTCAGAATTTCTTTGCCACATTTATGATGGCTACTTACAGAGCTATGTTGTACTTCTGTACATTTCAGTGTTTCATACTGTTAGAATAGTCTGTGAATTTCGATTATTGCCTATAGACATAATCGGTTGCTGTATTCTTCTCATAGTTGCTGCATCTGCCTAAGCTTGTTACAAGTACAAATTTCATGCATAGAATTGTAAGTTGCCTGTCCCTGCTAAGCAAAAAAAAAACAAACAAAAAAACCCAAACAGAAGAGCAGACAGATTCCTCTCAAAGAATTTAAAACCAGCAACTTCCACTATGCTCTTACATTCTGCACTTTACAAAAAATTGCCCTTAAAACCTTCTGTGCCTGGAAGCCTTGTTACACTGACACCATGCATGGGATTCAACTCACCACAAGTAGGTATCAATAAAATTTTGGATGTCGCAGTGTATCTACAACTCGTGCACTGAGAGCTAGAACACAGAAGTAACAAGAGACCTACCAGACACTCCAGGGGACAGGACCCCATGTTTAGGGAACTGAATCCCACATGCTGTCTTCCTCTTGCAAGAACAACCTTCTAGGAACTATCTCAAGAAAAAGGCTGGCTCCTGCTTAAGGGTATGACAACTCAGAAACAGTGATGTCCTTGTGCTACTGCATGCCTCTGGTTTGTAATTAGGATGACTACCTAGTGCCTGAATGTCTGAATTCAGAACTATCCTAGCAGCTCACAAGGTACACAGAGAAAAGCTTGACTATGTTTGGTACCACTCTAAGACTCTTCCACAAGAAACGTAATAAAAACCATACAGAAAATAACAGCTTTCTAATTAAAGTAGCTACCATTCAGTCATTTCTCCTAAGAGGAAGACTACTTTTCCCACATTAATTGCTACAATGAGGCTTCTGCTACAAGAAAAATGGTGGGCAAGTCTGTACTCTGAGATGAATTTATCACAAATTTTTTTTTACCCCACTCAGCTAATCATAGAATCATAGAATTATCTGGGTTGGAAGAGACCTCCAAGATCATCAAGTCCAACTCTTAATCCAACAGTATCATGATTACTAGATCATGGCAGTAAGTGCCACATCCAGTCTTATTTTAAAAACCTCCAAGGATGGTGAATCCACCATCTCTCTGGGCAGGCCATTCCAATGCCTGATTACTCGCTCTGAAAAGAACATTTCTCTGATATCCAGCCTAAACCTTCCCTGGCAGAGCCTAAGCTCGTGTCCTCTTGTTCTCTTGCTGGCTGCCTGGGAGAAGAGACCGACCCCCACCTGACTGCAACCCCCTTTCAGATAGCTGTAGAGAGTGATGAGGTCACCCCTGAACCTCTTCTTCTCCAGGCTAAACAACCCCAGCTCCCTCATCCTCTCTTCATAGGACTTGTGCTCAAGTCCCTTCACGAGTTTTGTTGCTCTTCTCTGGACCTGCTCCAGCACCTCAATATCCACCAAGCACCTCACTCATTCAGATATGCTAGAAGAAGTGACTTCACAGATGTTTTAATTTTTCCTTCTGTTTATTGGACACATGGATTCACTGAAATTTTACCTCTATTTGAGATTAATCCAATTGACAATGGCTTGATGATTCTGTAGGCAAGACTTTATTTTTTTAAGTCCTACAATGTACACTGAAAATTCCACAAATAAAATGTTCAAAGCTATGAATACTTTCAAGATTTTGAATTGCTTATCATCCACCTGCTTTCTCCAAGACCCACTATTATTCCAGCTCTGTTGGAAGAAGCATCACCTGCTGACCCTGACAGAAAAAAAAGGGGTATCTTCCAGAGAACTTTCTCCAGTAAAAACAGGGGAAAAAAGTGACATAATGACAGAAAAGGAAAACTGCACTTAGTTTATGTTTTTGGTTAAGTATATACCTTCAGCAAAAGTGTCACAGAAATTAATTTGAAACAGTCAATAATGCAGACGTCAAGCTCAGTAAACCAAGAAAACCTGCCACGGTAATGAAAAAAACAGTGACCCCTAGAACACGGATACATTCAAGAACATTCACATGGATGTTTAGGTGATTAAACTGCTTTATTTTATGCTTCCTACAATAGTGGTGAACTAGTGACTCAGGCTGAGGGATTTTCAAAACATGTCAGTTGCAATGTACCAAAACAAAGATGAATTTAAAAAGCCACCAAAACAATAACATTTTTATTTATGTCATGCTGAAACATAAAAATGGGACCAAAAAGCCTTAGAATTTCCTAAATTCTCTTCTAGTACTAAAGAGATGTAGGATAATACTTCTATGAACATCATGTCTTCAACCCAAAATAGCTTGGCTCCTCTAAAGAGTTCAGACACACTGTATAAAGCCGGAATTTTCAAAAATACTCGGTTTCAACCTACAAGTTACCACTAAAATATTTCCTAGAGGTTTTCCACCTTCAAATAACAGAAAACATGTAAGCAAGAGTCAGAATAAAACGGAGTAGAAATAAATGTAGCCATTCACTCACACTGACTTTCTGAATCATTATGAAGAAGGAACGTGTTTTTAACTATAATTGTTCAGCCACCAAGTCCAGACCACAAGTTATCTTCTGAAACTGAAACTTCAAGAAAAAAACTGCTAATCATGAAAACTGAGACCAAAAAAGGTGGCAATTCTTTCCATGAATGCAATGGCAGCAATAGTAGACCAGGACTGGGCTCTGCTGAAAATTCCATCTGAAATTTTAATATCTCTAATATAACATGAAGTACACTAAGAAGCTCCTAAACTATATTAAATTAGACCTTTAAAAAGCCCCAAACCATCAAACTAAAAAAATCTTTCTCATTACTAAGCTTTAATCTGTGTCCAAAGATCTGTTTTGTACAAGTCTAGAAAAGCCTTTTCCCAAATAAACCCAAGCCTAGGGTTTACTACATGCAGTGATGGTGCCTGACACTTTAATCAGAGACAGCTTAAAGCTATAAGAAAAATTTAATTTTTCTAGAGAGTGGATTAAGTGCCAGGATGCTGTGCAACTTGTACCAGAGGGAATGGAACATGAAAAAAAAAACAACGAACATTCCTTTTTAAATGTGATGCTGAGGAACATGGCTTAGTGGTGACTTCGCAGTGCTAGGTTAAAGGCTGGACATCATAATCTTAAAGGCCTCTTCCAATCAAAACAATTCTATGATGCTAAAGTAAGGTAAAAGACTCAGAGCTAGGATGAAGAATAGGTGAGCAATCCCTTTAGAGCTAGGTTTGCTGCTTCTCTACAGCTGAAACATTGAAAATGGCAGCAGTATCACTAGGAAGAGCCAACAGTGACGCTGCACAGTAAGAACTATCTTCTCACCCCTGAATGCTTCTCCCTCACTGGCAGCAGCAAGCTTAACTCTCCAGGGCTCTGACACACGTGAAGTAGGAAAGGGCTAAGAGAGATTTTGCTATTCAGAGAAATCTACTGCCCCAAGCAACTACCTATCATGCCTGTGGCAAAAGACAATCCTTATTTTAACAAAACACTGCAGGGGTGCGTGAGTGTGAGAGTGTGTGTGTGTGTGTGTGTATCAGAGAATAAACCTGGAGCACCACTAAATTCAAGTTATTAGTTTTCCTTTTATTTAACAAATATAACACTAATCCCACAATATGCTTTTTCAAGCAATTATCATGCTGGATACCTTTTCAAAACTACCCAGCACGCTTCTCAAGTATATTACAGTATATAGCGGAGTAAAACAACAACTTCTAATCAACAATCTTTCCCCAATATTTACTAATTACAAATATTTTCCTTTTGATTAAGTTGCTGGTTGGTTTTCATTAACAGATTTTTTCATATGATCAAAACAAAAAAATGCTATATTGAACAGAAATTCTGTAACTAATCACCTAGTAGGGTGACCATGACTATTTCCAGACACTTCCTCTGCCTCTGTAGGCCAGTGACAGATTGCAGTTATTAACAGGTCAGTGAATAAATTAATTCCAGGGCACTGGAAATTATGTTCATGAAATGAAAAGTGGCCTTGCTGACACTGCATCACTATTTCTAGACAGTGTGCCTGAACACCAAATAAATCTCACAACTTGGATGAGTGCCAAAAACTAGTGACCTAGTTTCATTAGGGTGGGAAAAGACTAGCAATTGGTCGTATGAGAGCAGATTACTAAAATAACTTATACAAAAGCATTCCACAGAGAATTTTCTTTAAATCAGACGTTTTCCAATCTAACAGGTCACAGAAAACTCCCCACCCAAAATACCACAGTCTCAGATCCATTAAAGTTAAAATGTACTTTCATTAGCCACGCTGACATTCCTACAGAACATTCCAATTAAACAGAATAAATATTACCTTCTTTCCATCTCATTATCTCTTTCCATCTCATTCATAATAATTTAATACTGTTTTAAATCAAAACAGCTTTTTCATTTTCAGAGAAAAATTTAAGACTTCAGGCTTAAACAAAGAGTTTTTACTAATAAAAGTCAATTTTAAAATATTCAGCACAGAGTAATCTGCTCAATAATCTTCCTTGATTAAAAATTCCTTGGCTTCTCTTCAAAAAACACACTGGGTATGGATGAGTTCAACAGCTGTCGACATAATTTTTAGGAACTTAGCAAGCACTCTTACGTCTATACTAGCCCCCATTTATACACCCCAGCTGATACTCCAGAGCACCAATTTCAATTGTTAGTCCCCAGTATCATCTATATCGAGATGGAGACATATTAAGGAGGGGAACCTTAATAAATACACAGTACAGTATATTTTGTCTTTTGTCTTCTTTTCATCTGTCCTAAGCCTGTTGCTTTGTGTAAATTGCTTCCCATTCACTAACCAAGTGATTTGCAGAAAGTGAAATGAAATACTGTAAGAAAATGATTCTTGTACTGCTAAAAACCCCACAACAAACTTTTACAAGCCAGACCTGAACATGACATAACTAATGCAATGCATTAATTTCACACATCAATTTCCCTGCTTACACAAGTCCTTACTAACACGTGCCAATGACTAAACTGCAATTTTTCTCTGTGTGCTACGCACAGCAATGGTCACTTGTGCAATGACTTACACCTTTCGAGGTCCCTTCCAACTCCTAATATTCTGTGATTCTGTGAAAACATCTAGAATTTAAAAGGCAGAAACATACTATTTATTTTATCTCCTCAAAATTTTGGGTTTTCTATTTTCCTCCAGATTCCTTCTGGATTTGTTACTGAAGAAACAAATCCTAAAGGATGATCCTAGTTTTTGTAGCCTTTACTTTGGCAAACAGTAATGNAAGTAGCTGAAGAGAGCGATAAGGTCTCCCCTCAGCCTCCTCTTCTCCAGGCTAAACAGCCACAGCTCCCTAAGCCTCTCCTCATAAGGCCTGTCTTCCAGACCCCTGATTAGCTTAGTTGCCCTTCTCTGCACCCTCTCTAGTAGCTCAATGTCCTTCCTAAACTGCGGTGCCCAAAACTGCACACAGTACTCGAGGTGAGGCCTCACCAGTGCCGTGTACAGTGGTAAGATCACCTCCCTGCTCCTACTGGTCACACTATTCCTGATGCAAGCCAGGATGCCATTGGCCTTTGACCAAAGAATGACATAAAAACTATTAACTAAGTACTGGAAGGACATACTCATCACTTGACTTTCAAAAATGCTGTGGGAGTATCCAGGAAAAAAACAAACATCAAAAATAAAAGCCATAAGGATATGCTTCTAAAATTCATACTGATTATTTTCTTCTTAATAAACCATTTCTTAGCAATTTATTTTCCCCTTATTTATTAAATACTTCTTAAGTCCTCAGTTTGTACCTCCAACCTGTCTTATTTCTCTTGCAGTAACCTCCTGATTAGTATGCATATGTTTTCCCCTTTCTCTCCTGCACTTTGTCTTTGCTTCTCTGCACAATCTCTTTGTACAGATCTGAGGTTTCCTGCAGACTCCATTCCAAATACACATCCATACTGTGGTCGTATCATAACTAGTTTCTATCAAACCATACACTTAAAAAAATTAAAGGACAGGGGAGGGAGGAATATGCTACAGAAGCTGAGTCACTTAAAATTACTCAGGGTGGCATATGAGCTGTTTGATTCCTATGTACGGATATTGCTTTTCTCACCTTTGAGAATCATGAAGGTCTTCTACACATACTTTTTATCTCAGCTTCTGCAACTGAAAAACACATTTGGTCATCACTTCCACAGAACTACTTAAACTACCAAGTGATATGTAATAGGATCAGCTACACACATTAGCATCCAATGTCTCATCTTCATCATCTTGTATTAAATTGTGTCTAACACTATGCAGATCAGGAAGGAATATTTTCAACACTTTTTTACACATCTTATTTAGGGACAAACCAAGAACTAAAAAAAGGAGTTTATGTTTCTCAGCTGTCAGTGCAGAAAAACAGGAGTGATGCACAGCAACTAAGACTTCCAAAATTGCCTATATGGTATGAATAATCTTCTTCCCCCCTTTTATTTTGCTGTCTTTCTCTGTCCTACTATATTTTTCATACACACTTACTGATATTTGGTAATGATAGATTTCTGCTTGTTTCTGTCACGAAAAAATAAAATTTGATTTTCCCTTACCATCTCAACAAATTAGAAAATAAATTCCCAACCCAGATTGACAAGCTCATACATTTTCATCTTCATTTATCATTGATTCTTTAAACTTAATATTTTTCTGCAGTAGACTCTTACTTTCACCTGCCTATTTTCTCTGCTTTTCCTAACAGTCCCTGAGGAGACTTTTTTTCTCTTTACCACTTGTGTTACCATAGAGATAGGCAGAGTAGAGAAAAAGTTTTATTACGTTGCCAAATAGAGAGCACAAGCAAAGCTGCAGGAAGAAAGAACACTTGAGACAATACTTAATGAGACAACGAGGTGAAGTAGCAATCAGTCTCCTCAATACAGGAACATGGCAAGGTAATCAAACAAGAAGAAGAAGAAACATAAAACTCAGAAATGGCAACTATGGAGGAAGCTGAGCCTATAACTTTAAAGCTCGGGATTTTTGGCTTAGCTCCTAAAAAGGTAAGACTAACTTGCTGAATCCTTATTTCCAAAATGTTGTGGTTTTTTCATACTCAAAAAAAACATTCAGTAAGCCAATTTTTACATGAAAATTTTATGCAACAGTATTTTCTACACCCTGCAGATTCTTCTCTTCCTAACGCCTAACTTCTCCCCAGAAACATTGGTTATTATTACTTAGTCATCCTTTCAGTTGTGCATATGCTTGAAAAGGAGAAGTTCAAAGAAAAGAATTCAAAAAAATCACACCAAAGTGCGCAGTTGGAAGTTTTTATCATGATTTTGAGTGGGCAAGAGAGCTTGAGACAGACACTAAGTACTGGTTTGAGAATATGCTTGGGATGAAAAGGGTGATCTTTTGCAAAGCAGAAAAGGGTGGTATTGTATAAAGTTTTAAAGTTAAACAACTTTTGATATTACTACTTTTAAAATTAATTCCAAACTTTCTGCAATGGGAAAATCATTTCTCCAAAGGCATTCATGAACTCTAATGCATCCTTATGAGTGAATACGAAACTCATTTACGTGATTAGTTGCAAGTGAGTATACAGATAATTTTGTATTTTAACTGGCATTGGAAAAATAAAGGAATCTTTACCTTGCAGCATCATAGATTATTTTTTCTCTATTTACTTTATTCTCTGCCTGCCCTCTTCCTCTGAATACATACACTGAGTGAATATATGAGATGTGGTGCAATGGAGGCAGGTCCCTCCCCAGAGAGACAGGAGAGGCAAGAGAGACTCCTTCTGACCTCCTCATCTTCTCAGTTCTCCTTACATAATAGGAATGGGACCCTTGCACCTGAAGGCTTGGCAAAGGTGGAAGGTAGAGGCCTAAATGAAACAGGTGGCTGGAGGAAAGTTCATGGCTGTGACAGAATGAGAGTGCCTTCCTTGTCTGCCTCATTTCTCCAGATGCCTCTGAGAAACAGATGTGAAGCCCTGCTGGAAGACAGCCAGTCTAATGGGGATGTGGATGACAGGCAACCTGTACCAGGGGTCTTGCCACGGTCAGCTAGGCTTCCTGGACATATCACAACCTCTTCCACAAAGAAGAGAAGAGCTGTGGTTGTTAGAGACTCGCTCCTAAAGGGAACAGAAGGTCTACTATGCAGGGTTGACCCTCATCACAGGGAGGACTGCAGCCTTCCTGGAGCCCAAATTAGGGATATTACTAGGGAACTTTCCAACATGGTGTGGTCATCAGACCTTCACCCATTACTAATATGTCAGGCCAGTGGAGAGGAAGATGCATCCTGTAGTCTGAGGGGAATGATGAGAGCTTTCAAGGCCTTGGGATAGTTGGTAAAAAGGTCTGGTTTGCTCTTCCCTACTTCAAGTACCTGACCATGATACAGAATGGAGGAGAAGAATTCAGTCCACTGGCACCAAGACTGGTGCTACAGGCAGGGCTTTGGGTTCTTTCATAGTACCTGGTATTACAAGATACCAGGACAGATGCTAGGAGGTGGGAAAGGCTTATCTTCCAGGGGAAAAAGGATTCTAGGACAAGACAAGCACATCTCATCCATAAAGCTTTAAACCAGATTTGAAGGGCGATAGGGCTGTTGCCAGGTCTGCACCAGTGGGCCAGTGTTGTTGTACCAGTACTAATACAGACCAGAAGGCCTCCCACCACCCTGGGGCAGAATTGGCATGCTCAGCTCACTCCCTGAAATGCCTGTATACCAATGCACACAGCATGGGAAATAAACAGGAGGAGTTAGAAATCGACATGCGGTCAAGGGGTTATGATCTGGTGGCAATTACAGAGACACGGTGGGAGAGCCCTCATGAGTGGAATGCTGTCATGGAGGGCTATGTTCTTTTTAGGAAAGACAGGTCTACAAGGCATGGTGGAGGAGTTGCTCTTTAGGTGAGAGAGCAACTAGAATGTATTGAGTTCTGTCCAGGGGTGAATGAGGGGTGAATTTAGAGTTTATGGGTGCAAATTAAGGGGCAGACTAGCATGGGTGATACTGTTGTGGGTGTCTATTCCAGGCCACCTGATCAGGATGATGAAGGTGATGAAGCTTTCTCCAGGCAGCTGACAGTAGCCTTGCAATCACAGGCCCTGGTTCTTATGTGGGGGGGGACCCCAGCTGGTCTGGGATCCCTGTGAGCGAGTTTCGATGCTGATTGCATACCTGTGTACCCATGCGGTGGCTGGGACAAGAAGAAGAACTATAGTGAGGAGGAAAAGATACACACGGAAGGAGGAAGTGTGGCAGACATCCTTTGCTTCCTGCTGAGTCACGGCGATCTTACTAGAAACTGTGTAGTGGACCAATGGTGATATATTTATGTTAGACTTTACCAATACTGGTGTATTTATGTTATCGAACACCAATTGTAAGCCAACAACGTGTGCCTTGGAAAATGTATAAATCTCGCTGCCTGAGCTCTAATAAACAGGTCTTCTTCTACTTTCTCTATGGGGATTACTTGTCGCGACCACCCTAACAACGACTCTTATGGGGGATTTTAACCACACAGGTATTTGCTGGAAGGCCTACTCAACCAGCCAGTCAGAGAACAGGCGGTTCCTTCAATGCACTCATGATAACTTCTTGATGCAAATGGTGGATGAGTCCACTAGGAGAGGAGCACTGCTGGTCCTGATACTCACTAACAAGGAAGGTCTGGTTGAAAAGGTAGAGGTTGAGGGAAACCTTGGCTGCAGCGATCATGAGACAGTAGGGTTCAGGATCTCGTGTGGCAGGAACAGAATACTTAGTAGGATCACAACCCTGGACTACAGTAGGGCCAACTTTGATCTTTTCAGGAAATTGCTAGGGGAAATCTCATGGGACTGGGTACTAGAAGATAAAGGGGACCAAGAGAGTTGGTTAACATTCAAAGACCACTTCTTCCAAGCTCAAAATCAGAGCATCCCAATGTGTTGAGAATCGAGGAAGGGAGCCAGGAGACCTGCATGGTTAAGTAGGAAAATGCTGGGAAAACTCAAGATGAGTCTACAGATCATGGAAGGAGGGACTGGCCACATGGGAAGAGTACAAGACTGCTGTCAGAGGACATAGGGAGGCAACTAGGAAATTCCTCTCTGGAATTAAACTTGCAAGGCNCCTTCAAAAAGGGCAAGAAGGAGGAGCTGGGTAACTCTAGACTGGTCAGCCTTACCTCCATCCCTGAAAAGGCGATGGAACACTTTGTCCTCGACTGTGTCTCTAGGCATATCAAGGAGAAGGGGGTCATTAGGAGCAGTCAGCATGGTTTTCCCAAGGGGAAGTCATGTTTGACCAACCTGATAGCCTTTGATGAGGACATAACTGGGTGAATAGGTGATGGCAGAGCAGTGGGTGTGGTTTACCTTGATTTCAGTAAAGCATTTGACACTGTCTCCCACAGCATCCTTGCAGCTAAGCTGAGCAAGGGTTGGACTAGATGATCTTTCCAGGTCCCTTCCAACTCCTAACATTCTGTGATTCTGTGATATGCACCTATGCTATGAAACCTACTGTTAATCTTCATACGGTAACAGTCTGACTAAAACATTGTCTCTATTCAGTGTCATACTAATCCATATATGGTGAGAAAATCAAACTGCGAAAGCAAAGTTTGTGTTTGTTTTTTTTTCAAAGGTTCACTACTTTGTTACCAATGGCACAGAAATGATCTGGAAAATATACAAATGTGGCAGTAAACCTATGCTCACTTAAAAAGTACCTGAATCAGGCTTAAATCTGCATGATTTAAGGATGGAGGAAACCAAATCATTTGTTACAGTTTTCATTTTTCTGTCTCTCATTCAAAAATGAGCAATCCATCAGTCTCACAAAACAATTTTAAAACTGATGAAAGCAAATTTACTTGTATAACCATGAGAATGAGGAAAACAACTGATAACATTGCTCAGGTTGTAAGAATGCATTTTAATAAAAACAGTACTCCAAAATTCAATCCTGATATAAAGAACAATGTTTTTATAGCCCAAGACATGACAAAGGTCCAGCGAACACTCATTCACTGTTGTTGGTAAGGTTTAATTTCTCCCTAGGTATGTTACACTGATCTCAGACCTTCCACACTTCAATTTCCAAGACCAAGAAAATTCTCTTTCCCTCCTCTTACACTTCCACTAACGCTCAACTTGCTTTCTGTGGCTTTCTCTTGTCCGTGTCTTATCTCCTCCTTCCCATGCAGCATCAAAGTACTAACTTTAACTAGGAATAATATGTTGGGGATCCAATGCTGCTCCTTTTGATGCTGAAATTTCTCAAATGTCTGACTGCTAATTCTGATTAGTAAACAAGACATCTCCAAATTTAGGTGAGGAAGAAATGTTCTGCAAACCCTGAGAGCAGAAACAAATGGAATGTCAGAAGTAGTTCATTTCTTACACTGAACTTGACATTTCAAATAACATTCTATACAACTGTAGTCACTTGGGACACTAAAAACCGCCTCACTACTTCCTTCTTCTGCAGGAAATACTACTTGTGTTTTTAATATGGTTTTGGCAAGTGTTCCATGGCTAGCATAAAAAAGGAAAAAGCACAGCCTGTTTTGTGAATCACTCTGCAAAAATAAGCACGGTATCCTTTGTGCAGATCTAAGGCATAGTTCTGATGACAGGGAGTTTCCCTATCACATTCTCTTATGCTATATCTACTTGGAAAGTATTCTGCTGAAGTTGAGAGACAGTAAATAAAATTTGCAAAATAGTAGTTTTATCTATCAAGTTTTTGCACTGTTAGTATTGCATGACATTCTGAAGTTCTGCTTGAACATCATCACCACTGCAACTGATCATAAAGCCAGGGAGAAAATGAGTCATTTGACAAAAATTAGCTTATTTTTATTTAAGAAAAAGAAAACATAAGAACCACAATTCTCCCTAACTTACAGAAGCAGAACCAATTTACCTCCCTCTAGTAACATTATATATATTGCGTTTAATTACTCTAAGAAAAGAGTGAATGTTCAAACATCTGTTTTCTACACTACTAGTAATTTTTTACTTCAGGCCATTTATCTAACATGATGCATAAAATAAACATTACAAAATATTAAAATGCAAATAGGCTATCTCAACTTCAGATGACTGTAGAAAAAAAGATGTGTTCTCAGAATAACTAAATTCGTGTTTTAACTGTATCAAATCATAACAAGATTGTAAACGCTCAGCAGCCACTATTAGACCTCAGTAAAAAAAAAATTACAAGTTTTTCTTAATTGCAAGGGAAGAAGGAAAAAGTGCAACTTTTTGGTTGTTCCACAGTAAATGAGTTTTTAAGAACAATATTGATTACATGCTGAATATGTTGACTAAGGAGTTTATTTTAAAATGTCTTCTAATAGTATTTAATTTGGGAATACTACAATATTAAAAGTCTCACACAAGACTGGGATAAGCAAATAGGAGAAGTTACAAGAGAGTTTATAGACTAGCTGAAAAAAAAATAGAGAAACAAATGCAAAGCAAACTGTTTAACCTATTCCCCCACCCCATAACCAGCCAGTCAGTTGTCACAGGACTAAAAGTTTTACTTTAAAAGTGCAAGAGGACTCACTTGGTGTTCTTATGTAACGGGAAGAAACTGTGTATGTAAGAGAATCAGTGAAACCATAGGAAAGTAAGAGATGACAAAAGTAGGCTAGTGAAGGCAGGAATAAAGATGGAATAGAGAGGTACAGGACTACTCAGGTAAAATGTATAAAGTTATACAAAATAAGAAGATTTTTTCTTTCTAAATATCTCTTATGAGGATGTACTAACCAACAGCACCTATTTTAAGAAAAATTACACTAAATGTGGAGAAGCCTTTAAGTTCTAGCTCAGGCAGGCACAACCACAAATGGTGGCACTGACTTTTTTAGTACTTGTCAAGTGCAATTATTCCTAATACAGTTGAAACTTAAGTATAGAAATCTAAAGAATACACTAGCAATATATTGTAAGGTGCACTTCAATTTGAAATGTCTGACATTTTATTTAACCTTTACACCTGACTGAATTTAATCTTCACATCTTGCTGTTAGCAACATCATATTCTATATGAGTTTTTCACATCTGGAAATTCCCTTGACATCTTTCACATCTAAAATAGAAACACAGAAATGTTGGCATTAAATCTCTCCCTTACTAAATGATAAAGACCAAAAAAACAGCCCGGCCTGCTACAAAACAAAGCTTTAATTTCAAGGAGCAAGGGGAGTTCAAAGTAACTTCAAGATGCAGAAAGAAGATACAGCTTATTTACAAATATTTTTTCAAAAGATTTAACTTTTTTTTTTTTTCCTTAAAGCCTTCTGGTAAAATATGCTTTTAAACTGAATACTGTCAAGAAAAGCATGATCCCAAGGACTAAATGCTTGGGTTTTATTTTACCTTCAAATGGTGGAAGACAGTTCTGTAATGAAGTAGTGGGGGTTTTGGGAGAAGGAGGGAAGAACAAAGGCAAAATTCATTTTGATGAGATGAATGAAGCCCTGCTAATTAAAATCTCTTCATAAACAAAACAAAACAAAAAAGACTGACATCTTTAAGTATACAGGCCAGCAGCCAGTTTTAATCCAGCCAGGTCAAATTATCAGCTGACACAAGTGTATTAAGTTCAACGATGTTTCATTATTTTATTTTGCCGTTTTTGTGGAAACATAATTGTTGATGTATACCAATACCTCATTTTTACACATGAAAATTCCATGGGGGGGAAAAAAGCATTAAAGAAAACCCAGTAAATATATACATAGAATCATAGAATTATCTGGGTTGGAAGAGACC
>VWZX01003421.1:94966-147798 GCA_013399015.1 Galbula dea | reverse complement strand
TGGGAAAGACCAACCCCATGGATCAGTATAGGTTGGGGACTGACCTGTTGGAGAGCAGTGAAGGGGAAAGGGACCTGGGGGTCCTGGTAGATGGAAGGAAGACCATGAGGCAGCAGTGTGCTCTTGTGGTCAGGAGGGCCAATGGGGTTCTGGGGTGTATTAGAAGGGGTGTGGTTAGTAGGTCAAGAGAGGTTCTTCTCCCCGTTTACCCTGGTGAGGCCACATCTGGAATATTGTGTCCAGTTCTGGGCCCCTCACTTTAAGAAGGAAAGGGAACTGCTTGAAAGAGTTCCTCACAGAGCCACCAAGATGATGAAGGGGCTGGAACATCTTCCTGATGAGGAAAGGCTGAGGAAGCTGGGTCTCTTTAGATTGGAGAAGAGGAGGCTAAGGGGTGACCTCATTTATGCTTTTAAATATGTGCAGGGTGGGTGCCAGGAGGATGGGGTCAGGCTCTTCTCAGTGAAGCCCAGTGAGAAGACAAGGGGCAATGGCTGTAACTGAAGCATAGGAGGTTCCGTGTGAATACCAGAAAAAAAAATTTCCCAGTTGAGGTGTCAGAGCACAGGAACAGACTGCCCAGATAGGTTGTGGAGTCCCCTTTAATGGAGATATTTCAAACTTGTCTGGACGCACTTCTGTGTGACCTGGTCTAGGGAATCCTGCTGCGGCAGGGCTGTTGGGCTGGATGATCTTTCAAGGTCCCTTCCAACTCCTAATATTCTGTGATTCTTTGATTCTGTGAATTGCTTCTGATGAGGAAAAAGGGACAAGGTTCTCCTTTGACCACTCAGCTCCATGACTTCCACTCTCTTTGTAGCAGGGATGGACCATATACCCTCACACTCTCCTGCATCCCTTGAGTGGGGCTCTGAAGGAGCAACAGCCATCCTCTTTCCTCTTATTTCTCATCGTCACTAACATCCACATGCCTGCCTTGCTTTCCTGCAGCTCTCAGATAATTTAAGGTTATGGTTGGATATGTTTTAGAAGTGTAGATTTTCTTTGTCATCTTACTGAAATTTATTGATAAATGAAAACAATAATAACCAAACAGAACCAACAACATGTCTCTTTCTTTTAATAGTTTTATTTCACTATTTGGAAGAAGCACTGATAGGCATTGCCATGTTAACAGGTGAGACAGTGACCCAACATTCTGCCTGCCTCAATTTTTTTCAGATGCTTACTGGTTTTTTTCTTTCTTTACTTTCATAATTGCTTTTATTACTTGTTTCACATTGTGACTTAATTTTGTTTGCAGGTGTTTTGCTTGCATTGCCAATGTTTTCCATTAACATACCTCTCTAACCACATGCAGGCAGTGCGTTGCTCATCTAAGAACTTTTTTTCTATAAAAATTCATGCACAGTGTGTATTACTAAGTTTTTACCTGAACACCAGCCCTTTTTGCTGAATAACAAAAACAATCTGGACTCTCTGCATACTAGAGATACTGGTTTATGGCAAGCCTACACTGAGTTGCAATCCTTTGTGTGGATTTTGAACTAGTGTCTAACAAACTGATTGGCCAGACTGGTGCTTTGAACACAGATGTGTAAGTTAATTAAATTCTGTGACAAGGAAACATAATAGGACTTGCATTTATAACCATGTAGGAAAGCCTTATCAGCATAGGACACAAGGCTTGATTTTTTTCCAAAAACAATCTTACCTGCCATATCTCTGGTGTAATTCAAGAAGGTAAAGATGCAAGACTGCAGCTCTTGGTGTAAATGGGCATTGTACAGAATATGTGGACTGGTAAATACTGTAGTTTCCTTAATACAAGTTAGGTTGACAACTTAGAGTGGAATATGTAACCAAATAAATTAGGGTGTCTTTATACCACAGATTTGCCACATTTTTGGTCTGGATTATGAAAACTATTTGTATTTTAAGCTTAGGTGCAGACTTGTGCCCCTAATCATTTTAGTTGTTTAGATATGGACATAAAGATAACGAAACTGTATCAGACCATGTGTTGTTCTAGTCTAGTAGCCTAAAATAGTCCCTTTAAATTCGTAAAATCACCCTCTAGACCTGTGAAAGTGTGGGAAAATTCTGCTTAGGTAAGTAGTGTTTTACTTTGAATAAAAATGAGATTCAGGATAATAGCACAGTTAAGGTCTGAATTATCTATCCATTCAAATACAATTAAGAAGCAAAGAGAGGGGGTTTTGGTATTATTTCAGCCTCTGAAAAGAAAAGCGAAATCAACATAGTTACAGTGTATAAGGTGGTAATAACTAAGAATTGAAAATAATTCTAGCTTTCTGATTAATATGTTCCTAGCACAAGAAAATAAAAGCATTGTACTTTCAAAAAGATTGCAATTACATTTGAGAGAATGTGTTCCTGCAATCTCTCAAACCTTTCAGGAGGAACACCCCAGAAATCGATATATGAACATTTGTTTTTGTCTAGAAGTTGAAAGATGTATTTTGCAAGGAAATTCTTAGTAACTCATGTAGTTGTGAATTCATACCAGCAAGTCAGAGGCAGTTGCAAAAAACACTCTTGTACAGAAATTATCTGCAGCTACAAATGATTATAGACTAATTGCATCTAAACAATTGATCCCTGTAGACATAGATGGACTCTCCACTCACAGAGACCAATATGTGTCCCAAAATGAAATAGGTATAAATGGGATGAGATTAGTCAGCATGAAACAGAAAGCTCAATGAGATTTCCATGAAAAGAGAAAGTGCCCTTAAGGCTCCAATCAATCAGAGCTGAGTATGATTAAGAACCATGACAAAACAACTAAAACTCAGGGGTAATGGCATTTGAGTGAAGGTATAGCTCTGCTTGTATATCCTGACTCTTGGCTACTTCACTGTGTAATTTTACCTTTGCACAGTATGTTGCAGGAGCACATGTATTGATACTGTGGCTGTCAACAAGAAATAAAATTAGGACAAATAAACAGAAATAAATCTAGCTGCTCTGGTTCATTTCAAAGGATTCAATCAACTTTATATGTGGGACCAGATTTCACTGCAGTCACTGCAGGAGACACACAACTGCCTATGGGCTTGGAAATGCTGGCCAAGCTCTGCCACACCAGTGCAAGGGATAAGCATGTACCCGTGACCATTTTGCCTTCTCACAAGCGATGTGCACGAGAAGCAAAAGCCTGCTGCTGACTGACAACCAAAATAAGATATAAATCACAATAAATTGTGCAGATACTCCCTTTTCTTACAGGGAAAAAATAAACAAAATTAACTTGAAATTACTAAAACACTGAGTTGAATAGAAAGTTCCAATCTCATTAAAACTGTTCAGAAAGTGACTTGGGTTTTTTTGCAATGTGACATCTTCATGTTGAAAGACTGACTTCTTCAATTATGTCAATCGTCTGCTCCATTTTGGTTATTCATAGAGTGAAAATAATCCATCACAGAAAAATATCAGTATGAATGAAAAAAAATATTGGCTAAATCTCAAGTAGGTTTCTTTTTTGAAAACTCTTTTTTTTTTTTTTAATTAAAGAGACATCATCCTTTAAAATAGCTGCCATGAGAAACTTTGAACCAGATTCTCCTCTATTTCAGGATCTGTGCAAAAGTACTAAATTCCTCCTGAACCGGTGACACTTGGCTAACCTTTATTTTAGGTCCTCTTCACAGGTAATATAGATGTTGAAGTACATTTTTTTTGGTTTTTTTAAGGAAAAGGTGTTGGAAAATGCAGGTAGATACTTCGAAAGCATCGAGCTGCATAACTTCTATGAATACAGGAAAGATTCTTCTCCTCCATATTTCAGGTCCAGGCAGTATTCGATACTGAACCTGGTGGAGGAGATTATGAGTCATTTGAGGTATTCCACCTCCTTGTGGTGACCCACACACTTTGCAGCATTTATAACGGGGAGCAATGGGGAGCCAGAGGTTGCCCCTTTTGCAGACCAAGAGGTGAAACTAAGCTGTTCCTTCCTCCTTCAACCGTGAAGCTACACCACCTTGGAAAAGACTCTGCAAAACATAGTCATGAAGTGATTCCTAGGTTTGCCACCCATAGTTTCAAGATGTTAGATCTTTTTCTCAAGTAGATGATCCTTATAAAAACTATAAAAACTTACTGTTTCTGCCAGCTAATGTAGGGAATTCTTTCATTCAGGTTTCAGGTGTCTGCACAGTAAAACTGCAGTCTTGGTCCAAACACAGATGACGGCCCACTTGGAAAACTGCTACAGCCTCACATAACAGCACTTGTTATAGCTGCCTTCTTATTTTTATTTTTTAAAAAAAGCATGCAAAAATTAAAACAGATTCTCCTTCATCTCTATTAGTAAGGTCTTTATTCACTGTTGTGTTTTCCCTGGAGAATGAATTTTATGACTTTAAACTCAAAAGGTGAAAGAGTATGAAGTCATCCTTTCTCACTAATCTTCATTATTAGGTTACGTGCAAATATAATTCTTACTGTAGATGTACATTTGTTCTGTATTATGTTAACTACACCTCTGTATATCTGCCACCCAGTTAACTCCCAATATAGCCACACAGAACTGAAAGGAGACAATAAATCACAGTTCTAATGAGAATTCAAAACTCCATAACAGAATTTGCTGGAAGAAATATGAAAATAATTCAAAGGGGAACAACTATGGAATAAAAGAGAATATTTCAGTATGTATTGAAACATGACCTAAAAATGCCAGTAAAGCACTCTGCTTTTTCTATTATTTGAACTGCAAGAATTCTCTGTCCTCTCTAGAGTAAAATTACTTTTTCACTCCTGGTAAAATCTCTGCATGTGGATTGTTCAGTATGGTATACTTTATGTTACTGAACCTCATTTTTTTTTAAATTTTCAATTGTGTTTATAAAACACAAAACTGATTCAAGACATGTTCAAAAAGTCAACATTTGTCCTTTAAAGATGAGGCTTCCAGAAAAGATATTTATCAATATTCAATCTCTCCAACCAAGGTCTTATCACTTTTAGTGTGTGTTTGTTTGTATGCATGTGTGTGCTGAGACAGAAGCACAGGATGTTTGTTAATCGACATGCTTCAGGAGGACGTAGAGATGAGTTTCAAAACAAAAAATGTTTTCCATGTATAAGACCAGAGCAAAAAAACTGGTAACACACATCACAAATTCACATTTTTAGTGTATTTTTTCACTATTGGACTTGTTCAGGTTAATACTAACTGGTCAAAAATAAGTGCACAACAACTGCAGAAGCTCTAGTTTTCATCTACTGTTGTAAGGAAGACAATTGTCCTACATATGCAGAGTAACCCTGGAAGTGAGAGCTATATTAGCATCTCTAGTCATGACTTTCTGAACATTGCATGAAAAATGACTGTTTGGGGAATCACTCCCAGGTGTTTATTTTTTTATTTCTCTTGGAGATAGAAGGTGTGGTTGACATTGTTATGTCATGTCTGCAGCACAGCTACAAAGGAATTCCAAGAAGCAATATAATTTAATTTTTTAAAGACATTACTCCATGTGACACAGAGAAAACAAGCCACATTTTAGCTCTCAGTTACCTTATGAAAGCTATCTTTGAGTTATAATAAGTAAAACTTTGACTGCGAAAACACAAAAAAAAAAGCAGAGGAGGCCAGAAGAGTTTAAAAAACTGCAGGTATAAGCTTCGGAGTATTGGCTTGAATATTGATTGTTTTGTCACATGTGACAATGGTACGTATGCGACAGGTCATTTATGGTCATACAGAGCAGGTATAAAGTACTGCAGTCTAATCCTAAACTCAAGGAAAAAAAAAGTTGAAGAAAATATATATGCCTAGTTATTTACCTACAGTAATGCAAATAATCATACCAAAAATTATCACAGCATGGCATGAGTCAACAGGTTAATTCCCAGCTCCGGGACTGGTGTCATCGAAAGGGCTTTGGGTTTTACAATTGTGGCTTGGTATACAGAGTGTTAGAGCTGCAAACAACAAATGGGGGGCACTTGTCTCGGAGGGGGAAAAAGATTCTGGGGCAGGAGTTGGCAGGGCTCATTGATAGGGCTTTTAACTAAGTTTGAGGGGGTAGGGGACTAGGAATGTTATACTTGCTTGTGACAAACAGCGGGGCAGCACACCAGGGGCAGAAGGATGGAACACTACTAAGAGCTCTCAAGTTTATACCCTGAGGCAAGCCAGAGATGATGCACCAAGACGCCCCAAAGAAATCAAGGGGGGTTTGCTTAAGAAGGTGACTTGTCCAGCCCAACTGAAGTGCCTCTATGCAAATGCAGGCAATTTGGGCAATAAACAAGATGAACTGAGGGCCATAGTGTTATAGGACAGACATGACATAGTGGTGGTTACAGAAACCTGGTGGGATGATTCCCATGGCTGGAATGTAGGAATAGATGGGTACAAGCTGTTTAGGAGGGATAGGCAGGAGAGGAGGGGAGGAGGTGTTACCTTCTACATCAGATATCAGCTGGAGTCAATGGAACTCCACCTGGGGAAGGATGATGAACAGGTTGATAGCTTATGGGTTAGGACTAAAGGGAGGACTAGTGAAGGTGATGTTACAGTTGGGGTCTGCTACAGGCCACCTGACCAGCAGGGCCAAGTAGATGAGGCCCTCCATAGACAGATAGAAGTGGCTTCACATTCACAGGCCCTGGTCCTCATGGGAGATTTCAACCGTCCTGACATCTGCTGGAGGGACAATACAGCGAGGCACCAGCAATCCAGGATGTTCCTTGACTACATCAATGACAACTTCCTTCTCCAAATGGTAGAGGAACCAACTAGGAAACGTGGTATGCTGGACCTTGTTCTTACCAACAGGGAAGGACTAGTGACCAATGTAAGGCTGAGGGACAACCTTGGCTATAGTGACCATGAAGCACTGGAATTCAAGATCCTCAGGGCTCTTAAGAGGATATGTTCTCGGCTCGTGACCCTGGACTTTGGACGTGCAGATTTTGATCACTTTAGGGATCTGATGGCCAAAGTACCATGGGACGAAGCCCTAGAGGGAAGGGGGGCCCAGGACAGCTGGTCAATTTTCAAGGATCACCTACTCTGTGTCCAGGAGCTATGTATCCCGACTAAGAGAAAGGCAGGGAAGAATGCTAAGAGACCTGCCTGCATGATCAAGATGCTCCTGGACATGCTGTCTCGTAAAAAGAACCTATATAAGGAGTGAAAGAAGGGCCAACTAGAATGGGGAGCATACGGGGAAGCTGTCAAGAGAGCAAGGGAATTGGTTAAGAATACCAAAGCTCAGTGGGAGTTAAATCGAGCTAGGGAAATCAAGGGGAATAGTAAACATTTCTACAAGTACATTAATGAAAAAGGAAGACTAGGGAAGGTGTGGGCCCCCTCAGAAAAGAAACAGGAGAACTGGTGACGGATGATGCGGAGAAGGCTGAACTTCTCAATAGCTGCTTTACTTCAGTCTTCACTGGCAAGGGCTCCTGCCACATCCCCAAGTCAAAGAAGATAATGGGGCAGGGGCGCGAAGGTGGAACTGCCCATGGTATGTGAAGATCAGGTTCGTGACCAACTGAAAAACCTGAAAGTTCACAAGTCCGTGGGACCTGATGGGATACACCCACAGGTACTGAGAGAATTGGCAGATGAGGTTGCTAAGCCACTCTCTATTGTGTTTCAAAAGTCATGACAGTCTGGTGAAATCCCCACTGACTGGAAAAGGGGAAACATAACCCCCATTTTTAAAACGGGGAAGAAGGATGATCTGGCAAACTTTAGGCCAGTCAGTCTCACCTCTGTGCCTGGTAAGATCATGGAGCAGATCCTCCTGGCTAACTGCTGAGGCAGAAGAATAATGAAGAGGTGATTGGGTATAATCAACATGGCTTCACCAAGGGTAAATCATGCCTGACAAATCTGGTGGCCTTCTATGAAAAGGTCACAACATCAATAGACAGTGGAAGAGCAACTGACGTCATTTACCTGGACCTGAGCAAAACTTTTGACACTGTCCCGCAAGACATCCTGGTCTCCAAGCTAGTGGAATATGGGTTTGATGGATGGACCACACGCTGGATAAGGAATTGGCTTGATGGGCACACCCAAAGAGTGGCTGTCAATGGATCCATGTCCAGGTGGAGGCCAGTGATAAGTGGAGTCCCTCAAGGATCAGTATTGGGAGCAGTCTTGTTCAACATCTCTGTCACAGACATGGACAGTGGCATCGAGTGCTCCCTCAGCAAGTTTGCCGACGACACCAAGCTGTGTGAAATGGTTGATATGCTGGAGGGGAGGGATGCCATCCAGAGGGACCTGGACAGGCTGGAGAGCTGGGCCCATGCCAACCTCATGAAGTTCAATATCAACCAAGGTCTGTAGTTACCCGGCTCCTCCTTCTTGCCCTTTTTGAAGACTTGAGTGACCTTTGCCTTCCTCCAGTCCCCAGGCACCTCTCCTGTTCCCCAGGACTTCCCAAGATGATGGAGAGTGGCCTGGCAATGACTTCTGCCAGCTCCCTCAACACCCGTGGGTGCATCCCATCAGGTCCCATGGATTTATGGATGTCCAGATGGCTTAACTGCTCCCTAACCCAGTCCTCATCAACCAAGGAAAACTCCTCCAGCATCCTAACATCATCTGGAGGCTCAGGGGTCTAAGGCTCCTGAGGACAGTGTCTAACAGTATAGACAGAGACAAAGAAGGCATTCAGTAACTCCACCTTCTTTGGATCATCTGTCACCAAGGCACCCACCTCATTCAGCAGGGGGCCTACATTGCCTCTAGTATTCGTTTTTTGGGCAATGTATTTGAAGAAACCCTTCCTATTTTCCTTAACCTCCCTTCCTGCCTCCTTTTCAGCCTAGAGCCATTAGCTTTTCTGTTTGTTTCTCAATTCACAGGCTTGTATTGTGTACCCTTCTGTCTCTAAATGTGAGACCTGCAAGGGCAATGGCAACAGCCAATTTGGATAGCTGCAAAAATATAAAATGACTTCAATCTATAACTCGAAAACTCTGTGCAAAGACACAAATCTGTCCACTTAGAAACCTACTGAAACTATTCAGTGCTTGTCAACTTTTTTGCGAACTGTTCAAAACGTGAATGTTAGCTGATTCATTTCAAACTGGTTTAGACAGAGCAAGGTTTTTTGGCGTTAGTTTTTCTCGGAATGACAATGGATTATTTTGAAAGGAGCATTATCAGAAGCCTGATGTATTTTTCACAGCCTAAGAAATAACAAAAAAAAAAAGAAAGGAAAAAACATTTAAAAAAAAGAAACCCTGTAGAGTAACTCTGAGAGAGCTTGCTTTGGTTTTGGTAAATCTTGCTTTGTGTGCACTTTCTATTCCTTTCTTAATTTGTTGTTATTACTTGTTTCAAACAACCAGTGATATAAAGCCATTTGAACCCCGTGTCATGGACATGGTCATATTTTATCGATGCCTTTCAATCAATACAGTACTTCATACTTGTTTCAGCCTCTTCTCTGACCCAAGTTATTCTATATCCTCAGAGACTAGTACCTCTCAACAAATCAAAGGCTTAATCTTAAAAAAACCAAAAAACATCTATATTTTACCCTTCCTTGTCTGACATTTTTGTATGAGAAAAAAATATCACCTGATATCCTAATCAAGCCACAATGTTACAAACAAATAAGGTATGTCTTTCATAAATCAAAACTTGCTTGGTAGGCAGCAATTGATTCCTTATTTCAAGAATGGAAGATGCTCTGAACAGATAATACTCTAACCAGAAGATTATTTGTGAATTTATTACAAAAGGCCTGAAATTAGGTTCATCCAGAAAATATAAATGTAATTAGTTTTATAATATTCACAGAGACTTTATGGCAGCACCTCCTGCATGGAATATTTGCACTCTTGCTGATTCATAATCTCAAATTCCAGAAGAATGCTTATCTTCTGACCTGTATCTTGTTTTCTGCATGTGATATTCTAAATTGTACCTTAAGAATTTTTCTAAAGAAAGTTACTTCATTCCTTTTGGCACTTTCTCTTCACAATTCTTCCAGTTGCCTTCCTGCTTTCACTAATACCTTTAAAACATGGCTAAAGAGGATTCCATCATGCATTGTAGATGGCAACGAAACATGCCGTATCAGATGAGCATTTCTGCTGCTGGAAAGAAAGTATGAGTAATCATGATTTCTTTCAGAATTTGGCTTCACTAGACCAAAAAAAGAAAAAAAAAGAAAATTCATTAGCTGTCTTGATACAAAATTCATGCAGAAGATGTTGATATTTGATTAACTACGTTTCTTGCTCTGGCCTATCGTGTGCAGCATTTTCCTGCATATATCTACTGGGAGCTCAGTGGTTCAGATTTAACCTACTGCCAATGTTCCTTTGTTGTATTGTACAACATCACCTGCATAGGAACAAGATTCATTTCCCCTCCTATTTTTCTCATGTTCACAATTATAACTTCCTTTATATTGAAATTACCATTTCTCTAGGTGCCTTTGAGGTGGTCTGCAGTGAGGGTACCCCACCACAGTAGAGTTGACAGGCAACACATGGCCTCAGCAAGAGTTCACAGACCTGCAGTCTACCTGCACACACAAAAGGCCCCTGCACCACTTGCCTCTAGCTGCTGAAAATGGATATCCTGGGAAATGTCAGCTATCCCAGAAGCAACATTGTTTACCTGAACATAATCACTAGAAGTCGAAGAAAAATAACAAGCTGTAAAGCTGATCAGAATGTGCGAATCTAAGATTCAAGAGAACTCCTTGCTTCAGAGTTTTAGTCTTTCTTTTCTTGCAGTACAATTCCTGGGACAGTTCTCCCTCCTTAGTTTCAGCCCATACAAGAGACATGCAAACATTACATTTTGCAGCAGCAGACCTTGATTTACTCCTCTATTGACCCTTACCAGTACCCACCACCACCTCTTACATATTCACAGAAAACACCTTGTTTTCCTCTGTTTATGCTCCCTGTTGTCCCATAAAGCCATGGCGATTACACTTAGCCTCAGAAATGCCTCCGAGATAATCATATATCTCCCAGGCACAGTATTTGAGCTAGTATCTGATCTCCTAGTCTCTTTGAATGGGAAGATTTTACTCACCATCTGTGCAGCAACATGTTCTCTGTTCTAACTGGTACAAATATTCAGATGGCAAAAAATCTGGCAGTGATCTTTCTAAATTCCACTCATAAATCAATCTTTATTCACTTGGTAGATTGAAATGAGATTTTTTACATAGTAAATATTATTGTAAACATGTTTGTGGGCTTTGTTTATGGTCTTATTTCAATGCAAAGAAAAACATCTGAGAACAATAATTGAATAGAGCTGCAAAGCACCTCAGATTAATATAGAATGATAAGAACTAAACAATCCAGCTTCTGTAATAGTAAACGTGTCTCTCTATCCTATTAAAATTCTTTGAAAGAATTAATAAAATGACAGATAAAAGCAAATCAATAAGCCAAATTAATGTGTTCTTTCCAAAGACTTTTAAAAACAAAATCCCCTAGAAAGACTCTAAAGAATATTTGGAAATCATAGATGCCTGAGGGTGTATTCACATCAGAGTTTTAATTCAAATTGCTGCCACTTTCTGTGCTTTGGGTTGCACTGTGGTGCTGCCTCAGAATGCACAAACAGGTTTCTTCCCAGACGAAGCTAAACCAGAAGATACAGGCCTAAAGTAGACATGTCACACTTCAGATGCTACCAGGTATTTAACCTCCAGACTGTATCAGAAGAGATTTAGCTGAGTACAACTCCCCGGAATGTGTGAGGCATGTACATGAGGGACTCCAACTGTTTTGGTCTATAGACTTGTTTCGCCTGAACTATTCTGCTGGCTGATGCAGTTAGCCTGTGGCTGACAGTCAACAGGTGAAAGTTACTATATCAACCTATCTAACATAAGCTAGGATGTCTCTTTAGGGCAGTTAAAATTAACCTCATGTGACTAACTACCTGCCTATCAAGTGGTAAAACAAAATCCCTTAGAGCAATTTACTATTCAGGGAGAAGGGAAATGTGTTGAGGAGGTTGCTGATAGGAAAACGATGGTGGGAAAGATGGTTCAGTGCTACAGCAGAGTGAAAGAACTTAAAGGCAGTTAATGGTCACGAGGCTGGGGAGGATTTGGAAAGACCCTAGGGATATCAAACTGAGATGGAGCAATGGGGCTTTCTTCAGGTGTCTATAAAATAGTGGCTAGTACTGCTTGTCTTTTGGCAAACTCTCACCCATTTCTCAGCCACAAAGCAGGGGAGGAGAAGGCAGGAATTTGCTGTTTATGCAGCACACACTCCTCTTAGAAACAACCCTTGTGTCCCTTGGCATAGGCAAAGCTATTGGCTCTGCTACTGCTGGCTACCGCCTGTTCTGCCTGCACAGCAAGTTGGCCATGCTTGTCTTGAACGATACTGCCCAGAGAATGAAGGGTCTTCACTGGTGCACTGGCTCACAAGCTCTGTGCTTAGCTTCACCTGACTGAAACAAGGCTCCTATAGTGCCTGTTACAATTCCTCTATGTCTGCAGACATTTCCTGTACAGTCTGTATTTTTAATATCACAGGTATCAGAAATGACAAGTGTCCTGAGATATTTTACTGCAGTCAGATAATTCCTAGCAGTTAGTCCAAACATTAAAGGCAGATAAAAAGGTATGTGTAATCAACAAAGTCCCTGACTGCCCCTGACACCAGGCTCTTCCAGTCTTGTGTTGAGACTCTCCATATATTAATTGTTATCCTTGCATTTCCTTGACATTTAAACTGATACACTTAAAATACATTTCTCTTCATCTGTTCGCAGTAAAACATCAGGTTCCCAAGACTTCACTCTTATCTTAAAAATTTCCCAGCTATTTTGCTGCTGTTTGGGTGTCCCCTACCTGGCAATGCATCCTGGCCAGCAATCTAAAAATGGAATTCCAGGTACTGTTTGCATTAGCACTTTTCTGCAGCATTCTCCTTCCTCTCTGATACAGCTTCTCTATGTGCAGCATCAAATTACAATGTCCTTTTTCTACTGCCATATTGTATTGCAGCCATATGAATTTGCTAGCTACATTCAGGCCTGTTTCAATATTCCCTCAGAGGTTAGTACCAATAACAATCAGTCTTTTCAATATTAATTCTTCGTAACAGACTTCTCCAACTGCCTACATGTACAATGGTTCTTTGGGTCTCAGCCTCATGACTGTGCTTATTCATAGAAAATATTTGACATGAATTCAGTATATCCTCTCATTGCTTAGAGAGAGAAACAGTAGTTGAAACAGATCTGTAAAAAATAAGTGAATTAACTTTGTTTTGATGTGAACTACTGAGAAGCTCGTCTGAATGGCCCACGTCAGCATCTTTTAGGTATTCCCTTCACTCTGAGTTATTGTGACATAGATTATTTCTTGCTTATTGAATATCTTGAAAAATCAAGGCTTAATTGTAGCAGTAGTTATTTTGGCAGGGTTGCTTAAGCGAAAACAAAGGCAGAACTTGTACCCAGTGTGCTGTGTTAGGTCACCACATATTTTTTCTCTCTCTCCCTCTCAGTTTTTAACATCTCTTCTTGCTGCCTTTTTACTGAAGAAGCATAGCCAATTGCAAGACACCTTCATCTGAAAAAGCAAACCTGGCTGCTCTGCAAGATCTTTTATTTTAAGTTACCTGGAACATCATTTTAAATAGGAACACATGCATTTACTGGTAGGCAAGCCAAAAATTTAATTATCCACAGGAATCTTTGGTTGCAGACATTAATGGTATAGGCATGGAAAAAAGTTATTTTGAACAAGCAGCCTAGTGTTTACAAAAACAGTGTTTGATACTTCAGATAATATGGCCCTTCACAAGGGGACAGAAATGATGAAGCACTAAAAGCATTAAATACACATTCCAATCAGTCTTAAAAAGTAAAACAAAAATCATTGCTGTGACTGTCACAAAATGCCATAGGCGGATGGATTTGGTTTGATTCCCCAGCATGTAAAATCATAACTAGGCATTTGTTTTTTATTGCCAGTATATACAGACTGCATTTTCAGCGTGAGTTATTTTTATTTTAGAGGAAAGAAAACAGAAACAATAACAAAGGCTTCATGAGAAAATACTTTTCTATAACATATCTTACTGACTGTTTCAAAGTGGGCGCTTCCTTTAGAGAAAGCCAGCTCCAAAAATGCCAAGATACACAGAGAAGGAAAACCGTGTAAGATCCCAGTTCAAGAGGGATTCAAGCACAGGTTGAACTTCAATGGGATTTAAACACATGCTTTGTTTAAGCACATACCTACAACTCTTCATTAATTAGGAGTTTGGTTTATATATATACATACATGTATTTTATATATATATTAATCACTGTTCATTGTCATGGATTCATGAGTAGGAGAACCACACGTAACATATGCCTAACATGGCTCCCACTACGTGTTTATACATAGGTTTTATTCTGTATTTGCTGAAGGTAGTTTGTTAGGAGGGGAAATGGCACTTGTTCATTCTCAGCTTTTCATCTGTATTAAAAGATTCACATTCTACTGTAACATTTTCATTTTCATTCCCTTCAGGCCAATAAAAAGCATAACCATTTTCCTCCCCAGTAACTGCAGGGCCATCAGCTTTAATTTTAGCACACTTTTCCCTTCATAAACCTTTTTGTCTGATAACAGCTGGTCAATATATTTCTTCATTATGTCCCTTTTTCCATAAGCAGCTATGCCATACTCCCAGTAATATTCATTCCTGAAAACACCTTTGTCCTAATTGTTTCATCCCTTGTAGCTTTATGCACATCTTACTGATGGATGTAGAAGGTCTGAGAGGCATATATATTAGAGGTTCTATTTACTCTAACGTGTTCATCCAGTTCCTGTGCAAAATAAATTGTAAATCTATAAAAAAATCATACAGTCCAAAAAGACTTCAGTTAATGTTACTGGGATGGTGGACTTCAATACAAAGTTTGTATTTGCAAATAAAATTCTACATCACATTGTGCCCTTTGAAATGTATGTACAAAAGCCTTGTTTATCCATTTGACCCTAGGAGATAAGCAGCAGTTCTAACATGTTTTAGCAAATGTATCTGAAAATGATTCCAAAAAATTGTGGATTGTTATCAAACAGTTTCTTCAGATAATCCAGAAACAACCAATAACTCCATGAGTTTTTGATATTCTTGCCAGTCAACAAAGCTATGAGCTGCTTTGAACACCTGGGAGAAGCACCAGCCTTAGCTAACTACATGACTGATTAATCATTTCTGCAAAATCCAGATATAATCTCTCCCTCAGTTTTGTGTCTTATGACAACATGACTCCCATTCATTTTCTTTCACTTTACAATCCAGAGCAATTATTAAAGTAACAAACTGCATTGTGAGGAAGCAACATATTTTCTGAGGCCATTAGCAAGTCTGGTTAAATACTAGGCTGCTGGCAGATTCTTAAACCACAGCAGTGTATTCAAAGGACATGTTAAAATTGGGTTGAGCCTTGTAAATATTGTCATATTTTCAGTGGACTTGACCTGGTTTTTTTGGTCATGACAAAAAACTGATGAAGTCTAAATTAAGGTAAATAAGAGAACTAAAATTTCCATGGAAGTGCTAAAAGGCTATCCCCCTAGCCATGCTAATTTGAGGGGCCAAACAATTGTTCAAATCACTGGCAGAGAAAAAATATAAGCTTTCACAACTAAGAAAAATGTAATGAAATCATACAGGCAAAATTTATAATACAAGTAGCATTAGTAATTTTAGTGATTTTGGTTCCAATTCAGCAAAGCTCTTTAAGACACAGTTTGTCTGCGTTTCTGAATCAGATTCATAATTAAGATGTTCTTAATCACCTCTTTTATTTAGTGAAGGAAATTTTTTTTGAGATAAAATCAAGTGGAGATTGTACCTACAAGTAATAATACAAAGTAAGAAATGGAGTAAGGAATTGGCGAAAGAAAGGGAAGATGAAGTTTAAACCATTTTAGAAACACATAATTACTGTTGAAATATTAAAATACCTACAAACCCGCTCCATACCTGTCCCTTAGGTTAGGAATCATTAGGGTAATTGGCTGATTTTCTAAATGCAGCTTTTGTTGAGAAACCTTAAGGCAGAAGATCTGAAATAGAAAAGCAGGAGTGGCTCCCTTCATCATTTCAAGGGAGGCTCTCCATAAACACAGGGTAGCTCAGAATGAAGTTTAGGAACATCTGCACCAGGGGCTGACAAATGCAATCTGTCTGTGGAGAGAAGGAGGATGCCACAAGGACAAATGAAAGACTCAAGAACTCTCAAGGACCTGTGAAAGCAACGACAAAAAGCAGGGGGATCCAGAGGAAGGAAGTATTTGGTTCAGGCAGGAAGCTGAGGTAGTCCTTGGAATCTGACTATCACTGAAACTGTTTCTGGCTGCAAGCTCTGTGAGGCCTTTGTAGGCAGAATGAGAGTGTCATGCTTTCTTCCTCTTCTGTGCCATTGCCAACTTATATCTGCTCCTCTTTCTAGTGAATAAAGAAAACATCAAGGAACCACACAAAAATCTCAGTGCAGTTATTTTGTTTCTCATGTCCAGGAAAGACAGATGATGGCTGAAATCTGTCAGGAACCTGAATGCACTAGAGGTTCTGCAACCTCTTCCCTCACCCATTCCTGGGGCTTGGCTGCCTCTAATCAAGGACAGCTACAATATGGTGCAGCACTGTCACTTTGGATCAGACTGTTGGGAAAGAATTGTGAGCAGCCTCTGTGGGAACCTCCACCCCTTGCCTTGAGAGTTTCATTAAGGCTCAGGCCCTTGTTCTTGGTTGTTGCTTGAGAGGTGTCTGTGCTTTATGCATGTTTGTACCTAGGTCCCAAAATCCTTTTCTCAAAAGAGAAGACAATTAATACTGTCTGACAGATCCTTCTAACTGCTTTTAAGCCAAATCCCCACGTGCAGTAGCTAGGTTAAAGAGATTGCTCGGACTGAGGGGTCATCTCCTCATGCATGGAGGAATTCTTAACCTGTAGCTAGTGGTTAACCTGAATCCCTCCAAATGAAAGCCAAAGAATTTCTGTCAGTGGAGAAAGGTGGAGTAAAACACAAGCTAGACACATAACCTCTTAAAGTCTACAGCAGAAAGCAGACCATAAACCCAAGAACTTCTAAGGTTTGATTTCTAGATATGTTTTATTTATCTTATCCAAAACATAAGTTGATATACATTTTCATTCATTGGTAGACTATTATTTGTGTGGTAAACACATAGACATAGTACCTGTGTGCATAAAAAGGCTATTCAGAGCTGAGTAGCTACCTCTTAACTACACACACCTCCCAACTCTCTGATCTTTGAAAATACTTATCTTACACTGAAAGTCAAAACCTTCTCTAGCCAACTAAAATATCAGCTGCACAAATATGAAAAACAGCTCCAAAACTTTTTATACCAAAAAAAGCCCAACCTGATTTGTTTGTTAAAGTCTCTTCTCTACAAATGTGCTTTGATTCTCTGTTTCTGGATCTATTCCCTTCTGAAAATATAGGATACATCTGCCTGCTTACTTGTAAAGGGCTTCTTCTTGATGAATCACCCACATATATGCCTGTCCCACATACGAACTGCCTCCCAGAGCTATATCAAAAGTTGGCTTAACACTTTAGATCAGCAGCAGCAGGTTTTGGTCTGACTGGGAAGTTCTCAGCACTTTATACTTTGGCCTGTGTAATTTTTGTTGATTGAAGTAAATTTGTGAAGTATTGTCTCTGACTTTGGCCATTTTTTCTCTTTGCATTTCAAAATATATTCTTATGCCAGGATAGTATTTTTCCCCACTTACTTAATTTCTTCTTTAAGTACAACTTTTAATTTTGTTCTTTGATAAGATCCTGTGTTCGCCAGTTCTTAACTAAAATCCTACCCTATTTGTATAAATCTTTACACTGACTTCAGGAGGTTCTGAAACAAGTTTTAAGCAACATGGGTAGCAATTTCTTCTGTCCTCACAAATCTGGCACTGCCCCTCTAGAGAGCTTTTGCTTCTCTTCCAGCTCTGCCAATTAATTTTAATTTCAAGATGAATGCAGAAAAAATGAAACAGGTGTGGAGTTCCTCTTCCATGCAGTGCTTTCTGAAAGTCTGAAAGTGTCTGAGACACTTTCTTGGGGTAGTGTCTGACAGAGTTGCCTGTGCTTTCCACAGCAGTTACTTTTTGTGGAATAGTTGGCTTTGGCTGATAAAATCTTTGTTTTCAGAGAAATGGAACTGAAAAAGGAAAGGAAAAAATCACTTACCTATGTTATGTTTAGGTCAGCAAATTGTCTCCAGATAATTAAGAGGTGAGACAATTACTTCTCCAAAAAGTAAAATGAGGGTGATGGCTGTATTCTGAGCATACATATCCATGTCTATTGAAGGGTCTCAGGTTCGTGTGCCTAAAACCATGACTATGTTAGCTAGATTAGGGATTAAATAAATAAAAATCCCTGGAGTGTCTGAGAGAGCGACATAAAGCTTCCATGTTTTGTAGTGGACTTAAAAGGAAAGAAAACAAAGATGTGTTGGGAAATATGGAGGAAAACTGGCACAAGGTGTGATTATTTCTTGTGCCATTCACAGGGGTTTAGCTCTTGGGTGCTTTGGTGAACCATATGTACTGCTGGCAGCGTACCCAGCTTTGTTGTAGGCTGTGCCCCAGAATATCATGAAACCTCAAGATGAAACAGCACCAAAGAAGAATATTTTCATTGGCAAATAACAAATAGCATTAGTTTTTTTAAAATCCAAGTAACCTGTAAGTTTGATCATTTCCCAGCTTTTAGAAGTCTTTACTTCTGCTGAGTTTCAGCTACTTATAGCTAATGGCACCCTAAAATTTCAGCCTTGCCTATAAAAGAATTCCCACTACCAATTTACACTTTCAATTTACTCATATAAGGCATTCATGCAGTTCATCTGCCACTTATGCCATGTAGATGTGCTGCCCAACCTTGTCTACAGCAGGGATTAGACTGGGACACCAGCAGCACTCAACTTTCACTCACACAAATCTCTATGCAGCTTACTATTAATACTCAAGCTTGCCACGTTTTACCCCTATTTATCACAGTGTGGTTCCAGCCAGGAATAGCAGGTTTTGATAAAAATGAGTAATTTTGCCAGTAAGCAACACAAACTTGAGATGCCCTTCACTGGTCTCAAAATATCTTGTTTTCCTGGATCGTGTCCATAGCCTGTATGTCAATGGTAGCTGTAGCCTAGCTGAAGGGACTCAGTCAGATCAAGACATGAAGTGGAGATTTTAATATAGATATTCTTGCTGAATCAAAGATTACTTCATTTTCATATAAAGTTGCGGCATTCTGGGTGTAGTTAGGAGCCAGATTTAATCACTTTTTGCAGCACTGCACTCCCTAAGCAACCCCTGTGGATATAAGTTTTAAAACCAGGGCCTACCCAATGCATCAAGAGACTTCGCTATGAAGAGACTAGAAATAAACTAGTGTAGCTAGTGGAAAAACCCTGAACTTGGCAGAGGCGTGGGCCCGCGGCTCTCAGCTTGCCTCCCAACCCAGCAAAACAAACCGCTGATAACACTGAGGCGGGCTGTGAGAGCCGCTGTTCAAAGCCGAGCTGCGTCTCTCCCAAGGTCAGCTATTTAAGGTACAATAAACAGGAAAACATGGTGCTGGCAGACCGCGCCTCAGGAATCACGGGCAGTTGCCACGGCGACACCGCCCGCACGGCCCGAGGAGCTGCCTGCACCGGCCCCGGCAGTGGCCGGCCGAGCGGGAGCGCGGGCGCCACCTTGTGGTCCATTGGTGCGGAGCCGCCGTCTCCTGACTGACCTCAGCCGCCGCCGAGGTCGCTGTTGAGGTAGGTGAAACCCCACCGAAACCGCGGAGCGGGAGAGAGAGAGAGAGCGATCTGCTGAAACCCCACTGAAACTGCGGCGGAGGAGAAAGAGCTCCTATTTTGCAGGGGGTGAAAGCAATGTACAAACTGTCTACCAGGGCCTGCCAGCAGCCTGAGGCAGGGCTGGACCCTCGTAGGCCTCACTTCCTTCAGGGTCCCTTCAGCCCCGTGTCTCCACAGGGCTCCTGTGCGTCCAGTGTCTTCTTTCCTATGCAGGAGAGTGAGTTTAGATGAATTTGCACAAGCATAGCAGTTGGCAGGATTGAAAGAACATGAACAATCCAGTTAAATAATTTGTTGGTGTTTCCTTTTTATTGCAGAAGACCTATTGTACTGGAAGTTGTGGGTTGATCACCCTCCTACAGACCATATGCGGTGTGCCTTACTCCCATGTAGGCTGCACTCTGAAATCTTGCTAGTCCAGCATGTCCCATGAATTACACTGACTTGCCTGGCCTATGACTTCAAATAGCAACAGCTTTCTAAAAGACATCAATTATCTGTCATTGTAACTAGGGAAGCCCCTCTGTGATACTATTTGAACATATGCTCAAATCCAAATGTGAGTGATTCTTTATAGCAAGAACAATATTGCATTTCCAGGCAAGCAGGGTAAGCAGAGTGTTCAAATACACTTGACTGAAAAAACTCTTATCTTCTGAATAACTCAAAGAACAACAGCAATAACAACTCATTCATTTTAGCAACAAAATAGCAAAAGCATGCTTTAAAACAATGATTTTTTCTGTCCCAGGAAATGGCCTGCTTACCTCCTTTTTTAAATACTATTTTTATAACTCCCCATGACCTGGACTCAGGATAAAGTTAATATTTTTCTCCATGACGCACTAGGCAGAGCATGCTGACACTTCATGAACCCAGAAGCATATTCTCTATGATAAACACAAACAAACTAAAAAAAAAAAATCTCTAAGGGCTCTGCAACTCATATGGATTTTACCATCTGGCTCACAATCCTGGCACACTGTAAATCTTTGAAAGTGGTATCTCCTTTACTTACCCTAATACATAAAACCCATACGCCAGAGGCTTTTAGAGGCCGCCCCCTTAAGTTGCAGGCATCACATTATAGCAGCATGTGATCTTCTGTGGAAAGAAAACTTTGTATTTTAGATGGTAAAATATCCACTCTCTCCAAACTGTAACGGTATGGACACCACCAGTGATGGTGACTTTCTTTACAAAGGTCAACAGTCACACTCAGCACAGAGAGCTGGGAGTTGAGCAAAGGCAAAACAGGAGAGGGGATTTGAATGTTGAGCTCTTTAAAGATAATTCCAGGGTTATTTCTGGAAAAAATTAAAACAACTCACATCAAGACATTTAGTAATACAAGATACTGAGGTTACATTTGATGAATACCAACCCTAATGACAAAGATACTCTGTGTAAATCTGAGCTCCATGACTTTTGCAAGGAATTTAGCCAGCAGCTCAAAAGTCCTGGCACAGATTTTCAACATGCCCCTAACTTTCAGCAGGCACAAATACATCTGTTAAATCATTCCTCCGTGCTTCCCTTCAATATATAAAGTTTTAATTGTTGAACACTTCAGCACCAAGCTCTCTGTCATTAGCCATACCTGGCCTGCTCAGAATGAAGGGACTGAAGCCCTGATGGATCTGTGAGCTGAATACCTGAAGTGGTATTTCTCTTCCTTAGCATCCAAGAGGAAGGACACTGAAAAGCAGAAGGCCCTTAAAAAGGCAGATTATCTGTTTATTTATCCATTCATTGAAAGAATAAATTTTTAAACAGGTAAAGATATTTTTAATTTGAAAAAGCGTGAATATTTGTCTGGTCCCAACTTCAATACTAAAGTAATAATGACAGAATTTGAGTTTGGTTATGGTATATTATTTTTTATACTCTTAAAATAGTAATTGTTATTCTAATATCATAATTTATTCTTCTTACTATAGCACTGACAAACTCTGACTGTACCACGTAAAACAAGAAAAGGAAGAAAGACCAGCCCATTCCTCAAAGCCTTTAAATTTGAGGATATATGCAGCAAGTTGTAGTACAGGGGTTACAAACAGGGAAATACCAAGAAACAGTGAAGCCAGTTTGATCAACAAAATGGACAGAGAACACTTGAGACAGTCTAGCTTCTCTCAAGGAAATTTCACACAGGAGAATGGTAAGGAAGCATTTACAGACAGATGACATGGTAACTTCACAGAGGTTCAGAGGGAAAACCTCCAAAACAGTGAGAACATAACAGTGTGAGAAGCAGACTTGAAAATGCATATTCCAAACTGTTAAAAGGTGGATGAGAAATGCTAGCGTCTTAACATGACAGGAAGTGGAGGCAAGGTCTTAAACCTAATCTGAAGAGATGAGTGGGAGAAACAATGTGGAAAGAAGTCTCAGTGGGAAGTGCAGGACACTGTGCTGTAGGGGCTGAAGAACAGGGAGGCCATATGTAAATGGAGATAAGTATGTCAAAGAATGAGAAAAACAGTCTTTGCAGCAGAATTTTCAATGGATCTAATTCCTTTTGTCAAGCTTAGAGAGGAAGAAACCAGTTTTGAGACATATCAGGCGTCTCAACAAGCTAGACAGAAACAGCGTATTGCAGAGACACTATAATGGAGAAATTAACAGCATTTGGTCACAGCACTGCTGCACAGCTCCAGAGATGCCTGGCTGATATCACAAGCCTGTATGATATGTAAAAAAATGATGTTGCCCGTTATGTAGGAAAGTCATTCTGGGTAAGGATGGAGAATTACATCTGAGCCTCAGTATGAGGAGGTTTTAAGAGGTTTTGTTGGGAGCATGGTAAGTGGAATCTCTTTTCCTATTAAGTGTTGAATGATGATTTCTCATATAAATAGTAAAAATGTGTGTGTGTGTATATATATCTGAGTGTAAGTATAAGTCCTGACAGGAATACCTACCAATGGTATAAACTGCAGCATCACAGTAAAGTGATTGGAAACAGGAACTACAGCAGAGGAAGTAAGAGGTAAATATGACTCTGGAACTTATGTTCAACAGAGGTAGCAGAAGATGCAATTTCTTGTCATTAAACATTTTCAGTCAAGAAAAGTGAATAAAAGTCCAAGTCCGAAGTGGCTCAGAAATTTCATATTATCAACATGTTTTATTAAAGTGAGGAAACCAAAAGCTCTCTGTTCATATATTTTTTAGGTATCTTGCTGAATATGTTTAGGTATCTTGATGCATTTAAGCTGATCTAAAACCAGTCTGATGCTGACATATGTGGTCTGTCTTTCACCACCTTTCTGCTGCTTCTTTGCTATTACCAAGGTAAATCAATTTCAAGTTAACCCTGGAAAAACATTAGAGTTTTAAACGACTTCAGTGGGTCCACCTGATCTCCCCATGACTGCACAAGTCAGTATAATTCATGCAAGGGAGAGGGCAGGAATGAGCAGTTCTGGATAGGATGGAGAGGGGAAAGGGAGTGTGCTTCTTTCTAGGGCAGCAGTTTTAGATAAGGTTAAGCCAGCCATGAAACACTGGTATTGGAGAGCCAAAGCTAGTCCCAAATTAGGTGCTCTGAATGATGAATGTGAGGAGTCTCTAGGTCTCCTAGGCTTTGTGCATTTCTTTCCAGTCTTCAGTTTTACAGATAAAAAAAAAAAATCTGGAAAACTACATTTTTTGTCACAGGTTGATTTCAGTCTTTACATTCCACAGAAATTCATATGTATTTTACATTAATTACATAGTGATTCAGATTGTTGCTGATCCAAAAGCTGTAGCAACTTTTTACTTTTGCTGAATTTCTCTATCCTTAATTTATTTAGCATAGTATAGTATCAATCTGAACAATTTAACTTGCTTTCTGGTTTTCTAAAGTATCATATCCATGGAGTTGCTCACATCTTCTGTGTGTTCTGGTTTTCTGTTTTGTTTCATCATTGCTTTTTTCCCCCCATAAATTACTTGGAACTTCTGTGAAAGATACAATAAGTAAATGAAGGCTTAGTAGGATTATGTTGCAAAAACTCTGCAAATATTCCATCACACACTGGGGGGAGGGGAAGGGAAAGCCCCAGCAAATTTTCTGTGAATATTTGGCAAGTGAATTTTACTGACATTCATGTTTGCTGAACTTAACAAATGTAGGCTTAAGCAAATAGAAGTACATTTTAGGCCATTTATTATTTTGTTAAAAGCTGCTTGCAGGCTCATCCACTCAGGTAACAGGAATAATGTGTGATTTATCATGCTTATTCAGCTAAGCAAACCAGCTCATATTTTAACTATCTAATAATGATGCATGTAAAATTTATCTGTGACCCATAAGTGAATTTAAGAATGCATTGAATACATTCCCATTATGGATAATTTGGGGAGGGCACTATTATCTCTTTCAGATAAATCTCGAGAAAAAGCCCAAATATTTTCATTGTGACTCAAATGTTTATCTCCAGCAAAGTGACTTCTGAGCTTAGATTAGATTAGATATATAGAAGCTAGTGAGGAAAAGCAGTGTCCTTGTAAACCTATTTTGTCAGCTTTGATTTGCTCTCTAATCTTAATTCCTCTTCCCCCTTTTTCCCCTTATTCACTGCTACATCTTTATTTTTTAACTCTTGGGCTCTGAATTATGTTGCCCATAGTTTGCATTTTGTATCATGTCACATTTTATATCAACATCCTATTTTTTTAAAATTTCATATCTCTTGACCCTATGATGCTTTAACAAGAACTGTGACATCATAAAAAAGGCTGTCTAAATTTAGAAAGCAGGAAATCAAGTGGGGAAAATAACCTTGAGAAAAGTCAGCAAGGGCTTCTATGGCAGTAATTGCCCTGAAAATTGCATGACAGATCCATTCTTAATGAAACAATATGCTGAACAGATCTGTTCTAGTGATCTGTGTCTTTCCTGTTTTAGGAATCCATGCAGCATCACACAAAAAGATGTTCAGAAATCAGATTAATAGATTTTGTAACTCTAAATATGCCATTGTAAAGGAAGATATAATGAAATAGAAGTGTTGAAACATTTCAAACTTACATCAAAATTTATTAAAACTATGAATATATTCAGATAGTATAAGCAACACTCTTCTGAATTCTGTGCAGATTCAGAACTATTCAAGAGCAAAAAACAAAAAGGGAAGATCATACTTGTCACGAGCTGAAACCAGGTGTAGCTGGAGTTCTTGTTTTACCTTTGCTGTTGTGACTCTTTTAGTGGTTCTGGTGATATAAAAGAGACTGTTAGAGATCAGTTCTTAGCCTTTCCTTGTTTTATCTCAGAGCCTAGCATCCTTCAGAATATCCTATATCACATGTCCAGAGGCCTGTATTAATCCTTAAAGGCCTCCTGTTTAGGAAAATAAGCTTGTGCTTACTCACTTTCCTGAATCAAAACCTGAAAAATTGACTCTCTTAGTACAATTTATAATAGTTGTTGTTGCATAGGGTATATACTTCTCTTCTAAAGAGATTTTTGTCTATCAAACCTTGTAAAAGTAATAAATCATCATACCCAGTCTACAACATCTGATGCTAAATTTGCCTCTTTCCTAGTTGTTCAAATGTGAGGAATATTTTGAGAGGCCTACATTTTATAGAGTTGACATGCCAAAAGTTCCCTGACCATACTGTCGTCTTCATAATAGCTTTTGTTTGCTAGTTAGTTGTTTCAGAGTTCACTTGTTCAAAAGGATTTTGAAGCTGCTGATGTGTTGTATTTAGTTCTTTTGAAATGCTGAAAACAGTGTCTTATTATATTTAGCTTTTGGCTAACCTTTGTAACCAGTTCTAATTGTTTCGTTTACCCATGCTCTTTTAAGGTGAACAGCAGAAAATTCCTCAATTCTCGAATTACCTGAACATTATCCTCCAGTCAGCTGTCATTACATAGAATTAGTAATTATATAGCTTGTTCAGTGAAACTAAAACTACTGCTGTGGTGTTCAAGTACTGAATGGAAGAGTTCAGGGCTTGGCCAAGTGTTCCTTGGCCAGCTGTGGGCAAGACTCTCTTGAACCTAAGCTTACCTTTGTAAAATCAAAAAAAGAAATTAGCCCATCCCTTTTTCCTCACCTTTGTACATTACTGGGACTTAAAGCAATGAAGATCAAGAGCTTTCAGTAATTATACAGTAAGGACCATCATTTGTTAACAAATTTAACAAATTCATGATTTTAAGAACAAGAGTAGTCCCACTGAGGTGATCTCTGTGTGGCCTATTCTTTCATACTCATTAGGATTATTCACAAAGTAGGAAGTTTATTGTGTCATTTTGCAATTAGAATGCTATTAAATTGTCTTTTTGTTCCCATTTTTAAGAAAAACTTGGAGCCAGCTGCTGGCTTAGCTAGCATGATAATGACCAAGACAGAATGAAAGGAAACTTTATTTCCCTTAGTACCATAACATTCTGAATCCAGGCTGAAGGTTAGATCTACTCTACCTTTTTATGACACCAAAAATGATACGTGTTCATCTCTGAACATCAGGTGCGCGTTTCTTCAGCTGTCAGTTAGACATGATTCTGAACATTTTGAAAGGGATATTGCTGCCCTTGGCAGAGTTTTGCATTTTAGCTGTATTGCTATTTAAAACGTCTGTATTTTCCATGTCACATGAATTCTCAAGTGTCATCTTTCAGAGAATGGCCAACAGCCTTCGATGCAAGCATACAGTGTATACCTATCTTCCCAATATCCAGCTTATGTACTTGGTATATTTGCTTACTATTTACTTAAATGCACATAAAAGAGAATAATATCTGCGTGTTGCAAATGAAAAACAGGACTATAAAATCATCACAAAAATTAAAATCACAATGACAGAATATTCTTTATATTACCACACTACCAGCAAGATCTAGAAATGGCCTAAGTGAAATCTTCCCAGATCTAAAATTCCTAAATAAAGAACTCAAGCTTTTCAGCATTTCTTATATTAAAGTAACATGTCTTGAAGGAGAACAAACAAATTTAAACAATTTTAGATTGGACAGAAAATTAATTCTGATTTGCAGACACCTTCTTAGAGAAACCTCTAACAGTAGTTTCTATTCTTAGCAACAGTGTAAATTCTAAGTTGAGTACTTCTGTGACATATGATATCTGATACCTAATGTTCTGGGTAGTCTTTTGGGGGTGGGGTGAATGCCCACATGAGGAGACCATGGATATGCAAGTATTTGCTTCTTCTATGATACAATAACTTTCCTTTAGTAGAGGAGTGTCTAAAGGAAAATGAGTGTGTTCCTTTTTAATTGACAGGAACTAACTTGATTGATTTGAAATAATGAATTTTGCTTGGAAAATATGCATTGTCTGCGTTTGTATCATATAGCCTTCCCACTGGGCAGTCATTAAAAAGTTGTTCTTTCTGTTTCCTGTGTAAATATCTAGGTTAGATTCTTAATAAAGATTCTGTGAACCTTAGTTGAAACAAAAATAACACAGCTATTTGAGGTTTGTAACAGTCACTTCTATATCCAGTTGACCTTGTCCCAATTTTAGCTTTGTTTCCCTTTTCTATGTGGCTTCTGGGAACCTGCTTTGAAAATATAATCTACTCAGAGGGTCAAATTTTGAATTTCTTACTCTGATAAAACTTCTGTCTAGCTTTCACTGGCAAAGATTTGAAAACAATTGCCTTTTTTTTTTCTGAGTCAGAGCTAAAGTTCAACTGCTAAGGCAGTGAGAACCTAGAACAAATTAGGATGTATTGAATACAGCCAGCTTGTGCCAAACAAAGATTCATGAGAGTGAAAAAAATACTATTAGATAAAACATACAAAAATTTTAATAGTAAATAGTGGTTATGCATTCAACATTAAGAATTATGGGGTGGGAGGGAAGTGATGGAGGGTCAAAGAAAAGGGGGGGTGGGGAAGTAAGCTTTACCTGAGAAGCTAATCTTGGCTTCAGCAAAGGATTTCCAATTCAGACCATATGCTAAGGACTAGTGAACGCCTTTAAAATGCAGGTACAGAGCTCTTTTTCCAGGTTTTCATCCTGAGGTGAGAGGGTGAGGAGGTAATGCACAAGCTGGATTTTTTCCCCTATTTAACCTGTGGAGGGTTATATTGGGTGCATTGTCCAGCTTTTGACATTGCACTGGGCTGCAAAGCAAGATCAATACAGGTATCTGCCTCTTCTTTATCCCTTCTTGCCCCATACAGGGAACCTGTACTACTTGTGTTACCTACCTGGTAACGTTGAGAAAATCACCGTGTTTATCTTCATTCATAATTGAAACAATAGGAAAAGATTACAGGATCACTGGTGATTGTTAGAGCATTTTTTGCTTTTAAACAGCAACGACTGACATGCTGCTCAATGACAATCCAGCATGTGCTAGCAAAGCTAAAATTTCTGTCCCTGTTTCTCAGTTATGCTAAAAATTTATATTTTGCTCTAATAAGCTGAAAGAATCTCAAAACTTAAACGTCAAAGATCTCTTAAATCAGAGTTCGCCTAGGGACATAATGTACATTTATTGTGAAATACTGTTGCAAAAAATCAGAAGGCTTAATTTGTAGCCACCACTGCATTGTGAGGATTTCGCATGCAGAAGATTATATAAATCTAACTCACAATTTCCACATAAACTCTTCCGATCATGTAAGAAATTATACTAGCTGAGCACAAACATTCATGTGGGCAGGCCTGTGCCCTTGGTAAGTGTTGTGATTCTCCATTAACCCAGTTAGCTGCTAAGCGTCAAATGCTGCTACTCAGTACACTGTCAGTGGCTAAGAATAGATCTTTCACAGCCTGATCAAGCAATAGCAAATTAAGCACTCGAGTGCGGATCAGAGCTGCAGTGACCTCCATGGTGGCAGAGGTAGCCTGTGTACAAATTCGCTGGGCATCCCTTGCCTTTTCCCAAGTCAGCTGCATGGTGCTAAAATAAAATTGCTGAGCATATGTCTATGAAAGCCATAATCTGCAAACCTTTTCTCTGTCTCCTGTTGTTTTTACCACAAATACAGAGGGAAGTATAAGTTTTGCATCCTGCTCAAGTTACCCAGAGTAGACAACTCTTGAGTCTAATAGTCACAGGATTAAGACAAGAAAGATCTGTGGGCCAGTATGTCCTGCTCATCTGTTTCGCACATACTGTTTGTTTCCTCTAGTAGTATAGCTGTTGATGTTGTGTGGGACTATTAACAAATACAGGACCGGATGTTATTCCTACTGAAGTAAATGTTAAAGCTCCCATAAGGAGAGCAGGTGTTAAGAACTTGTGAAACAGCTGGTACAAAATGTTTGGCTAAATCTGGAAGAGATGTTTGGATACCACTTACATGGAGGAGCATGCCATATTTATTTCAAGCTGTTTAGGCGTTCATTATGCAGAAACAACACACAACAAAATAATTTGAGAGGAAGTCTGCAGCAGGATGGATGCACAGTCACAAAAATATGGCAGCAATTTCATAAAACAACATTAATAGATGAACAATAAATCATCATATTTTATGTTTAGTAAAACATTTGGAAGAAAAATGCTGATGTACTTAGAGTTTTAAAAAATTATCTTCTTGAGTGGCCCATAGCATACAGAAGGATTCTTGCCACCAGCATCATGAGTTTGAACATGCTTTAGAGAACAATTAACTTACCAAACATTGTATGCCACAGGTAAACTATGTTCTGTTAACAAAAGAATTAGATTGTAAATCAATCAGATACATTTCATTTCAAATAAAAAGTCTTAAAAAGAACACTAAAGTAGCAAGACGATAAAATGTCATGTTTAAAATAACTTGGACGTGACCTACTTGCACATAGGCACTGCAGCAGCTTTCTTCTACAGTGCACAGAAGTTCCTAGCAAAGTAAAGCTTTTTTCAGGTCTCACTTTGGTAAAAACAAGAGCATGTTTCTTTCTTTCTGGCTCTTATGCTTCGTTCACCATCGATCTCAAACCCATCTTTCTCAAATGGCAGAGAGGAAAATGGCACAAGATTGGGCACACAGATTAGCCAAACAAAGGTTACACAACATGTCACGTGCACAAAACTAATGCCGTCACTTGACGAGCGCAGTCAGAAAATACAAATGAGAAAGTTTGAGACTTCATTTACCCTTCACCTAATTCTACAGAGGATATGCAAATTATGTTCTTAAAAGTTTGCAATTTGGATGATTCTGTGTGGACATTCCTCAGATCATTCTGTTCATTGGTCTTATTTCAGGACTGTTCCTTCTGTCTTTCAAAATAATCTCAATGAAAATGGTAGAGCTTCACAAAACATCGATTTGTGAGAAGAGATGATGACTGAACATTTGCACAGACACTTCTTTACTTCTCATTAATTTTTTTTTTAAATTTAATTTAAAATAGAAAATGTCCTTGGAACAGGGGATAAATGTAGAAGTTTTTATTTTGGATGTTGACATTGGCAAAGCTATAGGTAATTGTAATGAAAAAAACTATGCAATGTTAACTTTGAACACTAGTATTGTTTCCACCTAAAATACATCAGTTTCAGTATTATTTACTCTGCTCCATAAGGGGGAAACATGTAGGAATTAAAGCTTTTACATTTATAAAATGTTATAATCTGTTCTAAAATATTAATTATTAATGCAGTTCATTTAAAATACTGTACAGACCAAATTCCCCCCAGAATAACTGAAGCAAAGTAAAGTCCAGTGGTCAGTTCGACCCCCCGTGCCTACTATTCCTTCTGCAACAATATTTTTGAAAATGCAGACTTACAGTATGGAAAGAATTAAAAAAGAAAAAAAAAATCCTGCAAGGTCTGACACTGAGTTCTTCCTTTCCCTCCTCTGAATCATTTAAGGACTTCTTCCTTGTTCTTAGGACTGTTCATTCCCTATTTTGCTTACCAAAGTGCAGAGGGAAGAACTAAGCTAAGGTCTGTCTTAATTCTTAGGGGAGTCACCTGCGCCCAAAAGCATGTAGCAGCACCATAAATATTTCAAATACCACCTGTATGCTGTGAAGCTGCAGAAGTCATTGAGGTCTCACTGGAACAAGATGCCTCCCCTGGGAAGTCATGAGGTTATGTAATGCCTTGCTGTGCTTATGGGGATAACCAAGATTTCTGTGTTGCTTATTAAAACTTAGAATACTTCTTAGTCCTCTTAAATCTACATTTGTGGTTTCTTGTTAACTGTTGCTTTCTCACATTATCAAAGTTAGATGATACAAAGTCTAGAGTGTCCAGTTTCCCCAGGAATGTGACTTGCAACTGTAGCATTTGTAAGCAAATATCAGCCGCTAGTAAAACTACCCAAAATTTCAACAGAGAGCTAGAAGACTCATCTCTATTCACTTTCTCATGAAAATAAGAATTAAATCTCAGGAAAAAAAGCAGCCACATAGGCAAGGCAGGTGCAGACATTGCTCTACTCTCAGGAAAGGCTGTAGTGTGTGTGCAACCATAGTTAGGCATAAGAGAATCCATGTGGAAATTCTCTCTCAAATACAAATAATACAAAATTAGACTTCATTAATTCCACTGCTAATGGAACCGCTTGTTTTAGGTAATATATCTACACTAGAAATTCAGATGATAATAATATCTTTGCTAAATTGAAGGGCATTAACACTTTTGTACACTAATATATATAAACAGCAAGACCTACTGATCTCCTGATCCAGCTTTCATCAACATCAAAGGAATCTTTCCACTGAGTTAAGTGGGAGTTGGACTAGACCCATGCATGTTATTATCCATCATAAACATTTATAATAGCAACGTTAAAATACAATTTATTCTGTAAAAGATTCAAAAGCAGAAACAAAAGAAGCATTTTAATCCATTTTTAAATAATGTGGTGGGTTTCATCTAACAAACAACAGCATAAAAAAGAAAGCATAAATTCAGATTCATAAAGGCATAAATGAGTGTACCATAAGTGCAAGTAATGTTCACTGCCTCCACTACTCCTGCAACTTTATTATATTTGGGAAATGAAACTTTCCATTATGCTAGCTCTTGTTCAGTCACACTCTGCTTACAGAGGTGGTTTTCACTGGAGTACAAGATGGCCAAAGTTATTCCGCTGAATGGAAAATTAATGTATATGAGGTACGGAATTCCATGACTCCTTTTTAAAAACATCTCTATAAATTAACATGAAAATTTTCAGAAGACTTGGCTTTCATGGATTCATGAAAGTCCTAGAGAGGCTTTGGTAAACGCCTCCACTAAGGAAATATTTCATATCCTCCAGTAGCCTGCTATTCCACCCATGAGAGCATTCATACGCTTTTGAACCTACATTAAAGCTCAACTAAGAAGTCATTAACTGTCCAGATTAGTCCTGTACAGGAAAATCCTGCATGGGAAATGGAAATTCCATGGCAAGCTCCTAGCAGAGTTTCCATTGTATTGTTCTTGAAGGGAGAAAAGAGGGGTTGTGTTCCCACAGAACAAGCAGTGGGCTCAGTCCAAGGGGTTCTCACAGGATTCATCAGGGTCTAGGAGCAATCACATTTAAAACTTCTTTGTCTTCAAATTGCATTTTCGATCCTCATCTCCCAAAGAATTGTACTATAAGTTCTCTCTCTCTACTTGCTACTGCCCCAGAAACAAAATTCAGAAGGTCATGGAAATCTATACAGTTTATATGTGATCAGTACAAAGCTAATGCTAATGTCAGCAAGGGACTTCTGCTGGTAGATCTAGATCTCTGGTTTTGTCTCTCTTCACAGCAAATCCTCAGTCCTATGAAAGAGCATCCAAAACAGGAGGAAAGTTCCTGAAAAAGAAACACTGTTTCCATGTATAGAATTTGTCTTGGGGTTATGTTTTTTTGTTACCGGAAAGTGTTTGGACAGTTTAGGCCTACATTAAGCTGCTGAGCATTGTATCAGTGCATAGGTATGTTCACCAAATACTTCTTAAATGGAAAAAAGAAAGAGGAAGAGATTTAAATATAAACTATAGCTACAGGAATAGTTTCCAGTCCAGGAATGTGCCCTGACTGGTTCCTGAATTAAGAGCAGGGCAAGTGTGTAAGGTAGCCTTCCTCTCCCTTATTCCTGCTCCTCTTGCCTCTATGAAAAGAAAGCACACGCACAAGCCAGATCATAGCATGTCCAAACAAGTCCTTCGAACTGAGTAATTGTGGGTACCTGGTACCACAGAAGTAAATCTTGACTAATTTCTGATCAATATGAGCATATAGGGTTTTATACAAAGGGCATTAACCAGCTATATATATTTGAAAATCTAAGCTCTGTCTACTTTCAGTCACATGCAGGATCTTCAATAGGTTTTCTGAACACAGAACTTAAGTGCCTTCATTAGCCAGGGCACTTTGGACCTTTTAAGATAACATTTCTCTGTTAGTGTACCTTTTTTCAATCTCTTATTGAATGAATTCATGATTTACTTGCTTGTGATGCAGCTAACATCTGTGAATTCTCAGAGGACAGAAATCTTAAGATCCAAATCTGTTTCAGTTAATGACAATATGAATTTTGATGTTAGTTAAATGGGACCAAGAGCAAGGTATATTGTCATTGAAATGGTCCCTTTACAGTGAAAAAGAAGAGCACAACAAGCAGTTGCAATTCTGTTCCTTCTGCAAAGATGGATCATTGAAGGATCTTTGTTCCTAAAAGTTCAAGATACTCTTGCTGGTTTTAAATGAACATGTAGTTTTGGGGTTTTTTTTCCAGTTTAGTTGATTTCGAATTAGTGCTTCTCTAACAGGTCTTTTCTTTGGAACCCTAAATTGTAAACCAAAGGTTTGTAAACTGCCAGGCATTGACTGACACTGCTTCCCACTTAGGTAATATATTTCCTTTTTGACACTATTGCACTAAAATTAGTAGTCTGACTCCCTGTTTCTTACCCGTTTGTCTCTTATATAGGGCAATTGGCTGTATAAGTATTTTTGAATTATGATTTCTCCAGTAAAGTATGTTTTCAAAATCCTTTCAAGTTCACAACATATGGTATTTAACTCCATTATCTTTAAGATTAAATATTAAAATACTTTATATACTGCTCTAGGTTACTGCTGTAACCATATTTGGAGGAAGTAAGGAAAACATATTGCTACTTCCTTTTATTTCTTGAAACACCCACAACCCTCCCAATTTATTTATTTTTTAAAACATTATCCAGACAAGCTCAGCTTGCTGAATGGCATGTGTAAAATGGCATTAAATCAATCAATCAATAAATAAAATTAAGTGAGGTATTTTGCTTAAAATATATTTGAGGAATCTATTCTAAGAGATACACACCAATCAATTGCTCGTTTTGCTTGAGAACCAATTAATTGTAAGGAAATCACTGTGTCCTGCAAAGAACCAAAGAGGACAGCATGCCACTCAATGATTAGGAAAGAGAAAGTCACATTACTGTTCAGTTTATCCAAAATGTGTCAGAAAAAAAGAGGATTGCTGGAGGGGAGACCTGACCTGACACAAGGGAAGACAGTAGAAAAACGGCATCAGATTATTACCAAAACAGCAAGAAATCAGACTGCATTAAATTAGTTAACTGTTTCTATGAGCCAATTGCAACAGATTTATCTGCAGGCAATTTAGCAAGAAAGATTATCAGAAAGAGTTTAGTGACAAGAAATAAAAGCATGCAAATAGCCTTATTGTCCATGTAATTGGTTTGACAGCTGATCTGAAAAAAATCCCTAAAACACAAAAATAAACAAACAGACCCCCCCCCCCCCAAACTACCTCAGAGTCTTTGCCCCCTAAGCAATGTTTATTGTGTAATGCAGCACAAACGAGTGTCACCCTTCAAAGAAAAACTCTTTCAGATTGTGTTGAATAATTCATTTACTGTGTTCTGACTGAATTTTATAACAGTTGGTTGACTGTGATCATGTAGTGTACATTTGGATATCTGTAAAGATGTTCAGCTTTCTCATCTGCCTTTTTGGGAGTATGAAAATTGTCTCATTACCCAACCAATCTTTGCTGATGTACGTGAATGGTCACTGAGGCAGAGTTATTATCATTGCTGTTGTACTTCCCATATCTTAGAAATATGTTATTGTTGCATTTGCTACTCTTCACTATTGCATAAAATGAAGAGACTTAAACTAAAAATGTCATCTGTTGAGCACATATGCTGCTCTTATTTCCAAGAATATGGATAATTTAATTATATTATCTATTACAAAAGCAGTATTTGAACAAATTATTTTAATGAATACTAAATTTTAATACATGTCATAAAATCTATTTTCCCTGGCAGATTATGGTGTTATTCACTGATGTGATATGGGCAAATTAATGTAAAAAGAGAATTTAGTCTATTATCTACCACTTTCACCAATGGGCAAAACTGTCTTCATCTTTTTGTGTGTTACATGTTTGGTGGCAGAGGATGCTGTATACCAGACCACATCTTCAGTCTCTGTTCTGACCTAGTGTACTTTCTTCCTTAATAAAACTTCCTTTGTCTATTACCTCAGTTTCCCTGCTAAGGTTAAACATTTTTTATGAAAGCACAGTGAAATCCTTGTACTTTTCAAAGACTGCACTTAGGGTCTGGGCTAGGTTTCCATTTCTGAATGTAAGGTGCAGCATCAAAATTGTTCATCTCAACCAAAAAGTAAGCCCTCTTAGATATCTGAAATACAGAATGATTTTTGCAGAGTCTTTTTTAGTCCTCAGGTTCAATATAAAATCATTTTCAATTTCATAAGACTGTGGGAACAGACATAGCTACAATTCTATGAAACCTATGGAAATAGCATGCTTTTAAACTTGCCTATCACAAACCTTTTCATAACAGGCCACATTTAAGAATGAAGAAAGGGGAAGGGGAAGGGGAAGGGCAGGGCAGGGCAGGGCAGGGCAGGGCAGGGCAGCGCAGGGCAGGGAAGGGCAGGGCAGGGAAGGGAAGGGAAGGGAAGGGAAGGGAAGGGTAAAAAAAGGGGAAAAAAAGGAGGATAAGAAAAAAGGAAAAAGAAACAAAAAGAAAAAAAAAATCAATTCAAGCCAGGATGCTAAAGAAGGTTGAGTAGGTTGCAGGTAGAATGTTCATGCAGGTGAAAAACCTCTTAGGGTTGCAAAAGCAGGTTACAGATAGCTCCACTAAATGCCTAAGTTTCCATTTACAAAGAATACTTCTCTACATTTTGGAGATTTTGTCTATATTTAGTAAGGCTTCCCTCAGGCCGCAAAGGAGTTCCAGCAAATTAAAGATGGATTTGTAGGTGTTCTGCCCACAAGGTCCCAGTAGCTGACAGATGAGACTAGGGACCAGTAGTATCTTGAAGTGTGAAGGCTACCGTTCAGGTGTTCTACCCAAATAGTAAAAAATTGCCAGGTACCAACTTCCCTGTCACATCTTGCCCATATGATGTAACAATGACCAGACCTCCTCTTCCTCCACCTCCACTCCCTTCCTTCTACAGCACTGGCTCTAATTGCAGTTGTGACAGAAAGTAGCCATTCTTGAGGATGATCATTTGTTAGTGGCCCACAGAAATCATCTCCATTTTCTTATTTTAGGTTGAGATTACTTTTATTTGTATTTGCTGATTTTTCAGCCTCATGCAGAGGATGGGATATTTTAACAGTATAGTTTTTACCCTCATATATCCCAAAGGAAGACCTACAAATATATGTAGATTTAGAAACAGCAGTTTAACTAAACCGATTTTGAAATGAATGAAAAGTTTGGCAAAAACCAGGTCACCTGATTGCTCTGTTTTGAACTCTAAAAAAACATTCAGATAATATGGTTGCAATTTAATAAAGTATTTGCATATCATATATGGAGTGCTTTGCAGTGAGGGCCCAGGAAGTGAAAGATCAGTCCTGAATAGTCTGAGTGGACTTAAATACAACGCCTAAGAAAAATTCGAGATCAACACAATTCCCTCATGAATATTCTCCCTAGCAGAGGGTTTTAAGAGACATGCTTTGACATTTAGAGGAGTATACATCATGGCTGTTAAAAGAATAAGACAGTTGATAGACAAATATATGAGGAAAAGATCAAATGAAAAAATAACCTATAATAGATTGTAATATAAGAAACAATATTAATAACTAATATCTAGTTCACATCTAAGAATTGCAAATATCCAGGTAATAGTCTAAGTGTTGATATTCTTTCTGAGCAGGCATTCTTATGTCCTATTTATTCTACATATGCTGTCAATACTGTCATGGTTACAGTCCACCTAAATTATTAATACATATGTACAAAAATCTTTAGACCAGTTATATTTAGAATTGTTTCTGTTGCTTCTATGCCTACAAAAAGTCAGGTTTATTACACTGAAGTTCAGAAGAAAGGCAAAATCAGAATCATAACTGATTAAAGATACATGTATTTCAAATAAGTCATTATCAGCTAGAACTTTATGAAGTTAATTAGAGCACTTCCATCAACTTCAATAGGTGTTCAGTCTTCTAGTTATGTGCATAAAGGTCTTGTAATAAAAATTAGCTTCAGGGGTTTTAGCAGTAAGCCAAATGCAGATGGGAGAGTATAACACTGTTATCGAAGGATGTAGGGGGGCAACTAGGAAAGCTAAGGCCTCTCTGGAATTCAACCTTGCAAGGGAGGTCAAAAAAATAGGAACACCTTCTTCAAATACATTGCCCCAAAAATGAATACTATAGAGGAAATGTAGGCCCCCTGCTGAATGAGGTGGGTGTCTTGGTGACAGATGATACAAAGAAGGTGGAGTTACTGATTGCCTTCTTTGTCTCTGTCTAGACTGTTAGACACTGTCCTCAGGAGCCTCAGACCCCTGAGCCTCCAGATGAAGTTAGGATAATGGAGGAGTTTTCCTTAGTTGATGAGGACTGGGTTAGGGAGCAGTTAAGCCATCTGGACATCCATAAATCCATGGGACCTGATGGGATGCAACCATGGGTGCTGAGGGAGCTGGCAGAAGTCATTGCCAGGCCAATCTCCCTCATCTTTGGTAAGTCCTGGGGAACAGGAGAGGTGCCTGGGGATTGGAGGAAGGCAAAGGTCACTCGAGTCTTCAAAAAGGTCAAGAAGGAGGAGCCGGGTAACTCTAGACCAGTCAGCCTCACCTCCATCTCTGGAAAGGTGATGGAGCACTTTATCCTTGACTCTGTCTCTAGTCTTATCAAGGATAAGGGGGTCATTAAGTTGCTGATGACGCTAAACTGGGCAGAGTGGCTGACACACTGGAGGGTTGTGCTACCATTCAGTGAGACTTAGAGAGGCTGGAGAGTTGGGCAGGGAGAAATTGAATGAAATTCAACAAGGCCAGGTGTCAAGTTTTGTACCTGGGAAAGACCAACCCCAAGGATCTGTATAGGTTGGGGACTGAGCTGTTGGAGAGCAGTGAAGGGGGGAGACACCTGGGGGTCCTGGTAGATGGAAGAATGACCATGAGGCAGCAGTGTGTTCTTGTGGCCAGGAGGGCCAATGGGATTCTGCAGTGGATTAGAAGTGGGGTAGCTAGTAAATCAAGAGAGGTTCTTCTTCCCCTTTACTCGACCCTAGTGAGGCCACGTCTGGAATATTGTGTCCAGTTCTGGGCCCCTCAGTTTAAGGAGGATAGGGAACTGCTTGAAAGAGTCCAGCACAGAGCCACCAAGATGATGAAGGGGATGGAACATCTTCCTGATGAGGAAAGGCTGAGGGAGTTGGGTCTCTTTAGCTTGGAGAAGAGGAGATTAAGGAATTACCTCATTTATGCTTATAAATATGTGCAGGGTGGGTGCCAGGAGGATGGGGTCAGGCTCTTCTCAGTGATGCCCAGTGACAAGACAAGAGGCAATGTTTGTAAGCTGAAGCGTAGGAGATTCCGTGTGAATACACAGAAATGTTTTCCCAGTTCAGGTGCCAGAGCGCTGTCACAGACTGCCCAGATAGGTTGTGGAGTCTCTTTCTCTGAAGATATTCAAAACCCATCTGGATGCGCTTCTGTGTGACCTGGTGTAGGGAATCCTGCTGTGGCAGGGGGGTTGGACTAGATGATCTTCGGAGGTCCCTTCCAACTCCTAATATTCTGTTAATCTGTGTGAAATAGATCATAATCATAGAGCCATAGTTAAACCAATACTCTTTTTGTCAATCTTAAGCTTTAAATCAGATACTAAAAATTGCATTTAAATAGCAAAATGACAAAGCAGGGAATATAATCTGTCTATTTCAATTATTCATGGTGATCTAGAAAAATTAATTGATGTAGAGGGAATTATAAATGCCCAAGGAGTATTTCTTTTGATAATTTTCACTTTTCTTTACCTATTTTTTACAAATATATAAATGAATTGCTTTGAGTCTTCTTCTACACCAACATATTTTCTCTTTATTGTATGATTCTCTAATCATACATATAGGCTGAACACAAAGATACCAGTTACAAATCTGCCCTGGCTTACCCATTAATACAAAGAAAAACAAAAAAACCAAACAATTTTCCTAATACCCTAGAAGCTCAGAGATATGATTTTGGACATCAAAAGAAAAAAATACCAGCTTTCAGTACTTCTAGATGCTCTGTAAAATTCCCACATATATTTCATTCCCTTTTATGAAAAAGTCAAAATCTCCAATACAGAAGAGCTGCTCAGTGCTGTCTCCTGTCATTTAGATGAAATTAGGCAAGGTCTACTGATTCGTTTGCTAATGATAACTATTTAGCAGTACATCCATTCCCACTGAGGAATTTTCTAACAATTTAAAGAGTTTTATGGTAACTCCTCTACAAAGAGCAAGACAGTACCCCAACCATCTCTGTCACACTGTGAGGGACATTTAAAATCAGTACCTGAAAGTTAAAAGTCTAAACACACTGCAGGTTTTGCAATGGTTGTTTAGTCCACATAATAAAAATGTACTTGAAAGTTGATAGCCTGTCAGTCATGAGTGATCACTCATCATCATCACAGCCATCAGATGAACTTTTAATTTATCTGTCTCTTTTTTTCCTTCCCCATTGAACATTATGTGTGTGCATCTGCCACTGCATTCATCCCGCCAACAAACATTCTGAGTTTGTGGCAACCCTGGCCTGAAGGTGCTCGCTCTCCAGCAGAAGTTATATAGATTTCAGGCTTTTAGCTCTGGAGGGCACTGGCCAAAAGAGCAGCTGCAACAACTTTAACTAAAACAGCAAACCTCAACAGAAATACAGAAAATGTCTTTGCCAATTTATGTAAGGTGGGTGAGTTGATCAGCTGGGACCATTCCAGACCATTATCAATGTTTCCTAAATCAAACTGGGAACTTAGAGTTTGGGTTTATTATTCCCTTTTAGTTTCTCTGTTGAATGGAAATATAAGCTTTGTGAAGTACTACAGCTCATTTCTAATACTACTGTAGATAGTAAGAAATTAGAAAGGAATGTGTAAGCCTTTTTTTCCTCTTAGCTTCTTTTTTTTATTTCTTTAAGTTTTCCAGATGAGGTGCTTCCTGCTTCAACCTCAACTGTGACTAAATACAGCTTTAACTGTAACTTTCATTGTAGAGCTACAAAGCCTTTCCTTTCTTACAACAAATTATTATGGAATAATTTATAACACAAATAACCAGTCATACTTGAAATACCAAATACTCTATAGAGTACTCTATAAAAATACTCTAAAATATATTTTTTAAGCTTCAGTTAAAAATACTTTATCTGTTTTATATTTTTGAAGTTCAACGATGTCTCAAAATTGTTATGTTGAGAATGAATACCTACAGAACCCTGAGAATCAAACAATATTATATTTGGTGGGGTTTTTTATTCATTCTGGAAGATTCAGTATGAAACCTATGATAGGATTCCAATTGCATCACTTGAGCTGAACCAAGGAACATGCTTTATGGTTTGTTGTTTGCAAGAAAAGAAAAAAAAAAGTCCTTTAATTTGAGGGATGCAAAGAGGTCATTAAAAAAGTAATATATCTGGGGCTTGATCTGCTGAGGTCTGTATTGGATGACCAAAGAAAGGAATGTGGCTAAAGATGTTTTTGCCCTTGCTTGATGCTGGATATAAAAACTGATTCAGAAAGTGTAGGAAGAGTCTGGAATTTTTGGTCTAACAACCCCCAGCAGCTCTACAGGCTCGGGAAGGTGTGGCTGGAGAACTGCTCAGCAGAGAAGGACCCGGGAGTATTGACTGACAGCCGGCTGAACATGAGCCAGCAGTGTGCCCAGGTGGCTAAGAAGGCCAATGGCATCCTGGCTTGTATCAGGAATAGTGCGACCAGCAGGAGCAGGGAGGTGATCTTGCCACTGTACTCGGCAGTGGTGAGGCCACACCTTGAGTACTCTGTGCAGTTTTGGGCACCACAGTATAGGAAGGACATTGAGGAACTGGAGAGGGTGCAGAGAAGGGCAACTAAGCTTATCAGGGGTCTGGAGAACAGGCCTTATGAGGAGAGGCTTAGGGAGCTGGGGTTGTTTAGCCTGGAGAAGAGGAGGCTGAGGGGAGACCTTATCGCTCTCTTCAGCTACTTGAAAGGTCATTCTAGGAAGGCAGGTGTTGGCCTCTTCTCCCTTGTGACTAGTGACAGGACTAGAGGGAATGGGCTTAAGCTGAGCTAGGGTAGGTTTAGATTAGATATTAGGAAGAATTTCTTTCCAGAAAGAGTGGTTAGATATTGGAATAGGCTGCCCAGGGAGGTGGTGGAGTCACCATCCCTGGAGGGTTTTAAGAAGAGGATAGATGTGTTTCTTCAGGGGATGATTTAGGGATAAGAGTAGTGTAGGGCTATCAGTTAGACTAGATGATCTTGAGGCTTCTCTCCAACCGTAATGATTCTGTGATTCTGTGGCTTTGGTTACGTCCTTCTGCCCATTGTTCTGAGACTCTTTCTAGTATGTTACAAGAACTGTGAACTATCCTTTTCCTGCTGACCTACTATGTTCTTGAGATAGTATGAGTAGTTTTATCCTAAAATGTACTACAAAGGTACTACAGTGTACTACAAATGTACTAAAATGTACTGCTATGAACTTACTGAGTAGGATGACAACAGGACTGGAACAGTGATCTAGTCTCTAGCTGAGGGCTGAGAAAAATATTTCTAGAAGCCAAGTCAAGATGGTGACACTGCTACACTTTCCCATGATGGACTGTAGTGTGAAAAGGCTGTATATGTCCTGTATTATAATCACAGGTGTGATCTGTTTGCTGTTTTCAGATCTAGTAATGAAAAATCACCTGTAGAACCAGATTAACTGACCATTAAAGAATTAGTTTTTACTGCTAGTCTGCATTGCTGTGAAGAGTTAAGCAGACAAAACATAACAGCAAATCTTTCTCATTATTACTAAGTAAGAAAACTCTAAGTTTCACCACCATAAAATAATAGGAGCTCTATATCGGTGTTTCTGGTAGAATTCAGAGATTAACTTGTGAGAGTTGATAAATATTTTTTCCAAATCTAAAGAATGCTAAAATCTACTTACTCAGTCTAGAGCCTAGTCAACCTGGGGGCAGGTTGTAGAAGGTTCTAGTCAGCTGAAATCTAGACCAGCTAGCTTGGAAAGAAGAGAATTTCTGTTTTAACATAATCCCATAAATGAGGGATTTGCAAGAATAGAGGATCTGCATCAGCTCAAAAGCAGTAATAACCTGAACATTCATGAGGGGAGAACCCTTCTGCTTTAAAGGGGATGACTTAGTAGGCTGTTGACATTAAACCCTTATATATTAGAAGAGAAAGATTGGGAGAATTATGCCAAGGATGTCCTGTGTTTTTGTTGTTTTGTTGTTTGGAAGTGATAGAACTCGAAGAAACTGCTAATATGCTGCAAGCTTCTCCCAGTGGTGGGACATTACTTCCCACATCTGCATCCATCCTATCTTTCCCCTAGCCTGAGCAGACTTTCTTGGCTGACTCATCTCTATCAGTCCATAATAATCAAGTCATCCTCCTTCCTATCTTTCTCATTGCTGAGGCTTCTCTGCTGTTCAGGGTTTGTTTCCTCTCATCATCTTTATCCCAACTTTATGTAAAATGTTAGCCTTGTGAGGCAGAAATATTTTGAGAAGCAAGAGATGCTCTGTTTTCCTAAGTGTACTGCTGCCCTTGTCATAAGCAAGCAATTATACCTTCAAGTTTCTTTCCATAACCCCAGTCTGAGTTCCCAAACTTAAGATCTAAGCTCAAACTTGAAAAGATAAATGCTGTTCAAAACACTTGGCTATACAGCAACATCCATTTGCTTTTTTCACCCAAGCTGGACCAGGAAATCTACTGAACATGTCTTCCTGCAGACTGAAGGAAAAACGTATATAATCTTGCATGATGTTGAGTGTATTCTAATGTAGGCTGAGTGCATTAACATTTGTTGAAGCCCACAGTGAAATTCAGACTTGCAAAGTCTCTAAGTTTACTTAGCAATTTACAAGACAAGTCACTATATTTCTAATAACCCAGAAGTTAGCAAATAGTTATTGCTAATACACTGAAATCAGCCATGGGAGACCAACTAAAATCACAAAGCAAATAAGAAAATATTAACAGAAAAACCCCAACAATTCATAAGTAAGGCTTAGATACCCTTGAAAAACAAATGATGTTTTTTTACCCTAAGATGTTATAAAAACAAACACAGACCAAACAATCGATATGACTGTTGATTTATTTTTATCTCACTGTACCACACCACAATAACTCTAGACATGTGGATTTTGCAAAGGGTATCCAAGCTCTGAATAGTTTTAACCAAGCTGTTAAAGAGCTGAAGAGTTAGACAAATAAACTCAAACAATTCATAGAAATACTGAGGTTTTGGGGGAAATATCTCTGCTTTACTCTCATAAGCAACATTATCTTCCCAGGTTACATGGACAAACTAGCAAAATCTGATTTCCTCAACATACTTGGTAGATATCAGAAGACAAACTTCCTAAATTAGCATATATGAAATTGCGGTAATCCGAAAATCCTTTGACTTTGTCCTTAACATTTTTGCTAACTCACATCATCATGGCAGAAATCAAGAAAGTGATTATAGACATGAATGGGAAAGAAAGTTAGTAGGGATAGGTAGCTTTTCTGGCCAGTTACATTTATCAGCATTAAAATCTAGAAATAGCTGGAAAAAAAAACTTCTGGAAATTTCTTGAAATGAAAGCTTCTATTCAGCTTTAATAAAGACATCATAAATAGTTTTAATTTACTAAATAAATAAAGGGCCAGGTTGAGGTTGTCTTAAAAAGCCCAGACATCTGCAAATTCTAGCAGTCAAAGTACAGCCAGGATACACAATGCTGACTGAAAAAGTTATAGAAAACCTTGTCAGAAAACTCATAGGGTTTATACAGCCCCCTTGCCATAAAGTAGGATCAGCTGTAGTAGCCTCTCAGTCAGCTGCTGATGGCTTGTCTAGATTATAGATTAATTGTGCTGCAAGACCAGAGACACCTGAAAAGCCTGGCATGAGCTAGTTCACTTCTGTGAGTAGAAGTTGTGTTTACAGGACACTGCCACACCAGTGTACCCCACCCTTGCCTATGTCCTTGCCCTCTGCAGTCAGTGGTAGCACAAGCCTACTTTCTTCCCCATCACGTTCTCATGGCACGATCCTAAAGACCACCTTGCATGTACCACATGTGGGTTTGGGGATTTTTTTTTTGTTTGTTGTTTTTGGTTTGGTTTGGTTTGCTTTTGGGTTTGTTTTTTTTTGTTTGTTTGGGGTTTTTTGTTTGGTTTTGGGTTTGTTTGTTTTTTCCTTTTCAGGTTATTCTTCAGGCCCACACATATCACAGAACATCCCAAGTTGGAAGGGACCCACAAGCATCATCAAGCCCAACTCCTATTTAGGCACAGAACAATCCCAAAGTCACACCATGTGTCTGAGACTATTGTCCAATGTGAATGTACCTGATAAAGTGAAATTTCTCTAACACAAAAGATATATTTTGGAGATGGTTTATAGCTATAATCCTCCTAGAAAAAGAGAAATGGGAGATCTTCATTGTCACTATTGTTGTTATTAAAAAAATCTTTAATGAGGGTTCTCTGAATAAGGTTGCCTTTCACTCACAATTAGACAACCTTTTATCATTTGATTAAGCTGCAAAACAGAGGACAAGCTATTTTGCCTCTGTTTGAAGAGTTTGAAGCTTGGTCAAGTTGTGATGAGTTTAAAATGAAAGAAAGAGTATTACAGCTAGGGCCTGCCCTTCATAATCAGCTACCCACCAGCTTCATCTTTACCCACCAACTCCAGCCTCTCATGATTTTCTATGAAGAGTTCAAAAGTGTATTCAGAATAGGAAGTACCTTGCCTAGAACTATGCACAGCTCTTGGACTTACTAAACCAGGGAATTACCTATGGCAAATTTTAGAACATATCCAATGCATCCTTCATCCTATCTGATATAGTCTTTTTTATACTGCAGTTATTGATACACAGCAGATTGCAGTGAAATAAACACAGCATTTTCAGTTTTATATTTTAACATTTAAAATCTTATCAGTATGCAGCACTATGAAAAAAAATGTAGAAGCTGGTCTAATCCACCTACATTTCTGGTGACCAGATTTTGCTGTAATAAAAACGTATATAATCTGTAGAATGACATGCCAGTTTAAAAGACTTCTGTTTTTCTTTTGTAAACTGCCAGCAAATTGTCTTTCCTTCCTAACTCTGCTTGTTTTTTTTAAAAAATATTTTCTTTGTGCAAAAGAAACTAATGTGACCTTGAGTGTGATCAATTTAAATACAACATTGCATTTCTAAATACAGCAGTTATTTCTCTTGGTATGCTCCTGGTAGATAGCCTTAGATAGATATCGACTCTTTAGTTCTTTAACCTCGAAATTTTAAGATATATATTAAAAAATCCTTAGGTTGCATGCATGACAGTTTCAGTGATTTAAGTACAACGTGAAGAACTGCACCTATAAATGGCAAGCCCTATTCATTTATAGCTTATTTATTTTGTAATTTTTATTAATGTATAATTTCTAAACTTGTGGAAAAGCATGCACAAGTAAATTAGTCATGTAACTGTATTTTAAAATTGCTTATGCAGTTGCTCTAAGGCTATTAAAAAAACAGGTCCTTTTACTTGTATATTCCATATGAGTAATCAAAAATGTATTTGGAAAAAGCTACAAACAATTCTGGCTGTCAGTTATTCCAGACTTAAATTCTGAACTACTGAGCTGTCTCAAGCTAGGGATTCAACTGAGAGGAAATGCTTACAGGGCTGAAAAAGCCAACAGAGACTACCTGATGGTTATATTTATTTATTATGAGCTGGTTCAAAACAATTCCTAAAGAGATTGTTTCTATTAAAATGAATTCTTGTATTCACTTTCCCGATTTCCCATCATTTCCCATTTAACAGATTTGTAAAACCTTGCAGCTAGTAGTCTAGTAAGTCCATGATATCTTTTGAAGGAGAGGGAAATTAATCTTGCGTGTTTTAGACTGATTCAGCATTGCTTGCAACAGTAGCAGGTTTCATCTTGATCCTGTTTTTCTAGGAGTAGAGATTGCTCGTGTGTATAACCTGTTTACAAAACAGTTTATGTCAAGAGACTCCTACAAAGGCTACACAAATGATCTTAACAAACTAAAGAATTAAAAAGGACATGATGGGGCACAGAAAAGAAACACATTTGTGTTGAAAAAAAGTACATAATTGGTATTAAAATCACCGATGCTCCCAAAATTGAGAGATACATAAGAAGTTACCAGCATATATCAGCATAGTAGAAACAGTCTTTTGAATTGAAATGAGGATATTTTGATATTTTACTTGATGTTGGGTGGGGGAGATGTTTTTATTTTTGGTAGTATAAATGTTATCTTCACCTATGTCACAAAGTGAAACTTGTATTTCAGTTGTCATTATAATGAATATCAGAGTTATCAGGAGATTTATGCTGAACACCTATTTTTCATGTGGGGAGATTTACCAGTAGGAAGTGGAGTGAATGCAGGACTGAGGAATTACTGAAGAGGGTTTTGCAAAAGCTCCACATAACCTGATGACCGAGAAAGCTGTGCAGCTCCACTTGATTACTGCTGCAGCTTCAACCGGCCTAGAGGTGGCCTTGATGCAACACTAACATTCTCTTTGTCAGAATGCTTTTCTTCCTCCCACAGTTGTATTTAACAATCAAATATATTTATTAGATTTTATATCTTCTTTACCAACCTGTTTCTAGAGGAAATTAAGAGCTAGATTCCCCTTCAGTAGCTGAATCTACTTACTCATAAGCTATTGGGATCAGTAGAGCCTTTAAATATCAAGAAGCAGCAAGAAGGAAGGGCAAGGGGATTTCCCTGTAAAGATTCCTTGCTGCTTCTTGTTGAGGAAAACAGGGATATTCACTTTCCCTGTAAAATCATCAGATAGCAGATTTGCTCATTTCCATGGAGTACCTCATTGACCCTGTGGACTCTTCTTTACCTTTCCTGTTAGCTAAATCTGTGCCTCTGTGCAACGAAGTATTTAGATTCCTGTGGCCAGGAAGGGGAAACACAAAACTAGTTTGTGACTTGCACCTGAAGGGCAAGGCATAAGGAGACAAGAACCCTACATTTTGGTCCTTGTTCCATAAATATGTCCATAGTTTTCTCCCTTACATGCAGCTACCGCTGTGTAAACAGTGTATGAAGCAGGGTACTAATCCTGTTCACAGCTGAAGCCTCTCTCATTTGGCAATCAGCTGAAAAGTTTACTCTCTTTTTCTCAGGGCCCTACAACATTCTTATCTAAGCTGTCCATAGCTTTCCTCTTCATCTGTTTTTGTACTGCTTCTAGTGCTTCTTTGTTCGTTCCCACATAGGCAAACAGGCACAGTAGGTCCAATGAATTCTTTGTGCATTGAGTATACTGCACATCAGTACAGTACATGACTGGTAGGTCTGGCATGCCTGGGAAATACTGGAACCGCCTGTGCATGCAATCCAACATGTCTGGGATTTCCATGCTGGCTAAGTTCACAAGTCCTGGAAAAATACCTACATATTTTTCATAGACCAGTTCATTTTTCCACATGAAGGGATTAATACCCCTAATCAGTTCACTTTTCATCTTTTGATAAAACTAAGCTTATTGGATTCAACTCTCTGATCATGTATTGTATTGTGCAGCATCCTCTGTAGCACTAGAATCACTTTTGTGATTCTTCTCTGCATAGTCTCGGGTTTGTGAACAGTGCTTTAAAAATACAGCCGCAGGAACTGTACGCCTTATTTGAAAAGCAACCTCAGCAATGCTATATGTAGAAGGTAAACCCCTTCATGTGTCTCATCAGTAAAAGACATGACCAAGAGGCAGTGTTTCCAGTTCATAGGAAACGGTATGGTTCTTTACAAACTGCACTTGAGCCAAGTAACAATGGATTATTTTGGTGGAACCTTCTGGTGAATCAAAAGTACTCTGACCCCTGCAGGTGCTGCAGCAAGCTGAGGCGACAGTGCTGAGGCTGAGGGAAGAACCTGCATCTTTGAGGAAACAGTACAAAATTTCTTGCTTGGCACATTGTGACTGGGAGTGTTGCCCATTTCTGTAACATTTAGAGTTCAAGTGCTTGTCTAAAAAGACTTTCAGGGTGCTTTTCTCACTTACTGCTTTCCAGAATAGAGGAGCACACAATAGTTTTGGTTGTTCTTAAACAAATGCTTTGTGTTTGTTTATACCAAGAGATAGTGCCTTTAATGAGATCAGCTTGGCATTTACTTTCCAAATCTATTAAAAAATGTAGCACAGTATCACAGTATCAATTCAACTACTGATACCCAGTAGATGGCTGCTTCTCATTGTCCATTCATTGTTCAGGTAGGTCAGCTGAATGGCCCTAATCCATGTGACACACACTTTATTTATACAGTGTTTTATCAAAAAAAAAAGAATAATGATGTTTCACTGAAAAACACGGAAATACCTAATTGGGACTAATCAAAACATTTGTAGCTCTTAAAAAATAATCTTTGACAATTTAAGTTCTCAATGGATCAGAATACAGTCAACTATTCTCATATGAAATGGAAAATCATTATTTTTAATAATAGACAAATATGGGAAATTCTTTTAGGCAAATATGGAAATGCTTTATTTTTCACCATCGTTACGTGGCTGTACTGTTTTCATTAGTAATGGGCCTGTGGTAGCAACAGGGAACATTTGCTACCAGTAGGCATTTAGGCTGGAGTAAAAGACAGTGAATTACAGTGCTTTTTAAAACGCAAAAGGTACGCTATTGCTGACAAAGCTTTACACTATAGTTTCTTCTGTCACTGGTAGTAAAGTGTCTCTTGCCTTGCCAACGGGCAGTTTTGCCTTTACACAGCAGCTCCTTCGTTGACACGAGAACTGGTTCTTTTTTGCTAAAGTGGACAAGTGCGTGGGACTGGAAAACTGTAGCAGCCATACCTTGGCACACTCTGCAATAACCTATATTAAGTTTCCAGAACCTCTCTCTAAAATTTCCCACGTCAGTGGCACTAGTATGCACAACCGAAGACTTTCCAGGCCGAGCACCATGCATCTGCACAATCCCACCTGCCGAGTAAATGACTTCATTGTCTATGGCCAGAGACTCAGGCATTCCTGACAGGGGAATGCATTGCCTGCAGAGCCGCCTTCGCATCCTGGGCAAGGCGTGACACGGCAGCAAGGGATCCTGCTCTTCGGTTAGTCCCTCGTGGGGCTGCCCCTGTGAAGGTAATGACCTCCCGTTTCCCTGCCGTCTCTTTCGCCCGGTCGCTGCCGCCTGCGGTTGCGCAGCATAGACAAGTCAGCCGTTTGCCTCTCGCTAAACACCCTTCGTTTTGTTTTCCCTTCGGTCGCTCCTTCGTCCCGTTTCGGGGCAGGCGGCTCCCTCCATCCGCACTCCACCCGAGCGCTGCCGCTTGCCGGCCCTCCGGGGGCGCCGTCGCGCCTCCCGCGCCGCCGCGTCCAGCAGCACCGCCGCAACCGCACCTCTTGCCGCGGCCACCGCCTTCGCCGGGCCGCAATCGGCCCGCGCTGCCCAGCGCACCGGTCGCCTGCAGGGCCGCGGATGCCCGCTCGGCACCGCTCCCGAAGCACGCTGGCTGGCGCTGGGCAGCGAGCGATAGCAGCCACTTGACGGTCGGATAGCAGCCACCGGCCGGTAGCCGCGGACGCCACCGAAGACCACCAGCTGGGCCGGAGGCAGCTTTGGGTGCCGAGGTGGATGGGTCCAGTCACAGCACCTCCGCTTGTTTACGAGCGAGCGTGGAGGCGGCCCAGCACAGCGCGCCGCCGCCACTGCCGTTACAGCGGGGTACCAGCCCCCTCCCGCCCTCGCGGAGAGGGTTAGTCACGGCCCTGCACCCGCAGGGAATCTGAGCGCGATCGGGGGCCTAGCTATGGGGACGGGACGGAGACCAGGCGGCTCTACCCTCCGTGGCGCAGGGGCTGAGAGGGCGTTAAGCCTCTCCCCATCCCTGATCCCCGCGCCCCTCGGGGAAACGGGCGGAGGAAGAGGAGGAGGCTCTCGCCGCCGTGGCCGGCGACGCGAGGCCCCTTTCGCGGCTCCCCCCGTAGTCGTCCTGCTGTGGTTGAGCCCTTCGTGGGGCCCTCTCCCTTCCCACCCGCGATATCCCCCAGAGGCAACGGTGTCCCTTTGGCCGCCGCCAGCCCGTCCCCGCTGTCTAGCGCCGCCGCCTCACTCTCTCACTCCGCTCCGCGGTACGGAGCGCCGGGCGGGGGAGGGGTGGAAGGAGGCGGTGTCGGCCGCTGTGGGGCCCAGGCAGCTCCTCGCCTCCGCAGCGTCTCTCCCCAGCCCCAGGATCTGGGGCTGCGGGGGAGCGAGTGGGGGGAGAGGGGAGGAGGAGAGGGCGGGAAGATGAGCGGGCAGGGCGAAGCATGAGCGGCATCCAATGAGGAGGCAGGAGCAGGCAGCTGGGGCGGGGCGAAGACGATCACCGCCCAATGGGTGAAGGGCAGAGGGCGCACTCGGAGCGGGGAGAGTTGCAGGCAGTAGGCGAGTTGGGACTCGGGCGGTGAACGGGGTAGAGTCAGTTGTTGTTGCCTCAGCCTCACTCGGGGGCTCGGTCGCAGTCACTTGCGCGTGGGGCGCCGCGCTGCAGGCGTGGACGTTGCCGCAGGACTGGAGACGAAGGGCGAGAGACGAAGGTACTGACAAACACCGCTTCCCGGAGGGGGCAGCGGGCGGTGCCGCCACCGCCGCCCGGAGAAGAACTTTGGCTGAAGCAGCAGCAGCCGCCGCCGCTAGAGGAAACTTTCCTCGGGGGGCCGGAGGCGGGGGCAGCGAGAAGGAGCCGCGGCACCGCGCGGGTCTGCCGCCCGGCGAGGGGGCTTCCGAGAGGCTCCCCCGCGGCCCAGGCCGGCTTGCGGCGGCCGGGATGTACCTGGCAGCAATCTCGGCGGGGAGGAGACGCCCGGGCGGAGGCGGCGGCTGGCACCTGGCGGCGGCGGGGTGGCTGTTCCTGCTGGCCCTGCTGTTGGGCGAATCGGGCACGCGGGCTCTTGTCTGCTTACCCTGCGACGAGTCTAAATGCGAAGAACCTAAGAGTTGTCCTGGTAGCATCGTGCTAGGGATCTGTGGTTGCTGTTTCATGTGCGCTCGGCAACGTAACGAGAGCTGCGGAGGAGTGTACGGGCTGCACGGAGCTTGCGACCGGGGTTTGCGATGTGTCATCCGACCGCCACTCAACGGAGACTCCATCACCGAGTACGAAGTGGGCGTCTGCGAAGGTGAGAGGCGGCGGAACATCATCCATCCATCCATCTATCCATCTCCCAGGGAAGGGGGACTCGCTGGGCGGCGGGAAGGGAAGGAAGGCGCACCGGCGCCGGGAGCGCCGGTGCGCCCTCCTTCCCTCCTCGCCGCCCGCCTGTCCCATATGCGAGCCTGTCTTTTAACTCTCCCTGCCCAAAACGACTCATGTTTAAAAGTTTCGCCCTTAATTTTCTTAGCCTAAACTTCCTGGTTCTTCCACTTTTTCCTTTCCATAGCGCTTCACTGGTTTGCTAATGGCTTATACCAAGTACTGATGCGCAACTAAAATTCCTTGATAAAGGACTTGGGAAGGGTTTGGCAGATGGAGATCGGCTAAGGTCGATCGTGCACACATATGATGCCTGTTCCGGATTCCCTCCTCTGTAAGGAAACAAAAAGGCTGATCATCTGTTGTAAAGTTTTCCTTCCTGTTCCTGTCACTTAATATCTCCCATCCTGTTTTACTCGGTGTATGATGTTAAGGAATGTCTCCTGCTGGAGCATCAAGGGGGAGGGAGAAATCGCTACGGCAGAGCTCCTCTCACAAGTCACTTCTGCTTCCTGCCGGCGGCTTGTGAGGTAATGAATTGGTATGAGATGCAAAAGGAGTTCACCTCCCCCCTTCAAATTTTGCATCTATTTGAGGCCGTCACGTTTCTTTTACAAAATGCCAAAGGCAAATTTTTATTCTTTTTGTCTTGTACGTCCAGTTCGCTTTTCACCCAAGTTGAGGGAGAACTTGGCGCTGTACAGAGATTACAAATAACCAGTAGTTTGGGATATGTATAAATGTATACGAGACTCGGAGCGGGAGCTTCGACAGTTCTGGAAAGGAGCGGGAGGCGGTTTCCTCTCGGCGGGTAGAGGGCGATAGAAAATCCGGAGAGCTGATGAGGCAGCAGCATCTGTCCAAAAAACTTGGAGTTAAAATGATGCACTGTTTTGAGGGAGCTAAACTCCTTCATTTTTAGTGGGCAGCTGACCTTTGTCTTGGTGCTCGTTCTTCGTGTCAAACTCCATTTGCCTTCATAAAAAATAAATTGCAAACCACAGCAGAGCAGGGCAGTGTGTTCTGCCTGTGCTATAACCAGTGCTATCAGCCTCTGCATTTGTTGCTTGGGTAGGACGAGCTCCAGGGTTAAAACCTCTGTTGTTAATGAAAAATGGCCCTGAACGACTTTGAGGACCTTTGCTAAGACCATGTTGGCTGAATATGTACATTACTGTAGGTGTTTGTTGTTGTTGTTTTTTCTAATATATAATTTAAAAAAAACATTCTTAAGTAGGAAGGTATAAGTACAGGTGGAAAGGGTACTTTAAAACCTACCTGGTTTTGGATGAGTTGTTCTTTGTGCATGTTTTCAAGTTAAAGCTTGGCTTAAACAAGCTAAGGTGGGGGG
>VWZX01003421.1:10864-94929 GCA_013399015.1 Galbula dea | reverse complement strand
TGTGTTTGTGTGTGTGTGTCCATCCATCTCCCTGTTAAAGGATCTAAAAACTTGCAGTCATTAAATGCCTTAATATTCCACCTCCCTTACTCTATCACAGTATGGACATCTTTGGCAGTTTAGGAGTATTTCATTCCTTTGAAGTGATGCAATCTGTACGTTGCTGTAAGTTCAACTCATAACATGTCCCATCTACTGTTGAAAATAGTATGAAGCATTTGTTGGCACAGCTGCATTGCAATTAGTCTTGTGGTTAGGAACTAGTTCCAGCTGTCCTTATAGGAATAGTCAGGGAGATAACTTATCTAGTTTAATTCTTGTAAATGAAAAGCAACTGGGCTGAACTGTCAGCCTAATAAATAGTCTTGGAATATGTATTACTGAACTGTCAGGCAATTGCCTCGTTCTAAGCAACAGAAGTAGTGTGGTGTTCATCATGATGCGTGGTGTGCATGAGTGGTGGCAGCAGGGAAAAATGCACTATGTCCGATCACTAAAATGAGGTTGATTAAGTCTAGTTTTTTGATTATGGTGATTTAAACAGTTGTGCAGTTTACAGGCATATGTGCAACAGGCTAGGCTGGTGATGTGTGAGTAGTACTAAGCCATGCCTTTATCCATTAACAGAATAAAGGCTACTTCTTTTTATTCTGTATACTGGGAATGCAAACCCTTTCCTGGCCCTATTCATGGAGGAAGAAATAGAAGCGAGTTACAGAACTATGAGATGAGAAATTGGTATTTTTACTCTTCTTCCTGTCTCTAGCCTTTTCTTTCACTGCAGTTTTTTACACTGAAATGACCCCTACTGGCTACAGTTATAAGCATATTTTTTTTATCATTTTTGAAGCTTTAGCAGTGTCTTATTTCAGTCTATCAGCACATATTAGGCTACAGAAAACTTTTAAGAGCTGGAACTGCAGGAGATAAAAATACTTGTTAACTTAGTTTTAGTATTTAACACACCTGGCATAAGTGACTAACATCTGGTGGAGAAGTCTCCGTGGCAGACGTCATTAGTAGTATCTCTTTCTGAAACTAGAAATGGAGTAGTCTTTGTTAATCCAGTGTCTATTATTAAAATCTGTTGCTGATTCTGGATTTTTTTTTCTTTATCCTTCTAAAACCTGAAGGAAATTCTTGTTCATCTCACCACCTTAACTGTTTGCATCTTTATGCAGTTGAGGCACCATTTATGGCATCATCCTGAAGTATATAAATGCTTTTTTTAGTTGTATTATGGGCAAAGAAGAATTCTGAGGTCTCCTTCCCCTAGAGTGGGTAGGTGCCCTTCCTGAAGGGCATTTTGAGATTTGCACACCTCCAGCTCCTGTTGGCTTTATGAGGATGGTGCTGGCTTGGCTCAATGAGGTGTTGAGAGCCTACAGCCCCTTCAGAACACTCTTAGCATTGAGAAATTTTGAGCTCAAAGCAGGGACTGCCATTGGTCTCTGCCTTTGAAGGTAGACATAGAGCCACCACCTGATTAGGCTGGAGTTCTCCAGAAACATGTTAGCCTTGGATTCTGCAGCAGTCCAGCTGGGCATGGCACTTGCTTTATGTGGCATCAAAAAGCCTTGGAAATGCTCTTCCAAAGCAGTTCAGTTACTCTATGAAGGCTTTTCATGTGATGACTTTTTAGGATGTCAGGTAGTGATAGGACTAGGGGGAATGGATCCAAACTAGAGGAGTGTAGATTTAGATTAGATATTAGGAGGAAGTTCTTCACCATGAGGGTGGTGAGACGCTGGAACAGGTTGCCCAGAGAGGTTGTGGAAGCTCCATTCCTGGAAGTGTTTAAGGCCAGACTGGATGGGGCTCTGAGCAACCTGATCTAGTGGAAGGTGTCCCTGCCAGGCAGGGGGGTTAACTAGATGATCTTAAAGGTCCCTTCCAACTCTGACAATTCTATGATTCTGTGACATTCTTCATGTCTTTTTCAATATTTCCCCACTTTCTGGTGCTATTAGATGAAGAGGCCTTGATTCCTTTGCTAAACTATTCTGAGGTGTAACAGTAGAATGTAATGTAACACTGAAAAATGCGCTGAAATTGTTTTTACCTGTGTAATGGAAACATAAGTTTTTGCAATATATTTGAAATGCATCGTTAACAAAACTGCTAGTCTCGCTGTGTTCTTCAGTTCCTTTAGAATATACTTCCATGTGAATTAGAATTAGCCTCTAGGGAGCCACTGAACAAAGGTGTTTCTGCTCCCCTAAGTTACCCTTAATATGTAGTACTTTTTTGTTTGCTTGGTTTTTTTGGGATTTGAGGGTTTTTCGTGGGGAAAGGAACGAGTTACGGTTATCGCTGTATTCTTTTTTTGCCTGCTCTAGGTGATTTAAGGTTTGCCTTGAATGATTGTGGCTTGTCTGTCTAGTGTGTAGCTTCTGGATTGGGAGTTCCCTGGAGAACAAGAGAAAGCTGCTGTAGCAGATTTTAGGCAAGATCTACTTGGTCAAATTGTGATAAGGCAAGGGGGAATGGTTACAAGCTAAAGGAGGGAAAATTTAGATTAGAGATTATGAGGAATTTCTTTACCAGGAGGGTGGTTAGGCACTGGCACAGGTTGCCCAGAGAGGTTGTGGCTGCCCCATCCCTGGCAGTGTTTAAGGCCAGGCTGGATGTGGCCCTGGGCGACCTGGTCTAGCAATTGGCATCCGTGCCCATGGCAGGGGGGTGGGAACTAGATGATCTTTAAGGTCCCTTCCAACCTGGCCATTCTATGATTCTGTGTATGTGGGTTAATCCTCTAGGACAATGGTAGAAGCTTTCCCTACTGTGGCTAGTCCTAGTCTCTTCTACTGAACTATGTCTTTTGGGGTGGTTGGAGCATTACAGTCTGTCAGAATCCTTTTTGGGACAAGCAGGTGAGAGGTTTGGTGTTTCCCACATACATACATCTTTAGACTTACTGTGGACTAATTTTCCTTCCCTAGAAGCATGTAATGAGTATGATATGTAAGAGCACAGTATACTGCATGTAACCAAAGTGCAGCGAAGCTGGTGCTGTTGAGAAGAACTGAGACCTTTGAAGTCTAGCTTTTTTCAAAACTGGGGAGAGCTAAGCTTTTTTGGTTTTGTTCTTGTTCAGGCATGGGAGTTCTGTTTGGGCATAATGGAAATATCTTCTGCCTTTCTGAAGTCAGACTTGCTAGTATTTTTACCACAAGTAGTGCTACTGCTTGTAACTTCTGTAGCTGGTATCCTTAGGAGAACCTTATTCTCAGTCATTTTCACTCCTGTGTTCTATATCTCATGGGTTGGTGGACCCAAAGCCTAGAACATGATGCTGTCTCCAGACTGGCTTCTATACAGGATGCTTGCTTGGCTTCTTGCCTATGATGTAGTCCAGACATCCAAAGATCAGATGGCGTTTTGCTTTGAACAGGAGTTACTGAAGTCTGAATATTTTAAATGTTGTATGTGGGTAACCTGGTTATTTATATCTGTTTGACTGCAACAGTGTTGCCAGATTTCTTACCTTTTTTTTTCGTTTCTTTCTTACTCTGTTTTGTAGTGGATGACTGAGAAATGTCCAAACAGTTCTGATGTCCATCTGTGTGCAGAAAGATTCTGCCACTAACATCAAGTGTTAGAACTGATGATCTAGTTGGGAACTTAATCAGGGTTAAGTGGTGCACCAAATGGTTGTTGGCATGATCATAGTCAACATAGTTGACTTTGTTCAAAGGCTGTCAGCAATCCAGACTATTGAGGAGAAAAGTGGAAAAAATACTTACCATGTAAAAAACCCCAAACAAACCCCGAACAAAACCCAAACCAAAACAAAGAAAAATCACAGAAATTACTGAACTTGTGAGACTGGAATGAGAGTGATTCTTTGGCAAGTGTTCAGCTTCTGATACGCTGGTCATGACTGTGTTTAACAGTCCCCTTCCCCTAGCCCCCAGAAGACACTTACCAGACACGCACACTGAGTTCTTAGGCAGAGGCTGGATAACTTCTAAGCTATTTGTACTATGTCTTGTGTTAGTGATGAAATCTCAACATCAATAAGAACATGCAACTTTGAGTGTGGCATGGAATTTGAATTAGAGTATGTGCATATTTAACTAAGAGATGGTTTCCTTTCCAAGTTTTAGAACTGTGTGAAAGTGATTTTTAGAAGTCACTTGGTTCCAGTGTTTCAACAAAAAAATAAATGGAAAAGTCCAGTAAATACAAAGAGCAATACTGGTGCAGGAATTGGTAGGTTTTTGCTGTTGTGAATCAGCACAGATAGTTGAAAATGAGAAATCTCCCTGTGGATAGGCTGAATGACTAAATCTCTTCAATTCTGTTAAGAAGAATACTTACTTTTATTCTCATTTTTTTTAAACCATTTGATCTCGTATTACTGTAAGTCAAATATCCTCTGCTGATGTGAATTTTTCCCTGTTGAAAATAGTTATTTCATCAGGTTCCCCAAAGTCGTGCTGCTTATAAAGATACTTCTTTTAACTGCCTTCAAACTCGTCAGTAATTTCTGCACCCCTAGGCATGCTGGCTGTTTTAAGTACCCTCTAGCTGATTCAAGAATACTTGCATAATTTAACTGCTTACATAGTACTTAGTCAACCGAAATGTCATTTGACTGACAGGCATATTATGCAATAATTAATCCATTAATATGGTTCAAAAATGCTGCCTTTTTCCCCTCCTTCCTTTACAGCCCTCCTCAAGGATTCTTTGCCTCAGTGAGTGAAGTTTAAAGCATCTTGCAGATAGGACCAAATGTTTCATCGTTTTAATGGATTAAATACTTTGTAGAAGTGACCTATTTAAATGTGTGCTAAGACTTGTAAATGGCTTTCATTTGAGAATGGATTTAATCCACAGGGAATGTGAACTTGGAAATGGTGAATTCAGGGTTTTGCCTGAGATTTCACTTAAGACTGGTTGTGTAGTCTGACAGTGTTACGTTTTTAACTTTGCTTTTTGGTGTGTATGCATGCAATTTGCAAAGTGACTGGTACTGACATGGAGAGTTTATGCATATGAAGAAACTTGCCAATATAAACTAAGATGGGAAGATAACTTTGTATAAAAGGCTATATGGGTTAAATTCCACATAAGCATATGAATTAAAAGATGGTCCCTGTGGGAGCTCTAGTCTAAAGAGGCTAGTTTGTCCATCTTTGGGGGAAGTAAGGCCTTGGAATCTATTGACATGAATGGTATCAATTCACACCTTTACCAGAGGCAGTATTCAGTCTCCAGCACTGAGTACACTGGATACTTAACTTCAGAATCAGCAAATCATTCATGGCCTTTTGGGTAACGAGTGTTGAAGCCTTTCAGTAAGAAAACAAACAGGACAACATAGGGTTGTGGACAAGAGGAAAGGCACTGGCTCACAGGCATGCTCCCAGTCCCATGGTCTTACAAATTTCCAAAATTTTAAGCCTTATATAGCCACCTACCTTGATACTGATAGGCTTCAGGTATGTAATTGGGGGGGGATGGTGGTGGTTTTTTTTTCTCTTTTAATTAGTGAAAAATTCAGCAATTATAACAGTTCTGAATCTGAGACATCCCATTCTGTTGGGTCACTTATCCTTGGAACAAGCTCCAGTGTTTTGCTACAGCAAATATTGTGCTCTGTTGAGGTTTTTTATTTTTTTCTCAGAACCTCTGGATGTATGCATGTGGAGGTGTGTCTTACCCTCACTGATAAACAGATGGAGTCATCCTGATAATGGTATTACATGTGCTGATGTAAAATGTGCTCTTTTGATAATAGAAACACTGGAGTTGATATTTATCTGTAGGTTAGGTTTTAGAGAGAGTTAAAAAAAAGCCTTGACAGCAGTTCTAAATCCAGGGTATGTGGGTTTTTCCTGTAGTCTTCTGTGACTAAGGAATTGGATGTAAGTCCTCTGAAACATCTTGCACTTCTGCTGTTCAGTGATGCTGCGTTAATGAAGGGGGGGAAGTAGCAGAAGGTCTAGAATATCAGATTTCTTCTAATATTGTGGACTGAATATTTCCAGAATATGTCTTGGGTAAAACTTTTCCTGCTTCTGTCAGCTTTACAGCTTCAGCAAGCTGCTGGCCAGCTACTTGTTTGCAGTGAAGCTGATGCATGCTGCTGTACATAGAGGCTTCTGAAGCATGTGTGTGGAGAGGACAACTTGAGGAGGGGGGAAATAAAAAAGAAACAAAATGAGAATTTTAACATTGTTTGGAAAATGGATACAAAGGTTTGGCCCCATCCCAAGGCTTAAACAATTATTCTTTTATAGATTTTTCTAGAACTAGAGGAAAAATCTGCTAGGACAGCTGAAATGCTGCTGTCCATGCTTATTCTAATCAGGGGAATACTGGCAGAGGCTCTGTCTGACCAATTAAACCCTAGGATACTGCATAGCATTTTCAGTCAACTATTTAGAAACAAGATGTGTTTCTGATCATAAGATTAAAATAATGTATTTGCAAGTCTTTTCTTCAGGTGCTTAAATGTCTATGAGTCAGACTTCAAAATGAATTGTTTGTTATTTCAGACCATCTTTGAAGCAGAAGGCTATTGGAAATACTGTTCAGCCTAGTTCAGGGGAACCCAAGTAATGAAAGTCTTAAAAAAGCCAAACAAACCCTCAGAAAAACCCCAAACAAATAAACCCATTCCCCAAAATCCAAATCAAAACAAAAAAACCCCCTCATAAACAAGAAACCCATAAACAATTAAACAAAAAAACCCCACCCCACCCAACAAAAACGAACAAACAACAAAAAAGCTGGAACAACCAAACAAGAAACCCCTAAAATACTGCAGATGGTGTGGGTAAGGGAAAACTTAAGAACCTGAAACAGTTGTCCATGTCACATGCTTCACTTAACACTTCCAGTTATCTCCTTGCTTACCTCATGGGTTCTGTGCTGTTTCTGATAATTGAGTGGAAAGCTGTGTTAAATACTTCCTGCATTCCTTAGTATGAATTAACTGACTTGAGGTAGACTCAGAGCTGCTGCAGTGAAAATCTTTCTCTCTATATTGAGAATTTGATCATCTGAGATACACACTTGAGTTGGAATAGGGTAAAGCAGGCAGTCAAATTTGAGATAGGCCTTACATGTATGGTGCTCCTGAGGTATGGTTTAGCTTTCTGCTTTGACTAGGAATTTTATCAGAAGCCTGCACAGCCCTTTCGTACTGACGTGCGTTACACGTTTGATCCTTGAAGATGGACCTTTCCAAAAGGAAAAACTGCTTTATCATAGAACTTCAAGCTGTGTGTCTTACTACAGAAGTTTCTGCTGGTTCAAGTCCCCAGTTCATGACTTCAGTGAAGGAGTAAGTTGTGAGAGGGGAGAGGATTGCAGCCAGTACATGAGCTCATACTCACTTCAAGGCTAGCCGTCCCTTCTTGCTGCTTTTCAAGGTCTGGGGCTGGGTTTCAAGCATTCTTTAGTGGTGATTAGTCATTTCTATTGTTCAGCTCCTCTAAAACATGAACTTCCTTTCCATCATTCTTTTTTCCTGTTCAGAGAGAAGCCAAAGCCTACTGGCAAGAAGTATTTCCTTTTTTTTATTTTAGAAAGTCTGTGGAGTCCTCTTAGAGTCTCATATCATCTTAATGAATACCACTGATTTGAAAAAGCTGTGGTGTATGCCACTGTGCTGGAATGGTGGGGCTCAGACCTTGGGTCTGGTGAGATGGAGAAGCTTCTGAAGGGTTTCCGATTTCCCAGAGGGCAGTACCAGTCTCACTAAGGTTCACTTCTGTGTCACTGTGAAAATCTTTCTCTTTCCTTCTTCAAATGCCAGATCTGAAAGGATGCAAGAATCTGTAAGATGTGACTTTTAACTGTTTCACTGTCAGATCAGCAGTGTATTTGATGGATTCTTTGCTCTTTCAGCATCCCGAGGTCCTGTCTGTCGTGCTTTAAAAGACAGAAATAGTTGAGTAACATGTGGCAGTTAAATGTAAATTATGGGAGTTCACTCAGTTTGCTCTAGTTATGTTTACTCCCCCAACCCTGAACTGTAATTTAAGATTACTGTGGGTATAATGCCTGTGTATTAGTTTTCAACAGCGATACGTTAGTTACCATCCCAGTGTTTCCTGGTTTGAGGTGGTAAGTTATCTTTTATAAACAGTGAAGGAGAACAGTATATGGTTTTCCAAACTAGCTGATATTCACTAAATTAGCAGGAAGAGAAGAGTTGGGGCACAAAAGAAAAGATTCTGTGGCGAGCAAAAGGAACTGAAAACTTGAAGGAACGGAAAGCAAAAAAATCTAAGCAGTGGGGGAGGAGTGTCTGGAAAGTCCTTTCCTTGTACTTTTCACTTGCACCTGTTTTGAGATGATCCTTTGCCTGTGGGAACAGTGTGTGCAACTATATTGAGGAACTGTGTACTTTTAAAAATAAGGCTTCGAGATAATTTCTTATAGTTGCATGCTTTTCTGGCAGCAAAAGCAGTTACTCAGGTGAAAACAACATAAATGCTTCAGTTGTGAGCATCACACCTCATGTGGTGCTGTGTGGGGAGTGCTGATGTGTAGGATTTAGCACAGAAGAAGTCATGGAGTGCTACTTACCAGGGTCCTGTTTCTCAGAGTATTTCCCAGACTGGACCTGTTGTTTAAGGACCTCTTGTTCAACTTATTAATGCCTTAATCCTCTTCCCGACTTCAGATACGTGCTATGACAAGACTTGGGAGTTCAGCAAGGTGTAGAAGCACTTGAACTGTTAGCAGGCTGAAACATTTTCTTTGTAGAAAGTGAGCAATTATATGAATAATGTAAGAAAATGAAAAAAGTTTGGAATTAACATGATGCCTCCCTCTCCTGTGGCTTCCTTATGTTATGAAAGCACACTTAGAAGAATGAAAACAGTATTATGTCCAAGACTTACTTAACTTTGGTCTGAGTAAATGCAGAACCACTTTATTATCTGAAAAGGAAACTTGTCTGAATGAGTTGGAAAGAGTGGGGAACTGCACATAGAAATGATTTGAAAGAGTGGCTTTCAAGCTATAGTTATTGTCCTTCTGAGAGTGTTTGAACTTGCTGCTATGCATGTGTGCAAAAGGTAGTTGAATGGCTATGTGGTGACAGTCCAGTGTCAACTGAAGACTGCTAAGAAGAGTAGCTCTTCCCTTTTTTGCCCCTACCTGATCTAACTGGCACAATGAGATGGTGGAAATCGCAACTAAACTAAGATCAGTTTGGATGAAAACTGTTTACTTGGGCTGCTCTTCAGCTGAATTGTTTCTGAAAACTTGTAAAACACCTACTTCATTTTTTGTATTTTTAAGTGCCCTAGAAGTCAGCTTGTGGATAAGAATGCACATACCAAGGTTTGAGAGGCACTTGGATTCTTAGGTTCAGGTTTTGTCAACCCTGCTTGCAGTGCATTAGTGCATTTACAAATGATCAGATCTAGGTTTCTTCCTTGGTGATCCAGATTTCTCAGAGGTATGCATGAAAGAGCTCTCTCCTGAAAAGGAAGCCATAGAGGGGGTCAATCCAGCTTGCAGGAAAATACTTGCTACAGTCTGGAATTGCTAATGAACTGTCCCAAGTCTCCTGCACAGAGAGGTTGGGGAGTCTCCTTCTATGGAGGTATTCAAAACCCATCTGGACGTGCTTCTGTGTGACCTGGTCTAGGGAATCCTGCTGTGGCAGGGGGGTTGGACTAGATGATCTTTCAAGGTCCTTTCCAACTCCTAACATTCTGTGATTCTGTGAATCAAAGTGAGACAATGAGTTAGCTCATGTGAGTGCTTTCATGTGATTATACCTTTCGTTGAAAATAATTTCGTTCTGCCTATACTGATGTGACTTGGAAGGGTTTACTTTAAGTGTTAAACGAGTATTCATTTAATGGGGCCTTTAACATCACAAAAGAAGAAAATCAGCTAGGAAAAGGAATCTTTGGTCTGCATGAAAGAGCATGCTAGACTTCGCAGTGTTCTAAACTAAGCTCTTGTCGTGTTATGTGTTTTCTTATTATGTGTTTGCTCTGTCGTTGGTGGAAATCTCGTTTCTAAATGAAGTTGTGTGAGAAGCAGTCTGGTAAAAGATGTTCAGGCTAGAATTGGGTTTGCATTCTTCCTATCTGAGTTTGACTTTTTGTATGGACTCTCTGTAATGAAAAATACCTTGTTTCAAGGTTCAGCATGTTAGATGTATGGTCTGCACGTATTAACGCTTCTCCATCCTCTCTGTGGCTGCAGAGCTGATATTTGAGGCATGTGAAGACTCTAGGTGTGCCTAGTATTGGGCCTTGTGCTTCCTGTGTACCTTCTTTTCTGTTCCCATCTGGAAAGCCACAGAGGTGGAAGGTGAGTTATCAAACACGAATTTGTCCTGGAAACCAGATAATGTGAGTAGTGCCACATTGGGTGGTGCATCTGTGTTGAGGCATTCTGCTGTAAGCAAAGTATGGGGCTCTGCTTTCCACACTACGTTGGTCCCACCTTACATGGGGTAAGCAGCTCTTGTATAACAGGGATCTCCCTAGCCTCTGTAAACCTGGAAAAGATTTAGTGCTGAAATAACACAGGGCAAAAACTCACAATTGGTTTGAACTGGTAGGCTGGAAAAGCAAAAGTATGCTGTCATCACTGTGCGTGCCCTATCTGTCTGCACTGAACTGGTCTCAGGAGGCTGGTGGTGGGCAGAGCAGCTCTAGGGAGCTGGGGGCAAGGGCATGGGCATTCTGCCTCATGAACTCCACATCCACCAGGATAGGCAAAGCTCTTGGCCTGTAAACAGTGGTTGGGAGGAGACCCTGTGTGTCAGAAATAAGGAGGCATTCAGACTATTTCCTTAAGACTGTTAAACTGATCTGCGTGAAGCTGTAGTCCCTGTAGTTATAGAATTTGAAGCATCAAGTCTTGGAGCATAGCTGCAGCCTCTTTTGGTCTTATCATTACGTGGATTACTGTGATTACTGCTGTGATTTGTAAAATACAAATTGTCCAGGCTGTATTCCGGCTTCTCAAAAAACAGGATGTATTATTGTTCTCCAAATGCTTATGGTGTGGTTGCTTTTCTTTTCTTTTTTTTTTTTTTTTTTTTTTTTAATTCTCTCTCTGTGTACTTGGCCTCCTCACAATGAGAATGTCCCAAGCATTACTGAAGTGGCATCTTCTCTTGAAAGAATTTTAATAGTTTCTCTTCAGGAACTGTATGGGAAGATAGGTTAACTAAAAACTAAACAAACAAAAAACCCAACCAAACCAACAACAAAACAAAACAAACTCCCTACAAAACAAAACCAAACCCCTAAACTACTTCGTGTAGTTAATGACTACTCTTCCTTTGCTATTTTTATGAAGTAGAAGAGCCATGAGGTTCTTGTGAAGTTCTCTTCTTCGGATCTAAAACTGACATCGTTGTTTATTCAGTGCTTTTTGTCAGCAGGGTACTTTGCCAACTTACAACAGAGACCTAGGGCTTGGTTGTACAGGGAGAAACATACCTGTGAGAATCTGCAGTGACCCTTTCTGTAGATTGTGTGCAGTACTTAACTGGTGAACAGCTTTTGTTGTTGTTCTTGGTTTTTTTCCCCTAAAACCAGGAAGACCTGCAGGTTAGTAGGTATTCTGAGTTCTTTTGAGACTGGACAGTACTTGCATGTCAACCTCAGTATGTGCGCATGTATGTGCTGTTTACTATCAGCTTTTAGACTTCTGTTAAGTGTCAGACTCCTGAATGACAGTTTGCATTTGGCTGACACCTCCCCTACTGGGACCCCCAACAGCAATGAAAAAACGTGACCCTTCATAGCTGGAAGATGTCTTTAACTTTTTGGAAGTGTTTCTTGGCAGGATCTGTATTGGAAATTTGCTTGTTAATAGGAAGCTAAGATTTTGTAGGACTGGTAATCTTGTGGAACTCTGGATTGACTGGATTTATTGCTTCCTGGAGGAAAAAAAAATTGTGTTGTATGTCACCTGCTTCTGAAAGGAAAATGGGCAGTTGTGCAGTGGGAACATCAGTTACACACATTTGATGGGACTGATTCACAGAATCACAGAATGTTAGGAGGTGGAAGGGACCTCGAAAGATCATCTAGTCCAACCCCCCTGCCACAGCAGGATTCCCTAGACCAGCTCACACAGAAGCACGTCCAGACAGGTTTTGGATACCTCCATAGAAGGAGACTCCACAGCTTCTCTGGGCAGTCTGTGCCAGTGCTGTGGCACCTCAACTGGGAAAAAACTTCTTCCTATATAAAACACAGAACCTCCTATGCTTCAGCTTACAACCATTGCCTCTTGTCTTGTCACTGGGCCTTACTGAGAAGAGCCTGACCCCATCTTCCTGACACCCACCCTTAATATAATTAAAAGCATAGATGAGGTCACCCTGTAGTCTCCTCTTCTCCAAACTAAGGAGACCCAGCTCCCTCAGCCTTTCCTCATCAGGAAGATGTTCCAGCCCCTTCAACATCTTGGTGGCTCTGTGCTGGACTCTTTCCAGCAGTTCCCTGTCCTTCTTCTTCTGAGGGGCCCAGACCTGGACACAATATTCCAGATGTGGCCTCTCCAGGGTAGCGTAAAGGGAGAAGAACCTCTCTTGACCTACTAACCACACCCCTTCTAATCACCCCAGAATCCCATTAGCCCTCCTGGCCACCAGAGCACACTGCTGGCTCAGTGTCATCCTTCCATCTACCAGGACCCCCAGGTCCCTTTCCCCTTCACTGCTCTCCAACAGCTCAGTCCCCAACCTGTACTCTTACATGGGGTTGGTCTTTCTTAGGTGCAAAACTGGACACTTGGCCTTGTTGAATTTCATTCAAAAGGAGACAAATTATTTGAGCAAGTAAGACTCATTCCAAGCCAGCTATTCCCCTCCTCCTTGACAGCAAGGAGTGTGATGTGCTTGAGTAATTCTCCTAGAGCATGGATGATAATCCAGGAGTGCTGGAGAACCTCACTTTTGGCAACATTACAGAATCAGAGGAGTGGCATCTTGCAGTATTTTTATAATAAAGAGTTATCTGCATGGAGTGAATTCTGTGTAATGTAATTTTTAATTGGGGTTTAAAGATGTTCTCTTTCTGACTTGCTTTTGACTTCTATAACAGATGCAGCTTCTGTCCAATGTTCTCATTTCCATGATAAATACAACTTCATTTATCTGGAGAAGTTATTTTGGTTAGAGTAGCGCTTACTTGTACTACAGCTATGCATTTCCCTGAGACATCATAGTTTTTCCATACAGATGGAAGCAAATACCAGTAGCTGTAGCAAAATGGGTAATAGAACAGCTGCAAACCATGATATTTGCCAAATCCCACAGTTCAGATTAATCCATTTTTTAACCTGTGATCTTCTGTTTAGCACTATGTTAAACTCGAAGTAAACAGCACCCAACTTCAGAGCAGCTAAATTTATATACTGCAGCTGAAATCCAATAGTGAGTGAGTTTGTTTGTTTATTTTAGATGAAAACTGGGATGATGATCAACTTCTTGGATTTGAACCGTGCAATGAAAACCTCATAACAGGTTGTAATATAATCAACGGGAAATGTGAGTGTGACACCATTCGGACCTGTAATAATCCATTTGAGTTTCCAAGCCGGGATTCTTGTCTGTCGGCCTTAAAAAGGATTGAAGGTAAGCACTTGTCTTCAGGAATTCAGAGTTAGTAATTTTTTTGCACATCTGATGAGAAGCTAGGGTCTAGTTTAATGTGGTTCAGGATGACTTGCATAGTTTTGGATGCCTGTGATCTTGTAGCTTTCAGAAGACGGTTGTATATTTTAAAGAGTGGTAGGACTTCAGTAAACTTGGGCTTCCAAATGCATAAATTTAAGAATGGAAGAAACTAATTAATGCTTTGTGATTTATGTTTTGTGATTTTTATGTGTTACATATTCTGTGTTATGATGTTTGCAGATTTTGAGAGCAAAACCATTCTGTTGTTGTTCATGGTAGCTACCTTTATATATCTTCAGCTGTAATGCAGTGTGGAAAACTCACGAGTAAATGTATTGGTGTGACTGAACCATGAATAAACACAGTGGATTTTAATAGCAAAGGCATAGAAAAAGGAGTATTTGTTGATTATACTTGTATGGTTCTTTATATGAATGCATGAATTGCTGTTTTCTTCAGGTTTACATAATGTAGCATTACTTTAATGCCTGTATTTTTCAGTTTCCATGTTCCTTTGATTAGACTTGCATTAGGCCATGTTTATGCTTCTGCACATGATGGGATATTTTTGTTTGGTGGGCTTTTTTAATTTGTGTGGGAATTTTTGTTCTGTTATTTTGGGTTTTTTTGCTCTTGTTGCTCATGGCTGAACTGGAAGTGAGTTGACTCAAATATATGTGGTTGGAATTAAATTTCCATGGTGTGCTTTCTAGAATTGCTGTGAACAGCTGTCAAAAGTTAGATCTTGGGCCATTGCTATGATGTTGGAAATAACTGTTTATTTTCTGAAGTGTCCAGGAACATGCGAAAGTTGATTAGTGGTGTGAACGTGCTCAATCAGTCAACTTTAAACCAATGTTTAAATTCATGTTGCTAAAGTAAATGTATTTATAAGGCTACTAACTATATTTAAAGTTACAGTCTTTGAGTTAAGGAAGTGTAATCTGATTTCAGATGTTATATTCTCTTTGTGACAAGAAAACTGTTTTTGAGCTACAGACTTAAGGAGATCTTGTAAGAGAAATGTAGCTGTCAGGAACATGTTCGTTGTCATCAGTTGTGATGTTGGTCACTAAAGGCATGCAAGAGTGTTATGTGGTTTTGCTTTTTCGTTGTTTCCTCTAGGAAGAGGAGGATCACAACTGTTGGTTTCTTGTTGGTTGCTGTATTAGTGGGTGGTAGTGTATATGGGTTCTCAAGTAATTTTAGCACTTCATTTTTTTATTTGTGAATGTGTGACTAAGTCTGTAGTAGTTCAGAAGGACTCTTACTGGCATGACAATTCATCATGTGTTTAACTTGCTAATAAAGCCTACTGTGGGATGCCTTTTTGTTTTTAGCAGATTCAGAAGAAATGGACTTAGTCTGGAGTGGCATAGGTAAAACTGATTCTTTGAGTGACTTGCCTTCAGCAAACTCTTGTTTCAGCTAAATTCCCATTTCAAAAGAATAGCATTTTAAGCTTAGCTGTGTGGTTACAGTATTCTACATGTGACCTCTCTGATATGACAGCCACAGTGCATTTTGTTTTTCTGAAGTGTGATTTTCTTTTTTATTTGTTTTCTTAGTTTTATTTCTTTTAGATAGTGAGGAGGGTGGTCTCCCAGAGCCTGAGACTACAGGGCACCAGTTGATTTTTTTAATCCTTCACAGGTAGTAAGGATAGTTGATGCAAGTGGTGAAACAACGACACCCTTAAATATCAGAAATCTGGCAGTTACAACTTCAGTGTTGTAACAGTCCAGTTTTTAATCATGGGAATGTGAATTTGCGTTTGCATCCTTGGACTATCAAACCCTATCTCTGAGGAAAGTTTGAAGTTAAGTCCATCCATATTTTCTAATAGAAGGGCAGAAGTAATTGCATAACTTTAATTTGCCTGTGTTTGGCAGCTGTAGTTAGTCAGATCTGCCTACTGTATTTTGCACTGTAAATGCTTATTCCCTCTTTCTCTAACTAGGCTTGGGAATTGAATGCTAACTGCTTTTGGAGGTTGTTTAAATGCATTACTTCTAATTTGGTCATTAAAACCAAATGAGTGCTTCATCCTGTTATTTAGCTAATGGACAAGAAGAATAACTTTTTTCCCCTTGCACTTGCCATTATCCCTGTTTGGTAACCAAGCCGCGGTAGAATGGGATAGCCGCTTTGTGTCTGAGATAGAATTTTCTGTTTGAGTATTTCAGGTTTTCAAACTTTATAGGCTAGAAGTTGAATTTTTCCATTTGGAAAGTCCACCTGAAACACAGCTTAGGTAGTATGCAAGTCAGAGGGCTCTTTAAGCATGTTAAAATTGAGAAATCTTTCAGTTTCTTCAAGGCAAGCTAAGTCTTCAACCGTAGTGTCATGTGAAAAGTGGTGATTCATAAGATCTGTTAAAAATGTGTAATTAAGATTTTTCCTGAAATTCAAAGTACTGATGTATACTTTACTTTTTTTGGCTTGTCTGTTAAAGATAATAGCAGGAAGATTTGAAACTAGCAATTTAGATCTCAAAATACTCAGAATCTGCTGCCATGGAAAGTGGGACCAAGAGAAGGTAGTCTAACTTCCCTCTCCTGACCACACTCGATGTGGCTAATTAAATACACAGTTGTCATTAAAATGACATAAGTTGAGTACCTAAATGATACACCATAATCAGAGCTGCTGAAGAAAACTGAAAGAAGAAAAGTGCCATCTGAGCAGCTACTTACATGTGTTTTCTACTTTGAGGATACTTACTAAGTGATCAAAAATATTTTGTTGTTCAGTAACATGTCACTTTGCAAGAGTTTTGATACTCATTATGAGTTTGTGTATCAGTCACATATAGATAAACTTCCATAACACAACTGAAACAAGGGAAGATACTTTATCCTACTGAGGGGAAGATGGGTCAGATAGCTTTCCTTCTAATTATGGAGGTAATTGGAAGGTGGAAGGTCCTATCAAGTGAACTCTGTTTTGTTTTGGGGGTTTTTTTTGTAGTACTTTTCTTAAAAGCACAGCTGAAATAGATTTATAACTTTACAGAATATTTGGCAAATTAGGAACCTGGAAAGTTAGCTTATAATTACATCTAGAGAAATTTTAGCTCAAGCAATTTCATTGAAGTTGCATAGCTATGACAGGTTATCTTGGGCTGTTTAAATTCATTTAACTGAGGACCTGTCTTTCAGTTTCCTGAGCATTTGAAGTGAGCCTATTATGGAGGCCAGTGGTTTTGGATCAATGTGGTATGTTTGCTCTGATTAAAATGAGTTGTGCAGATTTTCTTTCTTCTCTCTCTCTGTGGTGTGGTTCTTTGTGTGTGTTTTTTATCTTCTCCCCGCCCCCCCCGCCCCCTTGTTTTTCTATTGTTGTTTCCTTGAAAGAAGAAGGAAGGGTGCAGCTAGGCTGCTCCAACTGTACTAAGCATAACTAAGGAGGTCCATGCACAGAACATACTGTTGCTAATGCATAGCATTAGCTGTAGTTGCCAGCTCTGTAGCTGAGTGAGTGTATGGCTCACTGTCCTGGTTTGGGCTGGAGTGGAACTGGTTCTGTTGGGTGGCCTTGCTCTCCAGCCGAAGCTCCTTTTGGTGACTGCAGTTCTGAAGCTGGCAGTATGTTTTTCAGAAACTGCCTGCTTCCAGCTGTGATTAGGCCTGATGTTTGGGTTTGCTGCCGAGGATTGGTATGGAAACCAGGGCCACTGCTGAATTTTTTGTGACTCGTACTGGGAGGGAGGTGCAGAGTAAAAGTCTGCACCTACAGGAAAGGAGCAGGCAAGACAGGTGACCCCAAACTGACCAACTAAGTATTCCATTCCATACATGTCGTGCTTGATACTAATCTGAGGCTCCAGCCCAAACCAGGACACTCACTAAAAGCTAGCTTTGTCTGCAGATGTGGAATCTGTTCCATAAATACATTCTGCCAAATAATAAGTGGTGACCTGCAATCTGGGGTCCAATTTCCAGATATGAATGTGTATGTGCTAAGAGCTTGAGGCTTTTGCATGTACTTCAGTTTCTTGTCTTTTTGTGCTTGCACCTTCCCTTTCAAGTGCATCTCTAGTCCTCTTCCTCTTTTATCTAGTTTGTGTCATACTTCAGCTTGTCAGACTGTGTGTGGTCTTTCTTTCTGGGCTTCGTGTCTCTCAGTTCTAGCTTGCTTACTTGGCTAACACAAAGTTTTGTTGTTAGCTTCATATAGGATCTATTTTTCCCTATTGGCTCATGTCTGCCTGCCTTCCTGGGCTCCTCATACTTTATTCTGCCTTTACCTTTATCTGTCTCCTTTTCTTGCTTTCTTTGCCTATTTATTTCATCCTGTTTCACCCCAGTTCACTTAACAAGCCATGTAAGGCAAATAAAACAATTTTATCTGTCCTTCCTTCCCAAAATCAGGCTGCAAGGGCTCTGTTGTCATGTTGTTTGGATGTCATTGTCAGGGCCCATGTTCTTTATTTTGTCTGCCAGAGTCTTGCTGTGCCCTGAGCTGGGGAGGCTGGTAGTGAGGAGAGTCCATTATAATTTCAACTCGAGTGTGTAACTTAGGTAGGGGTGCTCATGTCTATTTTTTAACATCTTCATTGGCAACATGGGCAGTGGGATAAAATGTACCCTCAGCAAGTTTGCCAGTGACACCAAGCTGTGTGGTGTGGTTGACATGCTGGAGATGTGGGCCTGTGTGAACCTTATGAAGTTCAGCAACACCAAGTGCTGCACGTAGGTCAGGGCAGTCCCTGGTATCAATACGGGCCAGGTGGAGAATGGATGTGAGGGTGGTGAGACACTGTAACAGGTTGCCCAGAGAGGTTATGGATGCCCCCTCCTTGAAGGTGTTCAAGATCAGGTTGGATGCAGCTTTGAGCAACCTGGTCTAATGGAAGGTGTCCTTGCCCGTGTCAGGGGAGGTTGGAACTAGATAATCTTTTAAGGTCCTTTCTAACCCAAACTATTCTATGATTTGCAAGAAAGTACTGCAGCTAATATGGGATCTCAATAATACAGCTATTGAAGGCAGTTGGTGTCCCCACCCCTTGCCATTGTTTTTGTGGGAAATAGTAGTATTAGATTCGAAGGGACTGGTTTTGTCATAGAACTTGGGAGTTAACTTCTGACTAGTCTTTGTGTAGGCATGCTGCAAAAGTTCAGAGACCTGGTAATAGAGTATTGTATAGCATAAAGCATGTTAACTCTTCAGAGATCACCCAGCTCCATTACTGGGCTCAAAGTGTCTGCTTCTCTATATGAACCAAACTACCATGTTATGGGGAAATGCACACATTTGGGGTTAGAAACTGTCTGGAAAAGCTATTGCATACCTAAGTAATAGTAGATTCCTGTGTTGTTGGGTTTTTTTGTTGTTTAGATTTAAAGTACTTTTGCTTTTGTTTATTGTCCTGATGAGTGCCTGCTCTGATGTGGTTCAGGAAATCCTGTGTTCTTGAGCTTGGAAAGCTTGTTTTTGTTGAGGAGACTGCTAATGAGGATGACTTGGTTGAACTCAGATGCTGGAATGAACCGTGGAAAATACGGCAAGAGGGTGAAGAGTGATGAGATGCCATCTGTCTGCTGAGCCACAGTAACAGACAGGAGTCTTAATCTGCATCTATGCATTCTTGCAGTCATGATCTGCTAAGAATTAGCTGCAGACAGTAAAGAGTCAGTTCTTTAGACTGTCAGACACTGAGGATTGGGAGTGAGGGAAGTGAAAGAGGAAGTAATTTTTTTGAAGTCAAGATACACTGTAGAACCTACATTGGTAGGTGGTAGCATTGAAAACGTGTGTAATACCAGACTAGTTAACATGAAATCTTACCTAGTGTGTATGAAGAGTCACTAGGAACTCAGTATCTGAAGTGACCCAACCTCAGTAGTATCAAAGACTGTAATCCAGTCCTGGGATCTTCTTTCTCTCCCTCCATGCTAGGCTCTGGCACAAGTTCAGATAGTCCAGCAGAGCTTTGAAGAGTGGGAAGCGACAAATGTTCTAGAGCCTGCTGCTCTTCTACTAGAGCAGGTCAGGATCTGTGCTGTCATGAGATGCCTGTGGGAAGGTGGCATGCTTTGCTGCCTTCCCCCTTCAGAGGTAGCACCAGGTCTTTGGAATGATAACTCACATCTTAAAGAATGTTCCCTGCTAGAACAATTATCTTCCCTTCCCTTTGGGAAGGAAGGGGAAAGTTGTGGGTCAGAGGCTTGGTGGGCTGTACTTCAGGTTGGCATCTCTTCAACTGGATTTAGTGTAAACTTCAGTCTGCAGATTCTTTCAAAGATAAGAAACTTCCCAGTACTAGCTGCTTCTCTAAAGTAACTTGACAAGAGTGCTTGTTTTGATAATGCCACCTACTGGTGTGACACACAGAGATGTTTGATTGAAGCACTGGAACAGGTTGCTCAGAGAGGTAGATGGATGCTCCATCCCTGGAAGCACTGAAGTTCAGGTTGGATGAGGCTCTGAGCAGCCTGATCTAGTTATAGTTGTCCTTGGTCTCTGTGGAAGGGTTGGACTCCACTATGTCAAAAGGTCCCTTCTAAACATTCTATGATTCTATGTTCTCCAGTATGATGGAAAGTGTAAGTGCCACCTGAGATAGGTGGGTTTGTGTCTTTGAAGTTCTCTCAAAGTACACTTGAGCTCTAAGAGGAGAAACTGATCAACTTTCTTTCTCATTTCATACTCTACCAAAAGCATAAGTGTTTTCCATGTGAAAGTTAAGCCCAGTCTTTATTCAGAATATATGCAAAGGATAAAATTTATACCTTTGTTGATGAAAGATGGGATTAATGCTTCAGGCAAATGAAAAGCCTTCACTTGCATTTCTGCCTGTGTGAAACCTATTGCTTATGCTAAGTTATTGAAATTTTTATTTTAAGGGTTACTTCCTGGTTACCTAGCTTCTGCTTTTCCAAGCTATTCACTGCTGTCCTTCCTATGTGGAAAGAAAATGCCTTTTAAGTCACTGGTATCTATTAAGCTGGCTTATTGCAACATACTCTGTGCATTCCATTATTTTTTACATGTAACTGAATAACTTTTAGCTGGCAAATGTTGCAATACCTGTTAGACCAGTCCTGGGATAAGCAATATAAGAAGGTAATTTTATTCTGAATGCTTGTTTTGTTGTTGTTAAGTCTGTTTTTTTGTGTTAAACTTCACTTGTGTGGTCTTAATGGCTGCAGCTATGTTGAAGAACTAGAACGGAATAAATCCAGGTGTATGCTGAGTTATCAAACAAGGGGGGGAGTGAAATACTTCCAAATGTACTTAATATGATAGGCTTTACACTCCTTGCATAACAATTAATGTATGGTTTTGCTCAAATAGCTGAACTTTGAAGGTTGGCATGTATTTGCAATCAGGAATGCAGTTGTGGCAAAGGTCCAGATTTTACCCTTGAACATCCTTGTAAGAGCCAAGTAAATGCATTTGAAGGCAAAGTTTCACAGAAAACACAGGAAAATAGCAATATGTAGCTTTTGGGCTTTGTTTCTGAATGCATAGCTATAGAAGGAAAAAAAAAAACCCCAAACATTTGATGTGGAGATAACAGATTAGGAACATTAATATAAACGTGAATACATAAGTCTTCCAAAAACCAAAAGGGAAGAGAGCTTGCTCATTAACTGATGAGAGTTTTTTATGACAGTGGTACATCTGGCAGTGCAGTTGCTTTCACAGTATAACAGAATGGTGTTAGACTTGCAGGACTTGCCACTTTTCTGACTCCAGCTCTTTGGAGAACTGTTCCCTGATCAAGGAAGTATGATATTTTTCTAATGTATTGAATCTTTCAGCATATCCTATTTTTAAGAGGAGTTGTCACATAGTGAACATCTGTGCCATGAAATGTCAAGCTGACTGAGAAAACCTAGCAGAAGTTTCAGGGAGATATCAAAAGGGAACACTGACTTTCATATTTCTGTATTGATGTGGCTGGATACCTAATTTTAGGCTTAATTAGATTATGAATAATGCTCCTTATATTAATGGGGGAAGAAAATGCATTGCAGAGGCTGTTAGGAGAGAGGATTGAAGAACAAACCCAAAACTGAGCAGCTGCTTAAAAAACTTCAGAAATGTTACCATCACAGAAATTACTGTTGTAACCCTTTCATTTCCTCCTTCTCCATCCAGATCCCTTGGATGTGTAATGCTTATGGACAGGGTACTGGATCTTTAGTTTATGACACTTCATCTTCCTTCAAACTTGCAGTTTCTGAGGTTGCTGTGGACAGTGTAACCTTAACTATAGGCCTTGCAATAGAACTGTGTGACAAATGCTACGAAGCTAGCAATCAGATGTGGATGTCAAAGCATGTTTGTTCCTAGAGACAAAGGTACATTTTTCTTGCCTTTTTCTGCTTCAGTGCATACCTGCATTCATCTGAAACATAATACAAGATAACTTACTGTACCTTGAGCCTCTGCGGGGAGGGAAAAGAACAGAACAGGACAGGTATATTACAGCTGGTAAGATCTTGCTTTTGATAAGTTCCCTGCCTTCCAAATGTTCTTTTCCATTTTGGCATTGTAGGTTGTGCTGAAGTATGCCCACTGCAACTGTAGTTTTAGTGAGTGCTTGGCCCTAACTTCTGTTAAAATTGGGAGAGAGAAAAGGGAGCAGGTGACTTTGAGCAGAACAATTCCAGATGCAGTGTTGATTTTAAGGATCAGAAGTTATCTACACATGACAGAAGAGACTTGAGCAAAGATCTCAGATTGAATGCTGTATAAACACTGGGCTGATGTTACATACTAGCAGGAAGCTATATTCCTGTGGCACTTGATGTGCTGGGTCACAGGTCTTGTTTTGACAAGGCAAGGCTTGTTCGGGTATATGCAGCATCGATGCTTCTAGAGATAACGGTGTTGGATTAATCTATCCAGGGATAGTGGTATCAGTGGCATGCTGGTCAGTATGACCATTTTAATACAATGTTTATGTCTCTGTAAATGATGAGGAAAAATTGATTGGAAAATAAAGTTGTCTTTTTTTGTTTGATTGTCTCCAGTAGAGTTCAGTTTTCTTTTTAAACGAATGATATACCAGCATGGTCTAATTCTGAAGGCTGTATAGCTCTTTGTCTCCAGACTTAGGCCTTGAATTATTTTGTGAAATTGATTGGTTTTTTTTCTAAATAGAACAAACACTGCAGGTTCCACAGCATCAAACTAACTTTTCTGTGCAACAGAATCAAGCATTAGCAGCAAAATGTTTGTCTTTAAGATATATGGATGGAGACTAGAGTCAAAGCAAGACCTTGTGAAATAGTTGGGTCTGGGGGAAACTTTGGTGAACTTGGATAATTCCTTGCAGAGGATGGAAGATGGAAGGGGAAAAGAGAAAAAGAGCAGTGTTTCTGGAAAACTTCCATTGGCTCAGCTTCAAGACTCTACATCAGAATGGGCTGTAGGTAGGCTGGTTAATAAGCTTGGCTTGCCCTGGCAGCTTTGAAATAGAGCAAGGATACTTGTATAGCTGTTTCAACAATGCTATTTTCAAGATACATGAGAATTTAACTCAATCTAACTTAAACATTCCAAAAATGTGTAGGAGCCTGGTTTGTATCTGTCCTTACAATGAAATGCTCCTTCCCCCCATCTACAAATGCCCTTGGTAATAAATACAGTCATAAAAGATGTAGCTGTTGAACAATTTGGAAATCTATTTTTTTGGTCTGTAAGAAAGCAAATTTGTTATTTGTGAGGGAATGATGATATTAACATGACAAACCCCCCAAAATTATTCCCCTACCAAAAATACCTGTCTGATTGTTGTTTCTTTTTCAAAATTATTGTAATATTTAGCATTCTGTGCACTGACTTATCTAATATGGGACTTGCCATACCTTTTCACTGTTGTTTTGTCTGTGATGGTAAATGCAGGTGAGTTTTAATTGCGGGTCAAGCTGAGCTCCTACCCCCCTCATCTTCAACCCAAGGTTCTACTCAGCACTGTTGCCAGCAGTAGTGCTGATCTGCAGGGGAAGAGTCTCTAGTTTGATACATTTCTACTGAATGTGAAAACAAATACTGCAATAACCTCTAGAAAATAGTGTAAGTCAGGTGCTGTCCAAGATCTATCATGGAGTTGTGTATTGAGCATTCACACTGCTTGCTCCATTTAATTTAGTAGATCTGTCTGATACTGTGTGACAAATCCATAGTCTGCCCTTCCCTTATAGAAAAGGAGGATGGGTGTGCAAAACCGTTTCAGATTTTCCTGTAGCCATGACTGCTGCAGTCTAACTAGCTGTAATCCAGCAGGGACAGGCTGATCTAATGACAGGCAGGAAGTTTTAGTTTTGTTTGCCCTTCTAGGTTATAAAGCTTTTTTATAAATTCCTCTGACAAAAGACCACTGAGAAGAATTTCTCACCCTATGCTGGACTGTTAGCAGGGGTACAGCTCACAGTATAAACAAATCTAAACTTTCAAGGCTATGAAAACTACCTAGTTGTAAATAGGCTTTTCAGGACTCGGTTCCACATGTCTGGGGACACTGCAGTGAGATGGTGCTCTGGCCAGTATCCTTATGCACTGGGCCTGAGTGTAGGTGCTACATATGTGCCCTCTATGGATGCTTAAAAATAAAATGCCTGCTTTCTGAATACCAGGGCATCTGTCTATTCACTGCCAATCTATTTCGGGCACATTTGTGCTTCTAGTTACTGAGAAAGGATTCCTCTACACACATACTTGGGGAGATGGTGGGTATTCTATAGGCAAAGCACTGACCTCAGGGTTGAATGGCTTTCTCAAAAAAAAAAAACCCCAACGGTATTAGTGCTGAGGAGCAATAGCTCTACCCCCTCTGAACTCCTTTGAGAGATTTATTCCCTGCTGTTCTAGATTCCCATAAGTGCTCTGCATTCATAGCACTTTTAAAATTCTTACTGTTCAAATTCAAGAAAACTTCCTTCCTCATTCATGAAGTAACTTTTATATGAAGTTACTTATATTATATATATGAGATGATAAATAGCTTATCTAGAAGCAGATATTTTGTCAGTTATGTTAAAAGATGTAAACTCTGCCTTTCTGTCCAGAAGAGGTAAAACTTCCACTAACTTTTAGCTTCAGGTAGGTACTTCTGTATGATCAGCTTTGTCCTAGAGACATGTAAAAATTTTTGTCGTGACAAACGAATCTACATAAAGTGCAAGAATTTAAATGACTTGTCAGATACATGTGCCAGAATCACAGCTTCTGTAAATAAATGCACTAACATGTTACATGCTCATGCCAAACATGTTTAGCATTTAAATTTAGAAGGGCAACCCCCCCCACACTCTTGTGATTTAAAACAAACAAACAAACAAGCCCAAACCCCATATCTGGCTACTCAGTTCTGGTTTTGACCTCTGGCTAGGAGACGCAGTCACATCAAACAGAAGAGGAAGTGCCTGACATTCTGGCCATCTGAACTGGGGCTTTCAGCTCTCTGACACACTTACATGGGTAGATCTGATGTTTTTTCTTCTCAGTTGTCATTGCAGGTTTCTTATAGAAGTGAATGGGGGACATAGTAATGCCAAAAGTAACACATTTTATCTTTCTACTTGGGTCTTTCTGTGACGTGTTAATTGCTTTATGAGAGTTTGTAACACGAGTTCCTAATGTCTTGTATGTTTTTAGAAGCCAGGTTAGAATATTAGTATCAAGATTCTACAACTTGAGTAAAAATGCTGTATTTTTAGAAACCCAATCTGGATGCTTCTAAAGAAATTTACTTTAAATGTAAAAAATTGTCCAATAAACTTGTGACTGATGTACCCTATGGGAATGATGGATGTAAAATAAGTATGTTAAAAATTTCTAGTTATTGTGCTGTTATTGTTTGTGGGCAGTGTGGGTATTCCTTACCTGGATAGAATGTGTGACACAAAACTAAAAGCACAATCTCAATACTGCTGCTTTTCAGAAGTCTTGCACTTCGTAGTGTCACGTCACAGAGAGTTAAGAGCATATATCGATGCCTGTGACACTGTTCTAAGTATCTAGTCATTACTGGCCCTTTGTCTGCAAGCCACTGCTTTCAGCTTGCAATGACTGAATACCTTCTGCTGGGGCTTTGATGTCCAGCAAAATAGGCAGACTGACTGATTCACTGGTAGGTCCAGATCTCTTAGAAAACACGAATGAGTCTGAGGTGTAGAGTCTGAGGTGTAGCTCTAGAGACTCGTAGAAATGAAGGAGGGAGAAAATTGTTGCCCTTCTCGACATGCAAAGTGTGCGGGTTTAGAATTTTCTGTTGCTGCATAAAATTATTCTAGCTTTATCAAGATTTTTTTCTTAAAGTGTGTTTCCTTAGTGTTTCAACACTCTGTAGGGTGTTCCTGAGTTTCCTGAGCCAGATCTGTAGGAGCATCCCTTTGGATGATACACATCACTGCCTGAAAACAACTCACTGGCTCCTGTGCCATTCTGAGTTAGCTATTTATTGAAATGAGGCATAAACGAGGACTTTGGTTAACCTCTAATTAACAATCCTTTATGAGGACTGTCTTTTGTAAGGGACTGTGGTTTACCAAGGTACTCTGCAAGTTCTTTAGGGTGCAGCTGAGTTTTGGAAGAGCTGTTCAGTACTAATGCGGAGTGAGATTAAATGAAGACTGAAAACACAGATAAAGATGGATCTTCGCAACAGCACATCCCTAAATTCTCTTGAATGGTACTGTGATGTTCCAGTAATGTGAGTAGCTTTCTGTGCACAGACTAAGAACATGAACACTCACTGTAAGAAAGCCTAATGCTTTTTGTCCTGAGTGGTCATTGGTTTGACTCAAGAAGCTGGAGTTGGAAGCAGTCTATGTGTGGCTTTTATTCACAGTCCTACATTTGTGAAGTATTGCTTTGCCAATGCATTTATTCCAAGAATCTCTGTTTTCCTTCTCAGTCCTTGTGACTGTTGCTGCAAAAGGCACTGACCTGTTGAAAAGGGGAAATAGAGCTCTGCTTTCTAGCAGCAATACAGTCTGTCTTTACAGCTACACTCCATGAAACTCATTGCTGAGTGATCAAATGTGGTTTCACATCAAGGTACGTGTTCACCTCTTTTCATCACTGCAGTAGTTCTTACATGTTTGTGTTACAGCTATGCCTTACACAGCTGAAATTCAATGCTGTGGAGTACAGAGCAATGAAGGAAACTTGCTGAAACATTTCCCTTTTATTTTCTGCTAAAAGTCCAGCAGAGATCAATGAATCACTGCTAGCTCTGCAGTATTGGCTCACCTGTAGTCTCCTGTGGCCGATCTTCCTGGATTTTTTTTTTCCTTCTTCCTCCTCCTTACCTCTTAAGTGGAAGAATTGCCAGAGTCTGTACATCTAAGGAACACTGCAGGAAGTGCAGGAATTGCTACAGAGTCAGAGGAAAAACTTGAGAAGGCAAAGGAGAAACTATCAAAAGGATGGGACTTAACAGCTGTATAGTTCTTGTAACCTTGCTTTTTTGGGGGGAGGGGAGAGTTGCGTGGTTTTTCTGTGTTTTGTTTTGTTGTGCTTTGGGGTCTTTTGGTGGTGGCTTTTTTTTTGGTTTGTTTTGTTTTCCTCTGGACTGAAAGTGAAATATCCAAGCCTATCTATGATTTATTAAGGAATGTGTAGTAGATGCAGCCTGGTTACAAAAACTGACAAATAGGGGCTTGAACCTAAAGTGTCTGTGAAGATACAGCCTAGTAAGAACGTGAGATCACTTCAAGTAACATAGTCAACACTCTTAGCTAGAAAAGAGGTTTGTTTTTTTTAAAAAAAGAAAAAAAAAAAGGCAGTATGCTGTTCTGTGCCTCAGTGTTTTGGACTGATCCTGATGACTAAGTTGAATGAGTGATACTTTCTCATCTATGTTTTGTGTAAACAAAGACTGACCTAGTTAAGGCATTAAAGTGCTTCTGACTTTGAATCACAAGTGGGAAAGGGTTTTGTTTTTTTTTTTTCTTTTCTATGGCCTGGCAAAAAAAGGGTTTCTGCTGGCTGCTTGCCTTAAGGAGTTCCTGCCTCTGTGCTTCTCTCTATCCATGTCCCTATTGCCTTGACATGGCATGCTGTGGGTACATGCTGTGAAATGGGCAGGGGAATCCCATAAGCTGTTGGGGCCAACAGTGGTTCTTTATTGACAAACTCTGATGCACATGGTATAGTGAGGAAGCAAGGCTTTTATCATTCTGCTGCTTTTGTCCCTCAGTCTCTGCCTTTCCCTGTTTCCTGCCACAATTACTTTTGAGGTTTATCAAACTCAGGCAGTTATGACAAATGGACAGGGACCTTAAAGATATAATTCTGCAACTATTGAAAATGGGCAGCAGGCTATAAGAGAGACTATATAACATGAAATCACCTTCAACATTAGGCAGCAGAGGATCTACAGGAGCAGGAGGAGGGATGAAAAAAAATACTGTGACTATCTGAACAGTTAGACAAGTTTCAGTTGAAACTCTCATCATCCTAGGTGTGGCAGAATGCAATTCTCAAATGAAGCTACAGGGAAGGAGGATAGGTAATTTCAGTGCTACTAAAATGGTGTTCGCTATTCTGTTCTGTCATGTCAAATGCTTCCAGTAAAAATAAAATTTAAAAACAAAGGCAGAAAAAATTAATTTGAGGTGTTGACTGCCACTAGGTGGCAGAACCCCTGCATCTGTTCTGTGGATGTCTTCCTGTGTCTTAATTTTTCATCTGAATCACAGAATGTTAGGAGTTGGAAGGGACCTCTGAAGATCATGTAGTCCAACCACCCTGCCACAGCAGGATTACCTAGACCAGCTCACACAGAAGCACATCCAGACGGGTTTTGAATACCTCCATAGAAGGAGACTCCACAGCTTCTCTGGGCAGTCTGTGCCAGTGCTGTGGCACCTCAACTGGGAAAAAACTTCTTCCTATATAAAACACAGAACCTCCTATGCTTCAGCTTACAACCATTGCCTCTTGTCCTGTCACTGGGCCTCACTGAGAAGAGCCTGACCCCATCCTCTTGACACCCACCCTTCACATATTTAAAAGCATAGATGAGGTCACCCTGTAGTCTCCTCTTCTCCAAACTAAGGAGACCCAGCTCCCTCAGCCTTTCCTCATCAGGAAGATGTTCCATCCCCTTCATCATCTTGGTGGCTCTGTGCTGGACTCTTTCCAGCAGTTCCCCATCCCTCTTAAAGTGAGGGGCCCAGAACTGGACACAGTATTCCAGATGCGGCCTCATCAGGGTACAGTAAAAGAGGAAGAAGAAACAATCTTGACCTACTAACCACCCCCTTCTAATCACACCAGAATCCCATTGGCCCTCGTGGACATGAGCACAATGCTGGCTCCTGGTCGTCTTTCCATCTACCAGGACCCCCAGGCCTCTCTCCCCTTCACTGCTCTCCAACAGCTTAGTCCCCAACCTGTACTCATACATGGGGTTGGTCTTTCCCAGGTGCAAAACTGGACACTTGGCCTTGCTGAATTTCATTCAATTTCTCCCTGCCCAACTCTCCAGCCTGTCTTAAGTCACGCTGAATGGCAGCACAACCCTCCAGTGTGTCAGCCACTCCACCTAGTCTAGTGTCCTCTGTAAACTTGCTGACAGTGCACTCTGTTCCATCTTCCAGGTCATTAATGAGTAGATTGAAAGTACAGGTCTCAGTACTGACGCCTGAGGGACTCCACTGGCCACAGGCCTCCAACTAGACTCCATCCCATTGGCCATGACTGACTTCTGTCCTTCAACCAGTTTACAGTCCATCACCTTTCCAGGGATGGAGGTGAGGCTGACCAGTCTAGAGTTACCCAGCTCTTCCTTCTTGCCCTTTTTGAAGACTGGAGTGACATTTGCCTTCCTCCAGTTCCCAGGCACCTCTCCTGTTCCCCAGGACTTACTAAAGATGATGGAGAGTGGCCTGGCAATGACTTCTGCTAGCTCCCTCAGCACCCGTGGGTGCATCCCATCAGGACCCATGGATTTCTGGATGTCCAGATGGCTTATCTGCTCCCTAACCCAGTCTTTCTCACCTATGGAAAACTCCTCCATTATCCTAATTTGTCTGGGGGCTCAGGGGTCTGAGCCTCCTGAGCACAGTCTCTAAGAGACAGAGACAAAGAAGGCATTCAGTAACTCCACCTTCTTTGGATCTTCTGTCACCAAGGCACCCACCTCATTCAGCAGGGGGCCTGCCTTGCCTCTAGTATTCGTTTTTCAGGCAACGTATTGAAGAAGCCCTTCCTATTTTTTTGCCTTGCAAGGTTTAATTCCAGAGAGGCCTTAGCTTTCCTAGTTGCCTCCCTACAACCTCTGACAACAGTCTTGTACTCTTCCCATGTGGCCAGCAGCTCCTTCCATGATCTGTAGTGTCTCTTCTTGCACTTGAGTTTGCCCAGCTGTTCTTTACTTAACCACACGGTCTCCTGGCTCCCTTCCTCGATTTTCTACATGTAATGTATCAAAAATACTTTTCAGCTCCAGTGTAATGAGAATAGGCATCAATAGGCATGTTTAGATGCTACCCTAATAGGGCTCATATTGGACATTGTTGTGAGCAATGTGCAGGGCTTTCAACACTATATCCTTTATTGTTCAGATTTCTACCCCATCGGAAAAGCCTGCTACTTAATGCAGTTGCTTGCATGTAGTTGCATTTAGGTGTGAACACAGCTCTCTTTCCTTGGTTATATTGTTAATAGATCAGAAATGAGGACATGACAAAATGATGTTTGAGAGGAGTGCATTGCAAGGATTGAGAGCAGTGGCAGGAGCATGGAGATAGTGGATAGTTTAACATGTGGTGGAGGCCATGATTTTTGAGTGTTAGAAGCCTACAGCGTTGTGGAGTGATTGCGTTTTTGTTGGTGAGGTGTTTGTAGCTGAATAAAATTACCACTTGGCAACACATATCTTGAAACAATACCTTATCTTCAATAAGGTTTTTCTTCTTTTACTGCCAGTCTTTGATTGCAGTGTGCTTGTCATCCACTAAGTGTGGGAGATTCTTTTAGATTAATTTTATTGCTGTTTTGACACACAGAGCAGGTGGGAGGTGTCTGAGAACAGTCCGAGAACTGGGTCATTGCTTGCACATGTGTGCTAATAGGGGGCTATCAGGGTCATGGGGTGTGGGAATATGATAAATTCTGCTGTTACTTTATGTTTGCATGTTGTAATACCTGAGGTACAGCCCTCATCTTGCATTTGGGGATACGCTGGGACCAAGCCAGAGAAAACATCCACATACTTTTGATCTACTTCATAAGTATACCATTTCTTCTAATGAAGACCTCAGTGGATGGAGGCTTAGTAACGAGCCTGATAAATACTGAATGGCAAATTTAAAAGCAGCAGTATGGATTTCTTTCTTTAGGTGCTATATTTTAGGAACATCTTTTACATATTTCGTTTGGAGTATTAATACTGATTAAAACTGAAGTGTCAGATTTCAAAGCAATATGATTGAGGTGTTTGAAAGGAGATGGAATCACTTAGCAGAATAAGTTATCTACTCTGAATTTTGTACACAGCTGTCGCTCTGCTGCAACAGGCCAGTTTAATGCAGGTAATTCTGTTCACATATGAAGAAATACAAAGGCATGCCAGCTTATTCCATTTGTTGGGTGCCTGATGATTAGCTTATAGCTTTATTTTGCAGCTCTGGAATAATCACAGGAATGAGAAAGATCTTTTGAATATAGTGTCTTGGAGGAGTTGTACAAGTCTTATTTCTCAGTAAGTCCAAATAAAAGTTCATGTGCAAAATGTTTCTCAGCAGTTCTAATCTTTTTCCCGTGCTACAGCCTGCTGTGCGCGACCTTCTTACCCCTTCACCTTCTAGCACATCTACTGTGCCTACGCCTAGCCGTTTGTTCCCCCAGCTACCCTGCATCAATAGAATCACTCCTCTCTTCTGATGATCCTCTTGGGCATGACGACATCTCATGGCCACCTTTTTCCTTGCTTCATCCTTTGTGGATTTACTCTGAACAACTGCCCAGAAAATACAAATGTTCTTGCAGCTACCATCCAGCTCCGTGGTACCAGTTTAAGGATGTGATACGGCTATTTGGGAACTTCTGCTCTGGGTGGTGCTAGACATATCTCATACTAGTCTGGACAGTGTTAGTGTGTGGGTTTTTTTAAGAAGGAGATCTTAGGCTCTCAAACTCTGTCAGTGTGGCCTACCTTGAAAAGCTCTTTATTGCTACATGTCTGAAGCTAGTTTGCCTTTACCATTCCTTTAAAATTACTGGTGTTTGACTGAAGAGTCTTTGTGGAATGCATAAGGGAATGCTGAAGGAAGTAATGTGAGGGAAAGAAATTCAGCCAAAAAGTAGGGTAGTTTAGTGCTGCTTTGGCTCTAGATTTGTTTATTTTAACTTATCTTCCTATCATAAAGCCCCAAATACCAAAATATAGTCTGTTTTTAATGTGAATGTATTTTAAAAAACACACTATACTGACAGAAATGACTGAAGCATCTTGGTGTTCACAATTGAGCATAGTTTCTCTCTTGTGTCCTGTTTGCATCATCCAACTCCATAAACAGAGATTGTTTAGCAGGCTTCATTTGTGGTGTAAAAGCTATGGGTATTTATGCATAATATAGACTTATTTTCAATAATTATCTCTAATGTATATCTTCAGTTCCTCACTGGAAGTTACTGATTTTCTACATAATATAATATTTTGAAGATGATATTTCTGGAAAGTTTGTGAAAAGGTTGGTCATTATGCTGATAGCCATTTGAATAGCAAATGTTTTATTAGTTTTTAAAAATATATCTCTGTTTAATTAGAACTTGGCATTTCCTAAGAAAATTGTGCATGGAAAGTAGTCTGTCTTTCAGAAAGAATTGTGTTGACTCTGTGCTTCCCTATGCCATCTTGAAAATAGCTGGTTGGTGGACCTCAGCAAATTGAGAGCTCTGGCATGTGAGATCTGTGTGGTGCCTGCTGGCTCTTAATCCTGTCATTGAAGGCAGCATACAGCCTAGCATACTAAACTAGGGGTGAAAACAAGTTTGTACTGAGCAGATGAACTGTGAGCAAGTATGATGCCTGGGTGCACCCTACTGCTGTTGGTTTTTTTTTTTGAAGTGATGATGATTTCTAATGAAGCACTGTGGTGAGGTAGAGACAATAAACTTTTTAAGCAACCCTTGGCAGCCTTCAGATGCTAAAGAGTTCAGTGTTGGTGAAGAAGATTACTTGGGGAAAAAAAAAAGTACTGTGGGCATGTTGAGACACTGAAGTAAATTATTTAACTCATAATACCCTGAGCACAATTCAAAAGGTAGCTGTGGAGTATGCATTCAGAGAAGCAGTATTAGAGATAGAAGTGTATTTCTGTCCTTTTGATGAGAGGTTGGCTAACACTGAAGGCAAGCTCTCCTCTGTGGCAGAGGTGTTGCATGGGATGCTGAGGGGTTTTTGTCTTTTTAGCAAGAGGAGCTGGAAATCCAGAGTGAAAAGATCTTATGCAGTTATATTAGGCCTTGTGGTGCAGTACATGAACCATTGTATGGTAATCTGCCTGTGAGATGGGGAGACATGCTTGCTTGAAGAACACTGCTTTGTCCTGATGTAAGGGATTGTGCTGAGAGTGTATGAGTGCAGTGGGTTTTATTTAAAAAGGGTGTTTCTGTAGTCATTCTGAAATGAGAGACAGAGAAGACAGTGCTGGTTTCTATGACCAGATTGTGACTGTGGTCTTGTCAGCCTGGGGAGAAAACAGTTGAAATAATTTTGTGCCAACTTCTGTATAAAGAAGTTTAATTTCAGCCTTGCACTTCTTTTTCCAGTTCACAGTAGTCATAAATTGCTGACTGGGATGCAAATGGTTTAATTCTGTAATACAGCTTGATGTGAGAGACTCTTTTTCTGCTTACTTACAAGAGTGCCTCTGGGGAGCAATGCATTGGTTTGGTGTCTCCTGCACCCTTAGGGACTGCTGTCACCCTGGGCTGTTGGTTTTCTATTTCTTCTGTGACTCTGCCTGGCCAAGAAGCTAGACAATAAAGTTTTCTAGGGACATCACACTGGGTTAAGTGAATTAGATTTGGACTTTGCAGCCAGTGGTTCTTATCAGCTCCAGCATGATCCTTTTTAGCAGGTGGATTAAGTCTGTCAGCTCTGCAGTCCCTGGCTTCCATCAGTCTTGAGCCTGTGGATTCGTTGGCACTGGAGAAGGTAAGTCCCTTAAAAGGGAATTTTCCTTGGATTAAAAAGCACCTCATCAAACCCAATGTCACTTCCAGTTAGCTTTTGAGGAAGTAACTGTAAGAAAGAGTTAGCACAGTGCATTTAGACCTTTATCACTAATGCTGTACATGCCAGGTGATCATGTTGTGATCATTACTGTGGCAGAGAAGTGTTTCTTAGCATGGCTTTTTGAGCCTTAAAGAGTTTTGCTGGATCCCAGGGGATCTAAGAGTATTCAAGAGCAGTACTGTGGCTCTTCCTCCTGTGGCCCTGCTTTACTCTGTTTGGCCAGGGTGGGAGATGAAGGACAGACTGCACTGCGAGCATTGCAGAAGCTACTATCAGTCACCATCCCTCTCCTCTGAGGGGGAAGGGCCTGCAGCTGCTCCTTTCTCCTCCTGCTCTACAGGAGCAGAGATGCAGCTGATACAGAGAACTTGTGCAGGAGTGTTTGAGCCAAGGAAAAACTGTGCTATCTGAAAGTTTTGAGACATTTGTGTGTGTGAAGGCATTTACCTCCTTCCCTGAGAGTAATGGTAGAGAATTATTTTCTTTCAAGCATAAGAAGTGGTTGTTGCCTTCCCTGCCCCTTTGAAGACAAAGGAAAAGGAATGCTGAATGTAGAGATGATTTATCTGTGAAAACATGAAGTATCTCATTTGTAGTCATGTCATACAATGTTCTCTCTACTGTGAAAAGTTCATACGTGGACTGTGGTTCTTAGCATCAAAAAAAGATGAAACAGTTGAGACTTCTGCTGTCTGTGACTTGGTATTTGCAATTCTTACTGTTCTGCAGTGAAGCATGTGTAGGAGGGGAGGCAAAAATGATGACCACTGAGTCAGTTTGCTCACCTGCTCCCACTGCAAGTCCTGGACACATAGAAATTCAATTGCATCTCAGTTTTCAATTCTTAATCTATGGGACAGGAAATAATAGTTAATAAGAGGGAAGAACATGAAGAAAATCATAGAATCATTATGGTTGGAAAAGGCCTCTGAGATTGAGTCTAACCATCCACCCAGTAATACCATGCTCACTAAACCATGTCCCCAAGCACCCACCTACAGGTTTTTGAATGCTTCCAGGGATACTGATTCCACCACCTTCCTGGATAGCCTGTTCCAGTGTCTGATAACCCTCTTGATGAAGAAATTCTTAATGATGGGTCAAGAATTTAAGAACTAGGGAAGAGAGATGAGTGTTGAAAACTATGCCTGACTCACTATCTAGGTTTTCAGAATGAGAGATTTTTGGTTTCTGATGCATGCAGAGCTCAGATTCTCCACAGAAGATAACTGAATTTTTGTCTTGCCATATTTCCAGCCTTTTTACCTGGAAAAACGTGCTGAATCATGAGCAAGTATTCAGTGCAAATCATGGTACTAGGGCACTGTAGTTTCCACTTCTGAAGCCTCTGTTGCATCAAATGTGGTTGTTATAATCCATGTTACATTGTTAGTAGCTTGATTTGGAAACTTCTTCATGCATAGTCAACAAACAGAATAGAAACTGTGAGTCTCCTTTACTTTTCTCATTCATTTCTATCTGTTATGGTTTTCTGCCTATAGTCACTTTTATTTACTAACATTTGTGTTGACTTTGCTAGTAGAGAGTGCTAAATACACTTATGTTTTACTTACAGGGTTAACATTTTAGGCATAAGTTCACCATTCTCTGTAATAAAGTCCCTGCCCCTTTAGTCTGTGCTGAATTTACCACTTTATTCTGTGCTGTATTTCCCCAGAAAATAGGAAGTAGTCACACTTCAATATTATGCCCAAATTGCTCTTTGCTAAGTGTGTGTGGAAATACAGGGTAAGTTTCACCACTCTTTATACGTTCATTTCTAGACTTTCATGACCAATGGGAAAGAAAAAAAAAAAGTCCTGAATCCATTTCTGGAGTTTAGTCATGAAATTTTTATTCACCTTTATTTTATTTTAAAACAACAGGAAAAAAACTTGAAGCCCTGCCCTACCCCCCCCCAAAAAAAAAACCAACCCAAAAACCTAAGGAAAAAAACCTCACAAGAATTAGAGAAGGTAAGAGAAGCAACAACCACTATCCTTTTATTTCTGTCACTTCCTTGGAGAGAAGAGGAGAGTAAGCTGAATTAATTCCCAGTGTTTTGCTCTTGAGTAGTCATGTTTAGATCCTCTTGTATTGTGCAGCCTGACTGTCTGCCAGTTAGATCTACAGTCATCAATTTTCATTATTTCTTTAAGTTCCAGGCTATATAGGAAACAGGTTACTTTTGCTAGGTCAGCAGACCTATAATACATGATCTAAAAACTAAACACTCAGACCTTCCCTGTTTAAGTATGGTGGAAATGTCCTTAGTTGTAGCCATCAGTTTACTAAGGCAGCCTTATTCTCATTCTTTTACAGCATGCTTGTCCTGTTTAACATGAAGATGAGTAACATAAACAGAAGGAGTCAAAATTAGCTTCTTGCTAATTCTTCTTAATTCTTGGGTGAAGCATTTCATCCTGCAGGTTTAATTTTAGGGAGGTTTGTAAGGAATGTCATTAATAATTGTGACAGACTTCTGAGTAGCTTTATTTTTTCTAGTTACTTCTGGAATATAAAATACGTGATGTGAATGATGAATAAATCTCCCTTTTTTTCCCTGAAGTACTTTTTTCTTTCTCCCCTTCAGTATTGTAGACAAATCTTTGCCAGTCTTAATCTTCACCTGTAGTATTTCCACCACTGCTTGAATTCTCTTTATTCTGATGTGTTTATACAGGCATAATTAATTATCTTTCATAATTTCACCCTGAACAAGATTCCTATTCCTGTGTGGTCCCATTAGTTCTTAGGATCCAATAGTGATTCTGTTTTATTTAATATTGGGAGTTTTCTAATTGCTTTTTGTTATAGCACCCCAAGAACTTTATAAATTAAGAACCCTCTTTGTTTTATGTATTTGTGTATTTGTGTATTAATGTATATGATTTCAGATATCTGTTCTTCTGTTCTTGACAGCTAATATATATTGCTGACTTAATTCCAAAATGTCACTTTATTTTAAATAGTCTCTAAAGTCTTGGTTTGAAATTTAAAAGAAAGGAACCAAACCAGACAGACTTTGTGTCCCTGTAAGAGTTGAAGAGCAACACTATTTTTGGAGTAATTAAATATTGTACACAGCCTCATTCCTGTGTCTGCATTGCCTGCCTGTTGCCTTTTACTTCCAAAGCTGGTGGTACAGATAAACACTTCAGAGATTGAGGAAGAGGATGCACTTGAGGTCCCCTCAAAGCACTTTAGAGAGGAAGTACAACTGAACCATCAGTGAAATTCTCTATACAGCAAATGCTGGTAAGTGTTCTAAATGAACTGGGGGAACAAAAATTGTCTTTGATCTTTTAATTTTAGCAGTCCTGTAATAGGACTACAATGTCTAGGTGAAAATGTATGTTTGCTTTTCAGATTGAATGGTGCTAAGTTAATTATCCTGTCTTTAATTCTTCCCTTCTCTTGTCTTGGATCTACATTTCTTTCAGATAATCCAAGAAATTTTTACCTTGGCTGCTGCCTTTCTTGGCTGGCTTTCTTCCTTACAGCATATTCTTCTGTTCTTTTCCCAGTAAGAGTATTTCTCAGCAGCAGCAGTACTTGTCCCCAGATGATCCTAAGGCATAGCTTACCTAGCAGAGGAGGGAGCTGTTTCCTGAAACATCTCCCCGTGGTAGTGTCTTAGCTCTGCGCTTAAATCGTGCGGGTTATTTGGTAACAGTGTGGAGTGTTCAAACGTTTGGAATCCTTCTGCCATCAGATTTACTTTGTGTTTCTAAGATGTGGAGATGGGATGTAAGTTTAGTTGGAATTTGCATTTGGGCCAGAGTAAGCACCCTGTCATTCCTTGTCACAGCTTCTGTGGGAAGATGAGGTAATATTAATATGGTTTAGATAGCATGTTTGTGTCCCTGGCCTCACTGAATCACACAGAAGCACAGCCTAGCCAGAGTTGGAAGGGACCCATTAGGATCATCTAGTCCAACTCATGTTTAGGCACAGGACAACTCCACAGTCACACCATGTGCCTAAGTGCCTTGTCCAATTGCTTCTTAAATTCTGTGAGAGAAGTACTGAAAATTGAAAATGTGACCAGTGTTATCCATCCTTGATTTCTACTCTCTTGTTAGGTTTTTTCTATGCATTACTGCAATAACTAATACTATTCCTCTAAATTAAAAAATATTTCTATTTTTTAGTAAGCCTAATAATAAAAATAATAAAAGAATGATTTAAACGTTTTTAGAAAAATAGTCCATGTGGTAATTTCCTAGAAAAATTTATACTGGCATTTTCAAATGTTTTGGGTTTTGTTTGTCCCTGAATTCATCCTTTTCCCCTGTTCAAAGAGGCTAGTACACTTTTTCATTAATTTTCTTGACTCTAAATGTCTTCAGATGCTTAATTCTGAGTAGCTTCAGGTGTTAGATGTTCATTTCATTAACTGAAAAGTTTTGTGGAAGTTTTGCCTAGTTTCCTTTCAGTGTTTTTCAAACTTGATTCTTGATGGCTAGAGTCACTGCATTTTAAGCAGCGTTTGCTTATCTTACAGACTATGCTTGCAAAAATGCTTTCTAAAATGCTGGTTGTCCCCTCTGCTGCAGAGCTGTTGAACATCCTCAGTAGTATTTTATTCAATTTAAGCTTTTCTGATATTGTCATTCCTGGTAGAACTCCTCCCAGTATAGTTGTAGTGAACCTTGAGAAGCAAACAGAGTTTCTCAGACAGTATTTTTATTAAATGTGGATGGAAACCTGTGTTGATTCCAGTAGTAACTGAAGTAGATGAGATGCTGTTTCATGGTAGTGGTTTGGAGGTTAGGGCTCTAAAGGCCTTCCTTCACTCCAAGTTAATTTTAAACCAGAATGTAGCTACGAGAAAGCAAAATTCCAAGAAAAGAAAACATGAGATCTTCTCCTTGAATATGAGAGGCAAATGCTACTTCACAAAAGTTCACTTTTATGCACTGCTTCTATCTGAAAACATCTGTACAGAAATGCCTTCCTTCAAGACATAGACTGATACTAGACAAGTGTCAATATGTGTGTATTCTTTTTGTTAGATTGTGTAAAAGGGCTGGAAACTCAAGTGGGAAAGTAAGAAATGCAGTGATGTCACTTAATGGGAGCTTCAAAGAAAAAAGCAAGCACTGGCACAGCCAAGAATTGGATCTTTTTAAAATATGAAAACAGAAGAGAGAAATTAAATAGATTATCATGCTGGCAACTTAAGGCCTGCATGAGAATCAAAGAGGAAAAGTTGAGGTTTGGTAGTAGCTGATCTGGTGCACAGAAAGGTCTAGGAATGGAGGTAACAGAAGAGGTGTTAATAGCATGACTGAAGAGTACAACTGAGAAAAGATGTGTAAGTTGTGTACAGCTTTGAGAAGAAGACAAGAGAGAAGGTGAAGAAGGCAGTCACTGAGAAGAGTCCTAACATCTGTTGCTGTGGTACTAGCTAGGAATAAGGCAGTCATAGGAAGGCTGCAAGATGCTTGTGTTGCTCAAGAGCAGTTGAGAAGAGTGCCTGTCTCCATGAATAGAAAAGTGTCACTCTTAAGGAAGATTGTCTTTCTAGGTGATGGGATGAATTGACAACAGGGAAAGCACAGAAGATGCGGCTGAGCAGCGTGAAGACTATTACTTCTCTGAGGCAGAAAGGTCAGCTGTGGATTGGGAATTTAAGGGCTCTTTATTGTTTTGATTTTGACAGAAACATGACATCTAAGAGAAGCAAGGGATACAGCCATCTTGGAAAGTCATTGCAGTGTTAAATACCTGTCGAAGGGCTTTTGACAGCCTGCTGGTTTACAAATGTGTCGAGAGCATTTGTTAAGATAGATACTAAGCAGGGACAAGGTGCAGTCTGTCAGGGTGAAGAGCTGCAGGATTTCCCACTTACAAGCTTGTTTTCCTGGGTCAAGACATCTGTGTGAAGAAATGCTCCTTCTGTTACTGTAAATAATTATATATTGGCTGGAGGGGGGGAGAATGGAGTAGCATTTAAAGCAATGATGACAAGCATTGCTGAGGTGTTTATCTGAATGCATTTTGTGCACTTTCCCAGTGTTTTTCCTATAGTACCTTCTGGGTCAAGATTTTTGAACACACAGAGCAGGTTAAATCTGTAGTGCCCTGGGACTTTTTTTTAAGCTACTGGGCTTCATGCTTCATGAGAAATATTTTCTTCAACTTTTACTTTCTGGAGGTTTTCAACTTGTGTTGTCAGACTGGGAACCTCCAGCTCCTGTTCTGTTGTCTATAATACGAGCAAAAAATTTCCCTTTTCCTAGGGGTGTTGGATGTTTTCTGAAAGGCAGGAAGAGTGGATATTGCTTCTGTTGATTTTCTGGTTTTACACAAGCTAAATGCTTGTTTCCTTCCTCATTTAATATACTTCTGTATCCTTGTCATGTTCCTTTGCTACGATTTTTTTTTCCTGCTTGTATTTTGTTGGAGGTTGTTGCCATCATTTTTTTTTTGGTGGGGTTTTTTTGGTGTTGTGGTGTTTGGTTTGTTGTTTTGTTTGGGGTTTTGTTTTGTTTTGGGTTTATTTGGGTTTTTTTTTCCTTAAGCGGTGTCTGAAATATACAAATACTCAGAGGCAGCTATCTGACTCCACTTTTGCAGAGAAATTCAATTGAAACATTTTGGCTTACCTCTGTGAGAATACCTTCCAGGAATAGCCCTTGGTAATTTGTAGAGACTCCACTCCTTCCAAATTCTCACCTTAGTTGAGTGTTGATCTCTTTTAGTTTGGGCTGTGCTCACTTTAAGTACAGTGAGATTGCCAGTGTCCCAAGTCAATATTTCAAACGTATATTGCTTCACTGACATGCTCTCTTTATCTCTGGATTCTTTATTTGGCATGTTTTCTGTGGTTCTAATTATTTTTGTTGAATATGTTTTTTTCTCCTCATTTACTAATGTTTACAATTTCATTTCTCTTTCTTAAATACCTGTAGTTGCTGGTTGCTTACAACTACATGTAACTTGCTGTACACAGCTAAAATAGAAAAAGCTATGTTTTTTTTAGTTCTCTGGCTTTATAGTATAGTTTCTGTAAATGATACTAATATGTGACTGTCCTTGAAAACTTTAAAACATTTGTGGGATCAGTGGGTTATTTTCAATTCTCAGCTCCTACAGTATTTGGAATTACCTCTTTTATGTAGAGAAACTTTTTGTAAAGAAAGGTGAACCTCAAGTAGAAAGATGATCTCATTCTAGTTTTCTCTCATAACCTTTTGTATCATCACATCAGCATCTTATCTGTAGCTAAGCTATTCATACCTTTGAGTTCCACGGAGGTTGAGTTAGAAATGTGATAATGGCAATAAGTTTGGCAGCTGAGATGCCTATCACTTTTACCTCAAAATAAAACCCACATTTTTTTGATAAAGCAGTTGTAATACTTGGAAAAGCATGTCAGAGACATGAAATCTTATGACTGCTTTGTCAAGGGTTCTCATTTTAGACAGAGCTCACACTGTTCTTAAAAACACTGTGTTTTGCTAGTCAGTACCTTTTACATTCCTTCTCTTCAAAAACTTCTGAGAATAGGTGATTTTTCCCCTCTGTACAAAGATGAGATTAATTCAGTAGATACTTTCATAAATTCCATAAAAGGAATAGGTAAGTATAACATGCTTGTCCACAACCTTTTAGAAAAGCTATGTGCATATCATGCAATTAAAGAATTTAATGATACACAGGTACAGACAACACTCTAAGGTGGGTCATATGCATCAATCCTCTGTGCAGTCTTTCCTCTGGAGATTGCATTAATAGAGAAACATAAGTCCTTTCATATCGATCTTCAAAGGACAGTAGCCAATATACCTAAATACTGCAGATAGTTGAAGTCTTTTGTCCTAGTAGCACATAATCTTATTACAGCAGGGACAGTAGGTGTCCATAATAGGAATGGAGTCCTACTCCTATGTATCTTCTTCTGCTTCTTTAAGTTTCAGCTCTTCTTGTATTTAGACTGAACAGATTTGGATGCATGCCTTGAGTGTGCATGTGACCTCCAGTAGTTGTTTATAGCAGCCCTTCTTTCCAACTTCTTTAGCAGAGGCTCCTATTTAGGAGTTGTGTGGCAGGGGAGAAGGACCATTGCTTCTCTCTAGCTTCCTAATGCCTCAAGCAACTACTTTCCTTTTGTTTCTTCCTCATTACAGTTTGTTCATGCAGATTTTCTGGATTCTCACATGCAGTTTAGGTCTCCGTGCTGTGGAAATGTAACTGTGGTGGAAGTCCACAGGCTGATGCTTCCCAAATTACCTTGATTGACAATTCTTTTGCTTCCTGGTAGGTGGGAGCCGTAACGCTTAGTGTAAGGACTCTGTTATAGGCTGGAGGAAGAGGAAGACTGCAATAAACAGGACTACCGGTAAGTAACGCTTCCTCCGCTCCCATAAAAGTCCTCAATGATGTATGGTCATTGTTCTGGAGAAATGATTGATTCTAGATGAAAAGGTGTCTACTCTTGAGGCTTCCCAGGAAATTTTCTACATTATTTAGGGGTGAATTTTAAACAGTGAAGGGGCCAGAGTAGCTACGAATAGTTGTTCCAAGTAATCATAGAATCATAGAATTATCAGGATTGGAAGGGACCTTAGAGGTCATCTAGTCCAACCCCCCTACAGTGAGTAGGCAATCTCCAACTAAACCAGGTTGCCAAGCACCCTGTCCAGCCTCGCCTTGAACACCTCCAGGGACGGGGCCTCAACCACCTGCCTGGGCAACCTGTTCCAATGTTCCACCACCCTTGTAGTAAGGAACTTTTCCCGAATATCCAATCTAAACCTGCTCTTCCCTAATTTAAACCCATTACCCCTTGTCCTATCGCCACAGGCCTTTGTAAACAGGCCCTCCCCAGCCTTCTTGTAAGTTCCCTTCAGGTACTGGAAGGTGACTGTTAGGTCCCCCCGAAGCCTTCTTTTCTCGAGACTGAACAATCCCAGCTCTCTCAGCCTATCCTCATAGGGGAGGTGTTCCAGCCCCTTGATCATTTTAGTAGCCCTCCTTTGGACCCGCTCCAGCAGGTCTACGTCCTTCCTGTGTTGAGGGCTCCAGAGCTGAACACAGTACTCCAGATGAGGTCTCACCAGAGCAGAGTACAGTGGCAGAATCACCTCTCTCGATCTGCTGGTCACGCTTCTCTTGATGCAGCCCAGGATGCAATTTGCCTTCTGTGCCACCAGCATGCACTGCTTGCTCATTTCCAGCTTCTCATCAACCAACACCCCCAAGTCCTTTTCTGCAGGGCTGCTCTCCAGCTCCTCGTCCCCCAGCCTGTATTGATAGTGGGGATTATTTCGCCCCAGGTGCAGGACCTTGCACTTGGTCTTGTTGAACCTCATGAGGTTCATCTGGGCCCACCTTTCCAGCCTGTCCAGGTCCCTCTGGATGGCATCCTGCCCCTCCAGCTTATCAACAGCACCACACAACTTAGTGTCATCAGCAAACTTGCTGATGCTGCACTCAATCCCGCTGTCGATATCATTTATAAAAATATTAAATAGGACAGGTCCCAGTACGGACCCCTGAGGGACACCACTTGTCACTGGTCTCCATCTGGACTTTGAGCCATTGACTACTACCCTCTGGATGCGACCACCCAGCCAATTCCTTACCCACTGAACAGTCCACCCATCAAATCCATAGTTCTCTAACTTGGCCAGTAGAATATTGTGGGGGACTGTGTCAAAGGCCTTACACAAGTCCAGATAGACCACATCCACAGGTTGTCCCTTGTTCACTAAGGTAGTCATGGGATCATAGAAAGCCACTAAGTTTGTCAGGCAGGATTTGCCCTTAGTGAAGCCATGCTGACTGTCCTTGATCACCTCCTTGTCCTCCATGTGCCTTCTGAGACCTTCAAGGAGAATTTGCTCCATGATCTTCGCAGGCACAGGGGTGAGGCTGGTAATGGGGATGCAAAGGGCACTCTGAATCTGAGAGGCCTTAGAGTAGTGGGATTTTCCATCTCCAGGATGCTTCTAGATTAAAAGAGCTCAAATACAGTATCAGGAAGCATATTAAGAATAGAAAGTTCTCCTTCAACAAAAATTGTAAAAGTCAGCATAAGACAGACATGAACCTGCTTGAACAGGTCCAGAGGAGGGCTACGAAAATAATCAAGGGGCTGGAACACCTCTTGTATGAAGAAAGGCTGAGAGAGGTGGGGTTGTTCAGCCTGGAGAAGAGAAGGCTCCAGGGAGACCTTATTGCAACCCTCCACTACTTAAAGGGGGCCTACAGGAAAGATGGGGAGGGACTCCTTATCAGGGAGTGTAGTGATAGGACAAGGGGTGATTTTAAACTGAAAGAGACTAATTTTAGGTTAAATGTTAGGAAGAAGTTCTTCACTACGAGAGTGGTGAGACACTGGAACAGATTGCCCAGAGAACTTGTGGATGCCCTGTCCCTGGAAGTGTTCAGGGTCAGGCTGGAAGGGTTTTGAGCAACCTGATCTAGTGGAATATTTCCCTGTTTATGGCATTTGGAACTAGATGATCCTTAAAGGTCCCTTCCAACCCCAAAACTTCTGTGATTCTATGAGAGAAATGTGAAATAGTGACAGCTACCTCTGTTGTCCATCTGTACGTGAGAAAAATGAATGATGTCACTTAAAGCCAGTATCCGTTGCTCCTTGTTTAGCCTTGTGGAACAGGTGACATCTCAGTGCTGTGTGATGAAACCAAGGTTTACATACAGCATCAACATTACAGCTCTTTCATTTTCAATGGAAAGTGCATGACTGATGATGGTGCTAGTGCCAGCCCTAAAACTGACTGGGAAGGCTTCAGGAATCATCCTGGCCTTGTTTCTACGCTAGTAGCTTTCCTAAGGCATTTGAAGGTAATGATAGTACATAGGAAAAATCTGGTCACGGTAACCCCTGAAAGTTACTGTCTCTTACAAGTGAACCTTGCAATAGTTTTACAAGTGTCATCACAACAGCAGGCTGCAAAACATTCATTCATCAACTAGTGTTGGTCATCCTGAATAAGCAATGAGTTGGGGTAAATTTATGTAACTAGAATGGAAGCCTCCAGAAAGCCTTGAACAGAGTTGGTAAGGTAGTCTACACTGACAAGGGAATTTACTTAGAGAGGTAAATTTTTGCATTATTTGCTGAAATTTGCATGATAATAAAGAAGATGTTGTGAACAAAGCAGGGTGCAGATGGATTACAAATGCCTTATCACATGCATTTACCTTAGGACCTGCGGTATGCAAGGATAAATTATTCCTTTCTACAAGGTAGAAGACGGGTTTGTTACTAAATGAAATTGCTGTCCTGTGCATCTTTCAACAGTAGTTGAAAAAGAATCTGAAATATTGGAGGATGAGAGATACCTACTTTGTTACTAGGGGTTTTTCATATGGGTGAATGTAAGATAATCTTGTAATCTTTGCAAGTCTAAACTTTTCCTTGACCTCCAATTACATGGAAATGTTGCCTTCATACTATTTTACTTAAATATACATATATATATATAGTTGCTGATGTGTCATTTATTACTTCCCTTGGTTTTATTGTTGTCAACTTTTGTAAGTGAAAGTTAATTTTGGCAACCATCTCACGTTGTCATAGATTTCCACCCTTAATGCCTTGGAACCATCTTTTAATGTCATATTCATGCTCCATCAGGCTTTCTTACAGTTCTGGGTATTTGGAGTGTAGACTGGTAACTCAGCAAACATAGAAAGCCAGAATATATCAAGTTTTCTGTAAGCGTGGCAGCCTTCCTTCTGAACCCTTTGAAAAACAAATATTCTTTCTGCTTCCCTTTCTTAATCTGAAAAAAACATTGTTTCTCTGTGGAGCTTGATAGATATTAAGAGTGTGCTCATCTAGTAGCAGAGGCAGGTGAGGCTAAAGGGCCAGGTTTGACAGACTCTGCAGAGAAACAGTTATCCCACATTTGATTTTAGTCGACAGTTCCACTTTAGTGAGGCTACAGGAGCTGAAAATAAAACAGTAAATTAGTACTGAGAAACTATTGGCATCATCTTGGAGCTATTAAAAGTTTTAAGTGTTTAACTTGTATATACTTGTATGTGCCTGGAAGGAGAAACATTTTGGCTATATATGTCAAATAAAAGATGTGTTAAAGGCTGGCATGTTTGCCTTTAGCTCTTAGTTTGCTCCAAGTTACACACTGTCCCTTTCACAAACAGTTCATCTCATGCAGTAATGCTGCTGGCAGGATGGCCAGTAGTAGTTCTAGCTAGAAATAGCATTGTTCTCTCCTTTAGATTCATCTGGTTAGCACCTGTGCCATCTTACCACCTCTGCTTGGGAGCAAAGGGCATGGTAGTCAAGTTGAAGAAGAAACAAAAAGAACCATTGCAAGACAGAGACAGGTCCTTTTTTAGTTTTTCACCCTTCTTAGAAGAGAAGACCAGAAGTATTCTTAATTACTTTCTTGCTTCTTTCTACCCCTCTCTGAGTTCAGAAAATTGCAGTTGTAATATTCTTGGAGGCTTCTGTGCAGCTTTGCTTTCCCATTCCACTTACTCACACGTGTTTCCAAAAAGCTGTATTTTCCCCAGTCTTGCAGCAGATGATTTTCCTTCTCAAAGGAACTGTATAGTTATGATGAATAACTTCTACTTACGTGTAACATGTCCCATATGGAGATGATCAAAAGACATTAACTGTGAAATAATGTATTGTGATGTGGGAGTATACCATAGCTGCTGATACTCCATTGGGTGCACAGGGAAAAATTCAGCCATCTGACCTAACAATTTATAGCTTTTTAGATGATTACAGCTAATGGATGTTGTTATAAATGATATATGGATGTTAAAGAGAAGAAGAAACAAAAAAACCCAGCAACAACAAAATAAAAACAACTCCAAGACTAGAAATTGTTTCAAATTAGTATACTTGGAGTGAGGGAGAACAAGACAACTGGTCAGTTAAGAGGAACTTCTGGAATCAAAGATGAACAGATTTCAGAAAAGGTGCTATAAAACAATTGGTGAGTGATATGCAATGGGAAGTAGAACTGCAGCATGAATTTAAACAAATAAAAGAAAGAAAAAAGGAGAAAACCCCAACCAAACAAAAAACCCTGAAATTTTCTGTAATGAAGCATGCAGAAACCAGAAATACCCTCTGTGGTTAGTACTTTGGGCTGAAAGAACATTTGTTAAAGAGAAACCTGGCACCTAGCCCCGATAGAGTTAGGAAGTAAGTAAAAGTAACTGAAGTAATACATTTTGAAGTGTAATGGTTGCAGGCTGCTTTCCAGGCAACTGGATCCGGTGTTTGACCACCCTTCCTATGAAGAATGTTTTCCTTATGTCTAACTGGAGCACACTTGCTACAGTTTGTGACTCTGCAGTACTCACCTTCCTGCTGGGCACCTTTCAGAAAAGTTGGGTGCTGGCTTCTTTGTGGCAGCATGTCAGGCTGTTGAAGTCAGAAGTTGGATCCACGTCAGCCTCTTCCTTGAGGCTGATCGATGCCATTTCTGTTTTCTTTCCCTTGTGTGTGCTGTAGAGCACGTTTGTCCTGGTGGCTCTTTAGGGCTTGCTGCAATGTGTCAGTAAGTTGTAGGGAGGATCCTATGCCCAGTATAGTATCCCAGGTCACAGAGAGAAATACTTCTCAACCTGTTGGGTAAACTTTCTAAATCATGCAGCCTATTATCTGGTAGGCTGTGTTGCCACAAGGCCATTCTGCTGACTTATTTGCAAGCCACTGTCCAACAGGGCCCACAGGCTGCCTTGAGCAAAGCTGCTTTCTGATCAGTTAGCCCCAGCCCATACTGCTGCATGGGGTTACTTTCATTCCAGCAGCAGTGCTTTTGTTTTCACTGAACATGTCAGCCTATTTCTCCAGCCAGTAAGGATCCCTCTGGAAGACTTCCTGTTTATCAGGCACTCCTCCCAGTTTGGTGCTGTCAACTTGCTGAAAGTGTGTTCTGTCCCATCATCCAACTTCACAGAATTGTGTTGAATTTTAGGAGCTGGAGGGGACCTCGAAAGATCATCTAGTCCAACCTCCCTGCCACAGCAGGATTCCCTAGACCAGGTCACACAGAAGTGTGTCCAGAAGGGTTTTGAATACCTCTAGAGAAGGGGACTCCACAACTTCTCTGGGCAGTCTGTGCCAGTGCTCTGGCACCTGAACTGGGAAAACGTTTTTGTCTTGTATTCACACAGAACCTTGTATGCTTCAGCTTACAACCATTGCCCTTTGTCTTGTCACTGGGCTTCACTGAGAAGAGCCTGACCCCATCCTCCTGACACCCACCCTTCACATATTTAAAAGCATAAATGAGGTCACTCCTTAGCCTCCTCTTCTCTAAGCTAAAGAGACCCAGCTCCCTCAGCCTTTCCTCATCAGGAAGATGTTCCAGCCCCTTCATGATCTTGGTGGCTCTGTGCTGGACTCTTTCCAGCAGTTCCCTATCCTTCTTAAAGTGAGGGGCCCAGAACTGGACACAGTATTCCAGATGCAGCCTCACCAGGTTAGAGTAAAGGAGGAGAAGAACCTCTCCTGACCTACTAGCCACACCCCTTCTAATACACCCCACAATCCCATTGGCCCTCCTGGCCACAAGTGCACACTGCTGGCTGCTGGTCATCCTTCCATCTACCAGAATCCCTTCAGGAACATGCTAAACTGTGTCTGTCACTGTAAAGGTGAGGCAGAGGAGCACTGCTTACATACTGGACATCAGGTCTGTGACCACTGTGCTTTAAGCTTGGTAGTCAAGCAGGTTATTCACTCACCTTGCAGTTTGCCTGTCCAGTCTGTTTCTTGCTTCTTGGGTTACAAAGATGTTTTGGAGGACCTGTATTGAAGGCCTTGTTAAAGTCAAGGTAAATGACACCCACTGTGCTTCCTTCTTCCACCAAGCCAGTCATATCATTGTAGGGAGTGATTAGGCATAATTCAGTTAATGGTGGCTCTTTCCAGTCATTTACTTCATGTACCTAGAAGTGGCTTCCAGTGTATGTCTAGCTTGCTCTTAGCTACCTGTGTCTTTCTTAACCCTGAGGTAATCCTTCATCCTCACAAATCCCCAGTGACAGAGAACCGGGAGGGTTGGAGTAGACCTTATCAGGAAGGACTGAGGCAAAGGTAACATGAAGCAAAGAAGCCTTCCCTCTGTGTTTTTATTGCTAGGTTCTGCATCCATTGAGCAGCTGCCCTCACTTTTGTTAACCTTCTTGCTGCCAGCACAACCTGCAGAAGTCCTTGTCACTTTTATGCCCACTACCAGTTCCAAATCCAGCCTAACTTCAGCTTTCTTGATTTCATCCCTGTGTGTCTGAGCAGTCTCTGTATTTCTTCTGAGTAACCCAACTCCACTTACACTTTGGGTTTGCACACAGTCAGGAATTCCTTATTCAGGAAGTGTCTGGGAAAGGCTGGGTTTATTTTAGCTGTTCACAGGTTTCAGCTATTGTATACTGAGTATAACTCTTTGGACTAAGAAAATCTTGACCCTTTTTACAGGGACAACAAATTTTAAGAAGTAGTTTGCAGCAGTGGGATTAACTGTCTTTCAGATGCATAAGAAGCAGGAAAGAGACTTCCAAAAATTGTCATTAAAAAGTCAATGAAAAGCATCGTTGTCTGTCCTTGTTACCAAGATATTAAATGATACATTCTCTTCATTGATGCAGTTGTATGGAAAAAAAATATTAATGGTTGAAGTACAGGTAAAAGCTTTAGAAAACCAGAATTTGATAAAGTTTATTTGTAAAACTCATCAGATAATGAGAATTTGGGAGTTACTTGCTAGTAGCAGTTCTAATTTGTATTGGGGGTTTTTTTTTTGCATTGAGAAGTAATTCCAGTATAGTTGTGAAGATGTATGAAAGAATATGGCAATAATTGTCTGTAATTTCAAGTATTTTTCATGCTTTCCTACTAAATTGAAACATTCAGAAAGTTTTAATACCAGTATTTTGTACAGAACATGTGCTGCACACAGTGAAGGCAAGCAATAGAGTCAACCTAGTGCCTGGGTCTATGACCAATAACCATTGCAGTTACTCAGCAGAAGGTCCTGATCGGAAGTATCTTTGTGAGGCTTCTCCTGTGGAGATTTCCCACCTTATCTATACACTTGAGGAAAGGATTTTGTGCTTTTTAGCTATTCTTCCCTTTGATTTTTGCATTGACTTGGTGATCTGTAGCCTTCTCTTTGGCTTTGGCTATTAGTTCCTACAGCAATGTCACGTTTTTCATATTTACTATATTAAGCAGCTGATGGGAGTTGTATAGGTGATTCATGAATTTTATAACTTTAATCAAGATAGGAGAGAATGGGTGGCAAGAACTTTTGAGTTTGTTTTCTCTAGTCTTAAGTGTTTTTATCATGCTGTCAGTTATTCACTTTGCTGTTGAGGAATTAAGTCTACTTTCAACAAGTGTTAATGTATTAAAGTAGCATTTCTGATGCACCTGTAGCTGAAGTACTTGCATGTATTGGAAAGGAGTGTATGAAGTGCAATACTAAATGCTACAATATTTAATATGAGTACCAGTATATTAGTGTACTGCCTTGTGTTGATAAAGTAGGTTTCTGTATTACAATAAAGTGGTAATAAAGAACATATGAATTAAAGCTTCCACGTGATTATGAATTGAATAACTTTGCAAAAAGTATATTAAATGTATCCAGAGAAACTAGAATAACGTAACAAACTCTTCACTGAATTTTTCTGTCACAGGATCACAGAATATCCTGAGTTGGAAGGGACCCATAAGCATCATCAAGTCCAACTCCTATTTAGGCACAGCACAACCCCAAAGTCATACTATGTGCCCAAGTGCCTTGTCCAAATGCTTCTTAAACTCTGTGAGAGTAGGGGCCATGACAGCTTCTCTGGGGAGCCTATTCCAATGCTCCACCATTCTCTGGGTAAAGAACCTCTTCCTAATATCCAGCCTGAACTTTCCCTGGCACAGCTTCATGCCATTTCCCCAGGTCCTGTCACTGGTCACCAGAGGGAAGAGGTCACCACCCACCCCTCCCTCTCTGGTGAGGAAGTTACAAACTGCAGTGAGGTCTCCTCTCAGTCTCCTCTAGGCTGAACAGACCAAGTGACATCAGCCTTTCCTCATATGACTTCCCCTCCATGCCCTTCACCATCTTTGTGGCCCTCCTCTGGACACTAACAACTTCATGTCCCTCTCGTGTTGTGGTGCCCAAAACTGCACCCAGTACTCCAGGTGAGGCCACACCAGTGCCAAGTAAAGTGGGACTAGCACCTCTCTCAGTTGGCTAGCAATGGAGTGCTTGATGCACCCTAGAATCCTGTTGGCCCTTTTGGCTGCCAGCACACACTGCTGACTCATATTCAACTTATCATCAATCAAAACTCCCAGACCCCTCTCTGCAGTGCTGCTCTCCAGCCTCTCGTTCCCCAGTCAGTAAGTTGTTTCCCGGTTGCCCCTTCCCAAGTGCAGAACCTGGCACTTGCCCTTGTTAAACTTCACACGATCTGTGACTGCCCAGTCCTCTAATCTATCTAGATCCCTCTGCAGTGCCTCCCTGCCTTCAGTGGAGTCAACAGGACCTCCCAGGTTAGTATCATCTGCAGACTTACTTATTAGGCCTTCAAGTCCAACATCCAAGTCACGTATAAAGATGTTAAACAGTACTAGCCCTAAGATGGATCCCTGTGGGACCCCACTGGTCACCTGTTGCCAGTCTGATGTATCTCCATTTACTATAACCCTTTGAGCTTGACCCCTTAGCCAGTTGTGTACCCACCTTGTGATGTTCTTATCAAGCTGTATACTCAACATTTTTTCCAGTAGGATGCTGTGGGAGACAGTGTCAAAAGCCTTACTGAAGTCCATACTGTCCATACTTTGTATGTTTCGGAGAGAGGCAAAAGAGAGGAAGAACACTGAAATAATGAGTAGGGGTAGGGGGGAAAAAAGCAAGCACAAAATCAGCAAACTGATTATTTAATGAACAATGTAATGATTGAAAGTCTGTTGGGATACAGCTGCAAGGACATACTTTAATTAGGTCATTTGATGATCTGTTTAAACAGCCACTGCATACTGGGGCGGGAATGAAAGATTTTCCGTGAAGCTCTGCAGAGAATCATCATCTTTTTCATTTTCCTTCCTTCACTAGTTCTTCCTACTTCAAATATATATACCTTGCATCTGTAAGTATTGTGATTTCATAAATGGAAAGTTTAGGTCTGGTGACTCATTACTGCTGAAACTTCATTTGTCTCCTGCTTTTTGTAATCATTCTCTCGTGTAGTGATTTCTGTGCACAGATGAGCATATATAGAGTTTTGCAATTTTAGAACTCCCTGTATTTCTTGTTTTTAAAGCAGGCATGTTTAAATGCAGATATCAGTTATTTTTAGGATGAAAAGGAGCAGTTTGTGCCTCAAAACTTTTTGACTCAGACTGTAGTTAGATCTATCAGTGTCTTAAAGTGAAAGAACAGTTTGGGAACCGCATCATTCAAGGAAATCTGGCACTTTATTTTTACTGTGTCCTTAAAATGTATTTATGAAAGTCTGTTGTTCATTAACCCTAAATTCTTACTTCATGGTTTCTTAACAGGAGCTCTTGAAATTTTAATTGAGAATTCATCATCTTAAAAATGATACTCCAATTTTTAGTTTCTGATTGGTTTTAGAAGAATATTCAAGAATTAAAAGAGAAATATTTTCAGCAGCAAAGTAGAATGTTATGATATGGGAAAGACAAGCCAAGAAGCAGTGGAGGAAATGCTGAAGACTAGTTCTTCACTATGAGGGTGGTTAGACAGTGGAACAGGTTGCCCAGAGAGGTTGTGGAAGCCTCATCCCTGGAAGCTTTTAAGACAAGGCTTGATGGGGCCTTGGGCAACCTGATCTAGTGGATGGTGTCCCTGCCAGGCAGGGGGGTGGGAGCTGGATGATCTTTGAGGTCCCTTCCAACTCTGATGATTCTATGATTCTAATTTGGAGTGTTCTCCCATTAAGCTGCTATTCATGTCAGCTTTCACCTTGTGCTGCGGTACTAATGTGGAGAGGACAGTAGTTATATAGTTTATATGGTTTGACTCTGAGAGGGTAGAAATGAATGAAATACAGACATCTGTTCCCTGGATACTTTTTCTAAAATGGGGGCATTACAGTGTTTTTAAGGGATTTTGGAAAACCCTTAAATTTGGAGTAGTAGTTCCAGTAGGCTTATTAATTACCTCTGATCTCCTAAGTAGTTTTAGTATGTAGAATTTAGCATACTTCGGGGTTACAGAATTTTCAAACACCAAGTGTTTATAGTTTAAGCCAGAAGATACCATGCAATCTGACCTCCAGTTTAAAATGACAAATTCTTGCCAGTGGAACTTGGCAAAATTAATAGCAAGATGATCCATATGCAATAACCAGTGAAAATACTGAAACGCAGTACACACCTTAAACCATAGCACTCATTCTTTCCAAAATCAGTTTTACATTGCAATTCAAACCTTACTCTGAGATCAAAATGAGCTTTCAGGCTTGTTGTTTTCATAATATATAATAAAAGCAAGTGCTCTGGGTAAAGAATTACTTGTATACATCGAAATTTGTTCTCAGAATAATGTTAACATTTTAGGAAGAGAAGCACAGATCAATTTTGTACTTGTGATGGCTTTGCTGGTCTGGATGCCTTGAGGTGGAACTGTACTGCCCATCTTTACAGTGAGTGTCCCAAATTACCTAGGTTTCCACTTTAAAAATAGGTTATGTAGGAGGGCAAAATACTAATTTAATGTACGCATAGGAACATCTGCTTGGTAAAGTGTTAAGGTTAATGGTTTAAAATCAAACTTGCCTATTCTGTCTTGCAGTTTCACTTTCCAAACCAAGCAGTTTTCACAGGCTTTCTGAGTCACAGCAAACCTTTCCGGATTCCCACCTAGACCCTGGGAAGATTCTGTTGTCTTTCTCATTCCTATGGTTTGTCTTTTCACTTGTTCTCTGCTTTCTTGGGGATCTCCTCTGCATTGGAACCCTGGCTTGCTGTGTCTCTGCCTGCCTGCTGTCTCTTCCAGGGACTGCAGCAGCTTCCCCTGGCTGGGTGTGGTTAGCTTCCTCTGTGGAAAGGGGCACTTTTCCCTTCTTTTATAAGATCTCACCTGAAAGAGTGCAACAGGCTAGACAGAGTAGTCGGGCAGCCTTCCTCATGGCTACTCTGCCATAGTCAGTGTTCATCTAACTGAAGAATAAAATACTCAGCACTGAGTGCTAAAAGTGTGCCTCTGAGTACTGTGCACTGTTTGGGGGATACCCATGCAAGCTCTGAAGTAACTGACTTGGAGGGTGTAGCTGTCCTCATGAGCACTTGCCAGGTTAATCTGTGGTTTGTTGTCTCTGCTTTCTCTGTGATATGTCTGTATAGGAAACAGGCAGGGCTCCCCAGTGAACAGCAGCCTGCCTTGCATTACTGCGGTAGCCCCACAGCACTCCAGCTTAGGGTTCACCACAGGGGAGTTGCTTTGTGGTGAACCATAGGAAGTCTGACTTGAGAGCATTGCTGGCTTCTGTTCTCAGTGCTGGTACAGCTCCAGAGGCAGGAGAGAAGCAAAGCTAACACAGGGTGGTGTAACTAGTAAGGCCAAGGCAACACCATAAATCTAAAAGTCGGGCATCTAAAATGCAGCACATCTTTTGTGGTTGTTTTTCTCTAAGGCTTTCGAATAGTAGTGCAAACAAAATGTTGTATTTCTGAGGGAAATTTTCCTTTCACAAGGAATCATCATCTTTGGCCAAAGCTTGAATTTTCCCTGTTGCTGTTAAATGAGATGAACCCCCCACCAGTCTCTCCTGCACTGAGGACTTCTGCTCTCTTTCATTTGGGTGTAGTCAGCCATTCTGGTCTCCTGCCCTATCATCCATCATACCAGATCAAAATGCATACTTACCAGCTGGTTTGGGCTGCCAGCTTGAGCTTATTGAAATGTAGCTGATACAACTAGACAGGAATCTTGACTGTAACAATTTATTATATCATCAACATGATCTTGTACTGCAGTCACATGCTCATGAATAGTTCTTTCACTTTTTTATCCACAGTATGTGTTAAAGATGGATATTTATTCTTTGTTGTGAGTCGTAGTAATTGAGTGTAGGAGTTAAAGACATTGATCAATGTGACCAGTCATACAGAAAGGCTGAGATTGCTTTTTTTATTTGGATTTTTTTGTTTTGTGTTTTTAGTCTCCTGTTTGTTGTGGTGTTGGTTTTAAATGACATTACTGTCAGGTGTGCCTAGTTGAATGGCTCATTGCATTAGGGGTTCTACAGATTCAAAATCAAAACATTTTTCTGTCTAACTGATACAGAAGGTGATGGATGGCAACAAATGTCTAACTATAAAGAATCCATAAAAATTTGGCTAGCTTTGGAAATGTAGTATTGTCAAATTTTGTATTTGGTATCTTAGTGGGAGCTTACTGAGGATCTAGGGATAACAATACTGTGGGACAGGCTAATAATCTGAGGGTTGCAGCTGCACTTCATTTTGGAAGAGTGAGTGTCTGTTTGTCCTTGAGCCTTGCTCTTCAACTGTCATCTTTACTTTCTCTGTCTCCAGATTATGGCCACAGTGAGACAGAATTAACATATCAGGATAATTATGCTACTTGAATATTCACTGCTTGATTATTAAGCAGTGAGCAAATGCAGGTCAGTTGAAAGCACATGTTGCTTTGTCAGAGCCATGGACTAAACCTTGCCTTACCAATTGTTGTATGTACAGTACTTAGTTTACTTTTTTTTGACTTACACTATATGTAAGTAAAAACTATGTATTTTTTTTACTTACACTATATTACTCTTCAGTAGTGTGAAGACATTGCAGGGGAATTAAGTAATACTATTTCAGAGCTCTCCTCTTGGGTGTTTATTTGTTTGGAGGTTTTGTTTTTGTTTTGAGTTTTGTATTTTGTTTCTTTTCTTGTGAATTGGTTCAAGAACCTTACCCATGATAGCTAGCTTGATCTCTTAAGAAAAGAGGTGTTTGGAACTTGTTTTTAGAACTGCAAAAGTTCATTCCAACTTGTTAGACAACTTCGGTGTGTTTAATGTATAAGGAGAAGTCTTACTGGTTCTTTTTCCTATAATCCTGTAACTGGAGAAAAGATCCCTTTAAATGTGGTGGGCATGTGGGTTTTGTAGATGGTGTAACAGACCCAGAACCTGTAAGCTAAAGCTTAGGAAAAAAAAAATCTCATTAATGTTAAGTCTAGTTAAGCTGTAGGGTTGGTTTTGGGTTTTTTTTTCTACTTGCAGCTTCAAATTCAAGATCTGTGTATCTTCCTAAAAAGGTTCTTGGACACTGTAGCTGCTATGACTTTTTCTGTGTTATGTGTTACACAAATCAGTTTATATAATACTGATTCTTGCTCTTGGTTTTAAAATAGTTCAGGCAGCAGTATGTATGAAGTACTGTAAAGTTTATTTCAATGAAATGTAAAGCAAGGGAGGAATGTGCATGGGCTACATTAGGAAAGACAGTCATCTGGACTAGTCAGCATGAATTCACCAAGGTGAAGGACCAACTTCATAACCTTCCATGGTGAAATGATTGGCTTGGGAGATGAGAGCAGAGCAGTAGACATTCGTCTACCTTGACTTCTGGAGGCTTTTGACACTACCTCCAATAAGATCCTCAGAGAAGCTGATGACATATGGGCTGGATGAGCAGATAGTGAGTTGAAAACTGACTGAATGACCAGGTCTAGAGAGTGGTGTTCAGTCATGCAGAGGTCTGGGAGTCAATACTGGGGTCAGTCCTGTTCAACATCTTCATTAATGATGGGGCAGAGTGATGATGCAGAACTGGGTAGAGTGGCTGATACACCAGTGGGTCATGTTGCCATCCAGAAAGACCTTATCAGGCTGGAGAAGTGAGCTGACAGGAACGTCATGCAGATCAGCAAAGAGGAATTGAAAGTCCGGTATATGAAGGGGGAAAATCACATGCACCAATAGAAGCTGGGGGTCACCCAGCTGGAAAGCAGCTTGGATGGAAAAGTGAATGGCTGTCCTCATGGACACCAAGTTGTCTGTGAGTCAGCAATATCACCTTGCAGCAAAGACTTCTGTGGGTATTCTGGGCTGCATTAGGAGGAGTGTTGCCAGCAGATGAAGGGAGGTGATCCTTACCCGTTACTCAGACCTGACAAGGCCACATCTAGAGTACTGTGTCTCGATCTGGGCTCCCCAGTACAAGAGAGACACAGACGTACCAGAGAGCATCTAGTGAAGGGCACAAAGATGATTAATGGTAGGAGCATCTTTCGTATGAGGAAAGGTTTGAAATAGCTGGGACCATTCAGCCTGGAGAAAAGAGGTCTTGGGCTCAGAGGAGATCTCTGTAATGTTAATAAATACCTGAAGGGAGAGAGTAAAGAAGACGAAGCTGGGCACTTTCCAGTGGTGTCTAGTAACAGGACAAGCAGCAGTGGGCACAAAGTGAAACACAGGAGGTTCCCTGTGAACATCAGGAAACGCTTTTGAAGTGTGTGGGTGACAGAACGCTGGCACAGGTTGCCAGAAGAGGTAGTGGGGTCTCTGTTCTTAGAGCTACTCGGAAGCTATCTAGATGTGGTGCTGGGCAGTCTGCTCGGGATGGCCCTGCCTAAGCAGGGAGATTACAGCAGGTGACTTCCAGAGGTCCTGTCCTGCCTCAACTACTCTTGTGATTCTGTGAATTAGAGCACTGCAACTTCATAATATTTTAAAAAATAAAGTTATAAATGGGCCGTTTAGAATGGTGCTTAACTGTGTCACAGCTTGTCATGGGATTATTTGAAGTTTTTAACCAAATGGAAGAGATTTTTATTATGTGAGTGGAATATTTTAGTAGAACTCTGGGACTTGAATTGTCAAGGTCTGAAAATGGAGCTTTTATGCCCTCTTCCACAATTATGGACTTCTGTATATGTCTTTGAGGAAGAGGTTGTATAACATCTATTGCTTGGCTAAAAATGATGCTGTGTTTACTACAGTAGAAATTTTCTGGGGTGGGCTTATAATAAGATGTAAGATAGGAAGGCACTGCTTGGACCACGCTGTTCTCTTTGAACAAGGAGACTAATTATGGCTGTCAGTACTACTTTTAAAATAAAGCCTCAAGGATTTTGCTTCTTTCAAAGAATTGTAGACTAATAGGAAGTAATACCCAGCTCAGAAATTGTGATAATCACCAACCAAATGTTTAAATTTCATTTTCTGTTTTCTTAGTTTGTTCCCATCTTAGTGTCTTCAGATTGCAAGTGTTCTTTTATATGAAAATGTTAGTGATGCCTTCTGCAATAAATGCTGGCTTTAATAGTGGTGTCACAGTACTATGGTATTGCAAGAAAAATGACAGGTTTTGAAAATAACTTTCATATATTTTTGCAAGGTCGTTGCAGTTTTCTGCCCTCAGACCTTGGAGGAGGAAGATATAATTACTAATCCTTAGAATGTGGCTTGATTTTCATACTACTACCATTGTAATTTGGAAGAATATACAGCATTCATTAACATACACTTTCTCTTCACCCTGGCCAGGTTTTCATTTCAAATTCCAGGTTTTAACTTCAAAGTCCAGTTGAGACATTCTTGTCTTCTTTTGAACTGTAGAAATAGTAACCATGAAGTCTTGTTTGAACAAATAGTCTTTAAAACAAAATGGTGGAGGATACAGATGAAAACTTTCTCTGCATCTATTTGCATTTTTTTGGGAGGAAAAAAGTCCAACAAATGTTGGCATCCGAAATTAATATTCATGAATAAATATTTGGCAAATAAATATAGAGTAAGGACAAGAGCTTTTTTTGTATTCTGCTTCTGGGAATTTGTACCTTTCTTCCTGCTGCTTTCCATCAATGTCCTACTTTATTAACCTCAGCAATCTTCTGGTGCTTTTCTGGTTCACTGGAAGTGCTGTAGAGTTTTGCATTCTGGCCATGTGAAAATCCTGACTTGCAAAGTAGACTAAACCTTAACTTTCTGTTAATATAATGATATCTGCTTTAAATTCAAAAAGATGAAAGATACCATAAAGCTTTTTAGACTGATCTCCATTGCCCCATGAAGTGCTTAATCCTTTATTTCATGGAACTAATTTAAAGCTAAGGAAATCTTGCAGAATGTACAGTATTTCTAGTTTAAAAAATGCTTGTCATGACACACTAGCTTGCTTCTAACAAGAGAACTTCAGCAGGACAAAAATATCTTATTGTGTTGGAAGTTTCCTAGACACTATTTAGGAAAATATTGTTTCCTGAACTGTCTTCCCTAACACATCATTGAGGAAGGTATGCTAATCAAATTGTGTTCACTTTTTTCATGTGATGTTCACTTTAAAGCATATGATTAAGTAGGCCAGGCTGGATGTGGCCCTGGATGACCTGGTCTAGTGCATGTGGCATCCCTGCCCATGGCAGGGGGGTTGGAACTAGATGATCTTTAAGGTCCCTTCCAACCTGAGCCATTCTATGATTCTAAGTAATCATCTGCCACTTGACTGTATTGCAGTATTTGGAGACTGACAATGCTGCTGCTTGTGTTAATGAGGACACTTGAGCTCCTTTCCCTGAAGTAAAAGGCCTTCAGAAAGCAGCTTTGTAGAAGAGCCGTAAAGAACGTAAAGCTGCCTCTAAAAACAACCGTGCTTCCAATATGGAGAGTTTCTTCCCTTTGCTTATTGAACAGCTGCAGCTCCTTTCACCCCATCTTCCAGCTACCTGTTCAGATCAACCTCTCCCTGCCCCTCCACAAATGTTCCTTCTGCATTGCAGCTTTTACATTCCGTGCACATGTGGCACAGAATTCATCAATGGGAAATATAATTCTGACTGTACCTCTGCTCCTTACTTCTAGCCTACTTAAAAGTCTTTTCCATACCAAGAGTTTCATACAGCACTGCAGCACACTCTCAGTCTTCACATGGCTATTTGCATAAAACCATAGGTTTAGAATAAAAATTAATCATTAAGTAAAAAAGGAACAGGTTAAACTTTTCTTTTTCTAGAGTATTTCATCCATGCATCTTACTCTATTTTCCAATGTCTCTATCTGAAGAAAAGCTCCCCAACTTTGTGTGTTCATTGGCAGTACTGTATTTGTCCTCCCAATTTTAGTCTTAAATGTGGAACGGTATTTTAGCTTCTTCCCATTTTATACTGTAATAAAGTGCTGCTAATACAGTAAAATACAGTGGTACACCTGTTCTTTGAAAGGATTGAAGATTTTACTGGGCTATTTGAATGAGATTAGTTTCTGGTAGGCGTAATTCTGATGCATTCACCACTTATGAAAAAACGGGTGCAATAAGGGAAACTAGGGAAGATGATCAGGCCACCAGTGGTCTGAATTGCCTTAGCATATATCCAGGCCTGTCCATAGCATTCTTTCAGTGCCAGCATGGGGAAATTATAGTTTAGTTACTTCAGATAGATGCCTTAACTTGAGCTTATGTAGGTGGTACAGAGCTCATCATCATAAAACACAAGCTTGTGTTTTATATTTTCCTGACACTTTATTCATCTTTCATGGCACCTGCAGTAGGCAAGAAAAGATGCACAGTGTGCAATTAACAGCTAAACATGTGATTGTCTTATCATTTTTAAAAGGCAAAAAAGTGCTGGATTTTAAAACCCACAAACAAATAAAATGCAACCCAAACAACCCTAAACAAAAAGCCCCCACCTTTTCTGTTTATCACAAAGTCACAGAATGTTAGGAGTTGGAAGGGACCTCAAAAGATCATCTAGTCCAACCCCGCTGCCACAGCAGGATTCCCTACACCAGGTCACAGAGAAGTGCGTCCAGACTGGTCTTGAATACCTCCATAGAAGGAGACTCCACAACCTCTCTGGGCAGTCTGTGCCAGTAACCCTCACTGGAAAAAAACTTCCTTTAGTCACACACAACCTCCTGTACTTCAGCTTACAACCATTGCCTCTTGTCTTCTCACTGGGCTTCATTGAGAAGAGCCTGACCCCATCCTCCTGACACCCACCCTTCACATATTTAAAAGCATAGATGAGGTCACCCCTTAGTCTCCTCTTCTCCAAACTAAGGAGACCAAGCTCCTTCAGCCTTTCCTCATCAGGAAGATGTTCCAGCCCCTTCATCATCTTTGTGGCTCTGTGAGGAACTCTTTCAAGCAGTTCCCTATCCTTCTTAAAGTGAGGGGTCCAGAACTGGACACAGTATTCCAGATGCGGCCTCATCATGGTAGAGGAAAGGGGGAGAAGAACCTCTCTTGATTTACTAACAACATTCCTTCTAATACATCCCAGAATCCCATTGGCCCTCCTGGCCACAAGAGCACACTGCTGCCTCATGGTCATTCTTCTGTCCACCAAGACCTCCAGGTGTCTTTCCCCATCACTGCTCTCCAACAGCTCAGTCCCCAACCTATACTCGTACATGGGGTTGGTCTTTCCCAGGTGCAAGACTGGACACCTAGCCTTGTTGAATTTCATTCAATTTCTCCCTGCCCAACTCTCCAGCCTGTCTAAGTCATGCTGAATAGCAGCACAGCCCTCTGGTGTGTCAGCCACTCCACCCAGTTTAGTGTCAGCAGCAAACTTGCTGACAGCGTGCTCTGTTCCCTCATCCAGTCTGTCAATGAATATACTGAAAAGCACTGGTCCCAGTACCGCCCCCTGAGGGACTGCACAAGGCACAGGCTTTGTCAAACACTTAAGATAAACCACATCAACTGCTCTACTATCATCTGTCCATGTGGTTATGTCTTCACAAAAGGCCATCAGGTTGGTCAAACATGACTTCCCCTTGGTAAACCCATGCTGACTGCTCCCAATGACCCCCTGATCCTTGATTTGCCTAGAGACAGAGTCAAGGATAAAGTGTTCCATCACCTTTCCAGGGATGCAGGTGAGGCTGACTGGTCTAGAGTTACCCGGCTCCTCGTTCTTGCCCTTTTTGAAGTGGAGTGACATTTGCTTTCCTCCAATCCCCAGGCACCTCTCCTGTTCCCCAGGACTTAACAAAGATGATGGAGAGTGGCCTGGCAGTGACTTCTGCCAGCTCCCTCAACACCCGGGGGTGCATCCCATCAGGACCCATGGATTTATGGATGTCCAGATGGCTTAGCTGTTCCCTAACCCAGTCCTCATCAACCAAGGAAAACTCCTCCATTATCCTAACATCATGTGGGGGCTCAGGGGTCTGAGGCTCCTGAGCACAGTCTCTAAGAGTACAGACAGAGACAAAGAAGGCATTCAGTAACTCCACTTTCTTTGTATCTTCTGTCACCAAGGCACCCACCTCATTCAGCAGGGGGCCTACATTGCTTCTAGTTTTAGTTTTTCCTGCAATGTATTTGAAGAAGCCCTTCCTATTGTCCTTGACCTCCCTTGCAAGGTTGAATTCCAGAGAGGCCTTAGCTTTCCTGGTTGCCTCCCTACATCCTCTGACAACAGTCTTGTACTCTTCCCATGTGGCCAACCCCTCCTTCCATGATCTGTAGTTTTCCTGTCTCTCAGGTCACTAGTTAATAGCAGTAATCACATAGTGGCTTTACTGGTTTTTTTCTTTTAAGTTTTAGGAGCTTTTTTTTCTTTATTTCATGTCAATTTGACTGGAGATGATAACTGGTTTAAAAGCTCTCAGGTGGAGGTGCTAGCAGATTACATAAGCTTGGAAACAAAATGTAAACAGAAAAAAAGAAAACAACTTGCTTTCAGCCCGGAGAAGAAATGGCAGTATTGCTTTTCTTCTTTCATTCATTTGAAGAAATCCCAGCTGACATTGATGAAATGTGATTTTTTTTTCTCCTTAATAGTAAAGTTGCATGATTGTATATAAAGAATTACTGGTTAAAGGGCTTGGTTTCCCAATTAGAAGCAACCAAAATATGATTTAAGAGGGAAATGGTGAGTAGTGTTATTTCCATTTCTTCATTAGAAATTGTGAGGAAACTAGAGGTTTCTGGTGCTGTCTTATTTTGGTGTTGTGTTGGGGGTGGTTTTTGTTTCTGTTTCCCCCCCCATATGGCCTTTCAATATAATGTACTTTTTATTTTAAAACTTTGGGAAATATCCATGACACCTGTGATGGAGTTTTAAAGAAAGCCACAGACACATAGATCTGAAATGTGCTTGAAAATCAGGAGTTGAAGGGTACTGTCCTGAATGGGCTTTCAGACCTAGTGGCTAGGTGACAAAGATTACAAATAGTGCATTTTAAGACCTGTTTTTTGAATGGAATTGCCAAATGTTGCTTTTTTTTTTAATAAAAAAAAAAGGAAAAAAGGTGAAACAAAAATCTCTTGGTTGCAATTATCTTAATATATATGATTTCCAAGAAAAGGAATGTTGCCATTTGCAAAAGAAAGCAACCTCCGTGGACAATCCAGGTCTGAAAGAAAGGTAGGAATTCTGTAATGGGAATGTGTATGGAGTAGTGCATTGCTCTCTTGAGAATGTAGCAGGTATCTGTCACTGTTCCAAATGTTACTGTGGTGCAGATTTCTCCAGATGAAAAGGAATTAATGCACTGACTAAACAAAAGAGGAAATTAGTAAAGTAAAGTAAATGGGGGAAAAAAGTATATTTGAACAGGGTTCAGGGCTAAATTAAAAAAAAGGTGATAAACTCCCGTGGAGACAAAGATCTGTTATTCACATGGAATATGTATTTTTATATAAATATAAATTTATATGAATATAAATTTTTATGTAAGTACAAATTACTTAATCTACCTCAAGATAGGAGAAACAGATGAACCTTCTGCTTTAGAAAGGTTGAAACGAGCCTTTTGAAACCAAATCTGAATACAAGATGCTTCTTGTTGTTGTCAAGTCTGTTTCATGTTCACTTTTTCTGATGAAAATATGTGGAAATCTCAAATAGAGTATACCTATGTACTTGAGAAACACTCCAACCAGAGCAGCCCAGCTTCTTGGAGGTGTACTGGGGTTCCTGCTTTACAGGAGTAACTAACGCTTCTAGAGGGCCCTTGTTCTTTTGGAGTGTACTAGAAGTTGTAGAGTTACAAATACCCTCATTCTGCCTCCTGTTTCCTCTCATATTTTACAATTGCCTGTTTGTTGGATCTGAAAGAGAATAATTTAAACGATTAATTGGTTTCATAACTGAATTTGCATTCCAGGGGTTCTTAAATTTCAGGAAGCTGAATAGCAAAATATGCCTTGTGTTAATTCTAAATAGCTCTAAGAATATGGGACCTGATTGTTTTTATGACTATAGCCTTTAAACAAATGACTCATCTCTTTTCAACATTATTATTTATCTTAAACATTTAGGGTGAGATTGGTTGTCAGAGGTGATGAAGGTGTTTTAATCTAGTATTTTTCAATGCAGGATTTAATTAAGAGGTCCAGCTGTCTTTTACGTGGAAGAAAATATTCTCTTTGTATGCTTGTTTAATTAACAGTAGTTATTGGCAGTAGATTCATTGAAGGTTAGTACTGTAGCACAGAGAAAAAAAGATTAGTAGTTGTTTTTGTAATTTTTTGTATTTAAACCAAATGGTATAAAAAGCCTTCTATGTTCCTTGTCATAGACCTTAGATTGGTAATTTCCTGTCTCTTTATGTTGGTAGATCTCAAGGCCTAGATTGTGATAGTATGCCATAATGGATGTCACTTGTGGTGAAGTCAATAATTTTCTTCTGGCACGATAGGATTTTAAAAATTGGGGGAAAATATTTGTATAAGCAAATGTCACTTGCCCTTTTGCCAAGTCCTGACTTTTTTCAGATGCAGCATGTGTGTTTTTATTTTGGTTTTATCCAGAAGGCACTAAGTAATTACATAGATATCATTGTTTTGCTGTAGACTGACATGGGTGTGGAGATACTAGTTCGTAAAATACGATTTAATTTATTGGATGCTTCTTTTTCATAGTTTTTTCTAGTTAATTTATATTGTTATTCATGAGATTAGTTCATATTTAAACTGAATTTCTCATATAGCTGTTGTAAATGTTTCCAGGAATTTCTTTGGGGTAAATTTTTCCTTTTTATTAAAGACACACTGAACAACAGTTTTTAAGCTCTGGATATATAATTTTATTTCATTTAAATTTTCAAACATGTTTCCTCAGAATTTAGGATCCAGTGAGCTTGACCTATCTCAACTTCCTCAAATTTAATTTTACTTTTTGTTCCATTTTATTTATAGGTGGTCTCCCCTCTTTCCTGATTGCACAGTGGGACTTCTCCCACTGCTGCTGATGCCCTAGATGGTCTCCTTGGGGGAGAAGCAGCCTTAGCCGTTCTGCAGGTGAGTAGAGGCCATTGGGATAGATGACTGGATAGCAGTGCCTCTCCTCCTACCTGTTCTTCTTCTGTTCTTCCCAGGCAGCTCATGAATTCCCCTCAACCTTTAACTATATGGCATGCAACCTTTGCATTTCTCTCCACGTTGTGAACATGGTAGAGGTCTTTTGATGTATGTTTTCAACTGGAGAAGAACTCTTCGTAGCCTCCCCAGTTATGTGGTTATCAGACTGTGCCTTTCTGCAACTCCTGGTTAATCCAGTAGCTACTTTCTTCTCCTTGCACTGAGAAAGAAGCATTCATTCCCATGTGCCTCTCAGTCTCTTTGGGTCCTTCCTTCCATCCATCAGTAGTTTTGGACACAAAGCTAAAAGACCACCAAGTGTTACAGATCATTGCTTGAATGTATTCTTGTGCTTCCTCTGTTTCTCCCTCTTGGTTGATCTGACTCTGAGAAAGTCCTGCTCTGTGTGTAGACATTAGTGGAGAGGTGCAGGACTGGAGAGAGAAGAACAAACAAAAGCTTTCTTTTTTTTTTTAAATCTTTTACAGTACTTTATAGGGTTTCTGTAACCTGTACACTTCTGGAAGTGGTTAGCTAAAATCAAAATATGATCTATGTAGTTCTACCCCTTTTTTAAGATCAGTTTCTTCTCTTTTCTTGTGAGGGAGTTCAACACTCATTGGTAATGAAGCTTTTCTTGTCGGTTGGAAGTGGTGCTTGATTCAACAAGTTAGGCAAGCTTTTTCAAATACACCAGTTTTCTCTTTCCTAAAATGGTAGGGTTGGAAGTCAACTTCACACTATTACTTGATTAGCTAGTAGCTCCATTGAGGATTTGCATAACACTGTCTTTATAAGAAACCACTACAGTTCAAAAGCTGCATAGCAGCTGTTAGTACCAAATGAGCATCTGAGAGGTTCGTATACTCTAGATTTAGCAAAAATAATCAGTGAAAACCTCTAATAAGTGAATACTTGATTTTGTGGACCAGTACTTGGTGGTAATTTGTAGACATTGCAAAGGTGCCTAGGTAAGACTCTGAAGAAGGTGGTTGGTAAAAGGGCCATTGACTCTCCTTAGCATCTTCCAATGCTATTTAAAATACATGTCTACGACAAAGTATGTGAGCAAGCAAAGTAGAACAGGAGAAGGCTTCTGAAGTAAATGTATTTTGAGATGGAGGAGGTTTCCAGGGTTTCTGTAGAAGTATTTTGTTTTCCTTTTTTCAAAGTAAAACATTTATTAATTAACATTATACAAGGATTATTTCAGTATTTTTAAGAGTAGTTTATGATTAGAATCTCTGTTGTTTTGCTTAGTCAAATAGTATCTTTTTATTTATGTGCTCAGTATTTGATTTGAGTGGTGTTTGACAAAATTCTGTGTTATTTACAAGACTGTAGTCAGTTCAAGTAGACTTAGTAAGCCCTTTCTGAGGGCAGTGTAGGTAAATTTATGTTAAATTCATATTAACAACAAATTCATTGTTTACAGAAAGAATAACCTATGTTAATTTGGAGCTTTTCTCATTTCAAACTGTAATTGATATTAAAACTTTGAAGAAATTTCGTTGTCAATTTCTTGAGGGGTCTTGTGGCTGACTTTTCTTCATCTCTGGCTCTGTTTTGACCTTGACTGTACAATACTTCTTGTTGTCCTTTACTTTTGTGCTCTGCTTTGTTGTGGTATGAAAACTCTTTCCGGAGAAAGAACATGACTTAACTTGCACTGTTTGGACTGTTGTCCTATCCAGTATGAAGTAACGCGTTGCTGTCTTTGGTACTTAATATCACCCAGGGTGGGAAATCCTAACAGATACTATCTGGAGATGCTTGTGTCTTTAATTTGTAATAATTTCTGCAGAGAGCAGGGGCACTGTTGGGAAACAATTGAGTGGTGTAGTCATAATTCTATTCTAAGTGGTGATTGATATTTTGACATCTTTCCCTTCATCAAACTAGTCTCGTGATACAAGTAAGAAGCTAAACGTTGCCTGTACTTTTGTCATCTTTTTCATCAGTCTTTTGGTTGATATGGGTTTACAACTTGCATCTTTATGTGTACTTGATCTGTTACTGAGGCAGAAATATTAATTTGACAACAGTAGACAGAATTCACATGTAGTATCTAAATTAATTTTGTTAATGACCTTATTAATACCTGCATGATACCCACCAAATCTGTGACAGAAATCCCTGGTACTCAGGTATCAGTTACTACAGATGATGGGTAACTGTCATTATTGTAGATAGACACAAGATTTGAGAGCAGAAAAATGCCCTTATCTGTTGTACCTGACATAGTCGGTCCACAAATACTACATCCACAGTCAGTGTAGGTATTTGGTGTCCACGAAAGGAATCCTGTCTACATTAAGAAGTGTCTGATGTGATGATTTTTGCTGTTTCATTGCATGGCTACGTTTCTTCACTTTCTGTGGAAGGTCTTTGTAGTATGAAGCTACATATTACATGTTTATTGCAAATGCATCTTGAAGATGTTTTTCATTACTATACTCAAGACTGAAAATGGTGTAAAAAATTACCTCTGCAGGTATTTTCAAGGCCACTGTAAAAATTATTATCAAATACAGAAAAAAGTAGGTACAGTGCTTGCTGTTTTCTGCAGTGCTTGACGACTCAGTGAGTGACGGGAACCATTTCTGTAGCAGAGGTTGATAGTGGGCAGGCGGCCAGAAATGCTTTGGCTTGCTGAGATGCCAGTGAGGACCTGATTGATTCTGCAAATGTAGCCACATTCTTAAAAAGAGAAGGCTTTTTTTCTACATCTTCTATTTCTTAATTTCATGTGGCTTCTGTGATGCTATTGGTCCTGTGAGGAGGTGAAGTTCCTCAGTTTGCAAGGGGAATGCTTATGGTGATGCAAATAATTCTTGATATGCAACATTGCCTAATTGAAGGTCTGGAGTATTCTTAGTCTTTGCCATATTTTGCAGTCATGCTGTTCCTTATGATGTATCAAACATAACTAACTCTTCCCCAATTTGTTGTACCTCTGAGTAACTCTTCTATCTTCAAACAAAACAAGTATTTCTTGTTCATTTACTTGTAGCTTGCTTCAGTGATGCCCCCTGAGAGATTCTTCCTAAGGGAGACATTCTTGACTACCTCTTTAGACACAATGCAATAGCAAAACCCTTTTCTGTTGAACACAGCAAAACTTTTTAAATTGATCTGGGTATGTGTTCCTTTCTCATGCACATTTGTGATGATGCAGAGAATTAGAATTGTGATTAAAGATATTTGAATATTCTAGGGATATATATATATATTTTTTTTTCAAAGTGACACTAGGTTGCTTTTTCTGAAGACTCAGCTCTGGTAGTTCTTTTGTTTCCAGTGGCACTTTATGCTTCTGTTTTGCAGTTAGCAGTAGCCTGCAGGACACAAATCCACTAACATGTTTTTTAAGTCTTAGCAGTAGTAGCAGATGGATGAATAACATTGCAGCAAATTCAGTGAACATTTTGATGAGTGGGTTTTCCAGAATGACATCATGTTGTGGGATTCTGTTGTTGTTATTGTTTTTAATATATATATATAAATTGTATTTATGTGTATATATATAAACTAAACTATACTTACAGTCCTGTATGACTAAATGGAATGTACACAGGTTCATAACCCTGACGTATCAGCCACTTCCTGAAAGCATTTGTTCTTTATAATTTTGACTTCTGGGACAGAAGAGGCTTCTGATGTAGAATACAGGATTTGTGTGTGTGTTTGAGAAGGGAGAGAGGGGTCTTTTTAGGATAAGCAGTGTAGTTTCTTAGTTTGGGCTTTTAGCTTATTTTTAACTTCCTACCATTTGAATTCTTAAAGAAAACAGCTAAGCAGTTTATTACTTGTATATCATCTCAAAGAACAACTCTGTGTATCATCTCAAATGTTATGCATAGTTCAGGGTGGTCTGAAATACGTGGAGCCAAACAGTAGGCTTTGTTGTGAAAAAATGCACTGATGGCAATGGAAGTGAGTTGTTTGCTTGTGTTTTGTCATCAAAATTTATCTAAGTCTTAAAAAGTAATATACCATTACTTTTTTTTTCTGTTATCAGTGATATTTAGCTTTAGTTTTAGGGTAATATTAAGGCAAACTTCCTTTTGTGTAATGGAGTAATGTGTAATGTGTAATGGAGCTGCCATGTAGTGGCTGTGAAGGGACTTTATCCAGGACTAAACAAACTTATGTTAGAAACAGTGGACATTTCCAGCTTTCTGAACCTTTTGTTTCTGTAAGTGGATTGATGGTTTTATTTATTAACATTTGACTCAAAACAACACTTAATGTTTACTTAGTTGATCCTCACTTTGAAATGTAAAAATCATATTTAATACAAATCAGCTTTTAAAAATATATTGTTCTTTCTTTCTGCCACGCTGTGTTGATTTGGTGTTCCTGAAGAATGGGGAAAACAAGACTATCTTGGTTGAAATTCTTGATCTGAATTTCATTTTCATTTGATATCATGATAGTAACTTCTGATACGAGATTAGAAACCTGAGCTCAAGTATGCTGATTCAGTTGTTCATATATATATATATGAACTCTAACTGGACTGTAAATGATGTTTACAGCCTCTGTTACTGGAACAGCAAAGCTAGAAATAGCATACACATGGTGTAACATCCTGCCCAATATTTGGGGTCTATGTAGTCATTCTGCTGTTTGCTTGTTTAGTATTCCAGAGGGTATTTTTGATACCCTTTTCTTCTCAAATAAAACCTCAGTTTTTATCATCTGATATTGGACACAGCCTTGTTAGTCATCATTCTTTGCTATTGCATTTCTTATTTGTTTCAAATAAATTGCTGTGCTTTGTACTTCATTGGATTGTGCAATTTGCTTCTGCATTCATGACATGTGTGGAGTTGCTTCAATTCTATCATGCCTGGTACAGTATCTAAACCCGTATTTTAATGGGGAAGATGTAGTTAGTCTTTAAGTAGTCTCTTTTTGGTGCTACACCTTTGTTTTCCTTCTTTTTTTTTTTTTTTTTAGCCCCAAAAGTTGTACTTCTAAGCATCTCTTATTTCTGAGCACTGCCACCCTACTTACTTTCTTCTTACTGCATGTGTTCTGGAGTCAGCAGTGGTGAATCTTTGACTCTGGCGTGTCTGGGCTGGAACCAACAGTAAAAAACCTACAATGCTTAAAAGAATTAATAGTAATTAAAAAATTACAGCAAAGGACACAATTTTTATCATAGTGTTTTGTGCAAGCTAGCAGTGTAAATTGACAGTGTGTTGTTAGTGTGACTGCCTGTCTGTTCTCAGGGTCACTGTCATGTGGTCACTGTGGGCGACCTTGTGATGTTGAGAGGTAAACTCCTCACAATTAACTTGCTTTTACTTTTTCTTAAGAGCACAGTGTTTATTCTGACACTGGTGGAATACTTCAGGTACAATAGGTAGTCTCAACCATAGTTTCGTTTATAATTGTTACGGATGTGTTCATGTCAATGAAGAGTTCATCAGGAGTTCATCATCTGTTGTAATTTTGTGCTCTTCTGTGAGAATGTCTTTGTACAAAACCTGAGTTGACTTTCACTGTCATATTTTCATGAGGCAAGAAGAATTTCCTTTTAATAATTCACATTATCCAATGACAAACTTTAGACCACAGTAGATTTGTGGAAAGAGGTTTCTGTCATTGTCTGTGATTTGAACTGTTATAGTCTGTATAACATTACATAAATATCAATTGAGATGGAAACTTGGTTTTACAATGAAGTGAAGCTTCTAATCCCTGAGCAGCATAATGTGGAGGGGAAGATAGTATTTAATTTCTAATGCCTAATGAAGTAGCCTTGACTGGAAAACATATGTTCCTGTGAAATTGTATGGTGAGTATGCTCTTAAAAATACATATTTAAATTCTTATGCAGAAAGATCATGTGAAGCTGAATTTCTTCCACATTTAAGGTGATGAGTTTGCTTGCTTCAGATTCCTAAGGAAAAAAGGAAATTGTGTTTTATCATGAGAGAGTGTTAGCACATTGTAAATCATAGAATCATAGAATGGTCAGAGTTGGAAGGGACCTTAAAGATCATCTAGTTCCAAGACCCCTGCCTGGCAGGGACACCATCCACTAGATCAGGTTGCCCAGGGCCCCATCCAGTCTGGCCTTAAAATCTTCCAGGGATGGAGCTTCCACAACCTCTCTGGGCAACCTGTTGCACTGTCGTAACCACCCTCATGGTGAAGAACTTCCTCCTAATATCTAATCTAAATCTACCCTCCTCTAGTTTGGATCCATTCCCCTAGTCCTGTCACTACCTGACATCCTAAATGTCATCACAAAAATAGCCTTCATAGAGTATGCTGAAGATAATCACCACACACCATTCTTTTTCATCCATGTGTTTATGAACCCGCTCTGGGGCCTATGCAAAACCTAAAGAAACTTACAGAGAGGCATATAAAGGGTTTTGACTTAAAGGTAGGTATCAGACTGCCTAAATAGAATGCATTGTAACATATCATATAGTACAGGTGATCTTTCAAAATGTGATGTGAGAGGTTTTTTTCATTGTGTTTCTCTTTGAGAAGATTAGATGTAGTAGTTTGTTGCTGAACCAATATGGCAATTGTAAAGTACTTACTAAAAAGCATAACATATTCTAATATTTTTGTCTCAGAAAGAGTGGTCCTCTTGTGTAAGTGCTATGGATAGGTTTGCTAGCATGATACTGATGAAGTCAAGAGAACCAGCAAAAACTAAAGGTTCCTAAATTTTGGTGGATTAGGTCCTTAAGGCACTGTTGCAGTCATTTTTTGTTCAGGCATACTTGCTGAACAAATATGAAAGTACATTGGATATTTGGTGCACTTTATGCTAATGCCTAGGTCAGGAGCCTGTTTTATGTCATGGTTCAGGTGCAAAATTTCTATTACTATCCCTCTGAATCACCTTACTGTCTCTGAAAGTTAATGAGTTGGGTTCTGGTTGTTTTTCTGGTTTTTGATTACGTCAAGCATGCTTTGTGCTTTCAAGCTAATGAGGAGTTCTGGTTTTGTGCTTCTGCCTGTAGAGCTCTGAACACATAAATGCTATTACTTAATCTTCTTAAGAGAACAGACAAGGTGTGGTTTCTTCTGTTTCTTTCTGTGCTTTGTGTGGTACAGGACAAAAAGGCTATTAAAACTGCAGTGGTAGTTGCTGTGCTCTTTTCTTGCATTCTTGGTGGTGTTTCCTGGGTGAGATGAGGTAGGAAGGGAGCGAGTTATGACTGGTGTTGAGATAATTCAGCAATTTAAGTATTTTTGTCTTTAGTTGTGTAGCTCTTTGCTGAACTTTAAATGTGTAAATTGAAGTGCTCTTTTCTCCATCTGCTTCTGGATGATTTAAAACTGAAGTGAGATTAACTAAGTACAGTCCTAAAGCAAATAATTAGGATAGGTTTGGGGATTTTTGAGTTTCTTTTAAGTACATTGCAATGTTCATGATTTAAAAACAAAGCACATAAATAAAATTCCTGCTGTGTTTCCAGAGAAAAGCTCTGCCATGGGCTTGCTGTACAGCAGATTTAACTTTGACACTGATGATTTTTGTACTCATTTTGTATTCATTATGCTCTTTATCAGCTGTCCATTTTGGTTGTGACATGGCATTATCTGTCAAAAGAGAAATTGCTTGTAGTTAACTAGGATCTAAACCATTCAAAAAAAGCTTGCAAAGGTTCAGGAGAGTTTTATAAGAAAACTTTGCTGGTTTTGTTCTCTGAGGATTCAGTGTGTTTTGGACATGAGAAGGCTGTCTTACAGCTCTGTTGTCAAGTGTAAGGATTGAAAGCAAGGACAGACTTTTGTGCTCTTTCTGCTCCACTCACACTTGGACAGCATGTGGAAGGAACTGAGTGGAATACAAATGGAATCTGAAGAAGGGCAAGGAACATTATGGAAGAGGGAGAGGGGACTAGAAACATAAATACGAGGTGACTGGAGACTAGAGAAAAGGTGACAGAGGAGGTGGGGAGAGGAAGATCCACGAAGGTTTGGGTCTTTGCAATTTACATCTCTGCAATCCATGCATGGAATAATTGACAAATTTCATTTTGTTTGTTAATAAATACTAGGTAAATTATGTCTTGACTCACTGTGATGACAGTCCAGATAGAAATATGTAACTTGCTTTATCTTGCAAGGTATTGTTGTTAGAAATTATTTACAAACATTTTAAATCTGTGATGAATGAATTAATATAATTCCAAATGATGCAAATTGATATTCTACTCTAAAAATAAATTCAACTTTCTTAAAGAAATGCCCTCTCAAAAATCCTTGAATTAATGGGGCACAATAAAGTTACATTCCAATGGATCCATAAATACCTATATGTTTTTAAAAGTCTTGCTGCTTTTCTCATGAAGTAAAGTGTTTCTGCATTTAATTAGTTACGAGGCAACAGTATTGATATTTGGAAATTCATAAACTGATGTCCAGATTGTGCATGTGGATAGAGTTGGTCTGAGAATGTTAGGGTAAAAAACCACTCCTTTAATACAAAAATACAGTGTTTAACTAAATTCTAATCCTCTTTGAATATCTCAGAATAATCAGAGAGGGTTGATCTCTTAAAAATGTGTGGATCAGGGTGGGTAAAAAGTGTTAGCCGTGTATGCATGTAGCAGAATGCTGCCTTGAGAGCTGAGTTCTGGTATTAACTTGTTTTTGTTTGGCATGGCATAGAGTTAATTTTCTCCATCGTAGCTTCTACGGTGCTATATTTTGGATTTGGGATGAAAATAGTGTTGATTGCATACTGATACTTTGGTAATTGCTGAATGATATTTAGGCTGAGGCATGACCTTTTCTGCTTCTTGAACTGCCCTGCCAGCAAGTTGTCTGGGTGTGTACAAAGAGTTGAGAGGGAGGGAACCACAGCTGGGAGAGTTGACCCCAACTGACCAAAGGAATATCCCATACCATCTAATGTCATGCTCGCTACCAAAAAGTGGGCAGGGTGCAGGAAGGCTTGCAAGCACTGCTGTTTTTCTGGGGTTGGCTGGGAATCAGTCAGTCTGCTGTTGTTCAGCAGTTGGGGTCTTTTGCATCACTTATTTTTCTGGGGTTTGTTTTTCTTTGGGGAGTTTTGCTTTTTCTTTTTATCCTTCTCCTTTTTTATTTATTAAACTGCCTCCTGGGTTTAAGCCATGATAAAACTCCAGTTCATTTATGAAGGTTTATCAAAATGAAGTCTTGACTGATTGTCTGCTGAACATTTCAGTTTCATGTGAAGTAGTAGTCTAGACTCTCACATGCTCTCAGGATCTACCAGTGGCTTTTTGCATGTTTCCTCTATACATTCTCTAAGAGTTTGCTTGCTTATTTAAGGACTTCACCATATTGATGTTAGGTTTGACATTTTGTTTCTGTATTTCACTTTGACTTCTTGCTCTGGAATCTAAAGTATTACAGAAATCCTTTTGTTTGACACTACTACTCGTGAAATTGAATCACTCTAGATAAAGATGAGAATTCCATGAGCCTGTGACAGTTGAAATGCCTTGGCTCCACCCATATATATGCTCTAAGGTGAAGTCTAGGTATTGCTTAATATGCAAAATGTTTATTTTTAATATACAAGATTCTACAGTCCTGTCAATATGTCCTCAGTAAATTTTATTTCAAAGTCCAAGCAGTATTTATTTTCCATTTTAAAAGTATTCCAGGTACTTCAGAGGGAAAAAGCGTGGTGCAGCACATGTTTAATCTTGCTTAGGTATGCAGATCTGGATTTCATATGTATAAATTAAAATACTTTAATCTACCAGCTGTACATGGTATTATTTTTAATAATAATATGTGTGTTCTATAGATATAAAAAAAATTGAAATTTCTAAAAGAAACAGCACATGTTACAAATTTACCAAGACTTTTAAAAAAGATGGTTATTTTTATGCAGCTGTACCATGATAGTGTTCTTGGAGAAGGGATGTAGCTATAGCATCCAAACTTCTCTAGCATACTAATGTTACATGCTTACTGTTGGCTACTGTGCAACTTTATTCTCTAATTTCAGAACATTACTACAAAACTGTAATCAACTGCAGCCACTAGTGGAGAATTTGTGTGCCTGGTGTTACAGGGCAAACACAGAACTGTGACCGTGGGCGAGAATGCAAGTGGATTTGTTGTATGTCACCGTTCACCACAACCGAGTCTTTTCTGAAGGCAAGCACTTTGTAGTGGAGGTGGTGATTTCTTATGTGAAGTCTTATGTTGAATTCTTACAGGAAAAAGAAAAAATTAGGGTAGGCCAGTCTTGTATTTAGTTAAACACAGTGTAGATATAAAAACTACATCCGTTTACTTATTCTGTGTGGTCATTTTGATTTGATATGTGTCCATACAACGTGTGTGGCAAACTTGTCACTCGATGTAATCAAACGTTTCTGATAGCTGAACTGTGGTTGTTAGAAAAGGTGGGTGTGTTTAGCTGGAAGAATGTAACCTGTTGTATCAAAGTTTGGCATGTTGGGACATGTCCTGTACTGGACCTGTATAAACAAGGCTGTAGTCTTTTCATGCTTGTCTGGACAAGAATGGGCACCTGCAGAGGGCCTGCACTGTCTGAGTGAATGGAGGACATGATCACTTGTAGATTATGCCAGCCTCTTAGGTCTAGGCATTTTTTCTTGGAAGCAGATTAGCTTCCAGGATCACTAAAGGGTATATGAAATAATTTGGGACAACTTTGTCTTGGAATATGGGGGAAGAGTACCCTTTTTTTTCCTCAGTTAATAGTCTGCACAGATACTGTCCCAGCACTCCCCCCTCCACCTCATGCTCAAGGTCTAGAAATAGAAACAGTCTGGTGAGAGGGAAGTTGTCGTAACTCATCCTAATGCTTCTGGCACTATCGCCTTAGATCAGATCAAGTCAGTCAGGAAATTATTGAAGAACATGTGCTAACTCTAAAAGGAAGTTTATTTGCACATTGCTGTCCATATACTGCTCTCAGCTAACAAATTAAGCTGGGTTCAGAGTTAATATTTAAATCAAGAGCAGAAAAGGACATTGATTGACTGTGGAGATTATTCGCATACAGAAATTGTGAAGGTTGGATGACAAAATGTTTCCTTCATAGCCCAAGTGCCATGAAGTTCCTAACAAAAATAATAAATGTGTCTGCATGAATAGTGCAGTAAACAAAGCACAGTGCTCTGAAAATTTCCTCTTGTTAATTCAGAAGTTGTCAACTACAGGTAAAGTTATAATCAGGCCACAGTTTAAGAGATAGGGAACACAAATTCCTCACCAGACTAGTAATTTATGGACAAAATGAATTTGTTTTTTAGCAGTATGTAGGCCTGTGCTACTGAACATTTGAACAGCTTCAGGAGATATAATTAAGATAGAGGGAGAATAAAAACTGAATCCAAGATTTAAATCCTTCAGTTTCCCTTATCACATTCATTGGTCATAAGCATCTAGGTCCAAGTGAAAATTGAAGTTTTTGGAGTTTCTATTTGGCTTGCTGGACTGCAGAAGCTGATGATGGGATGGAAAAGCTACCTTAAATTGTTTTACTAATAAAGAAATGTCACACTGGGGCAAGATGTTGCCGATTGTAGAAATTTCTGCCCTCCTGAAAAGTTTATCGGGGTAAAAGCTTACCTGTCACAGGCAGGAATTATAGTTTATCCTGACCGAGACTGACAGTCCAGCAAGGTGAGCGTGAGTCAGCAGTGTACCCTTGTGGTGAAGAAGGCCAACTGCATGCCAGGTTCTGTCAGTGGGAGCAGGGATAGCAGGGCCAGGAAGGGAGACATTCATACTTTGACTTCAGCAGTGGTGAAACCTCACCTGGAGTAGTGAACTCGGTTTTGGGTTCCCTAACGCACGAAGGGTGTTTGAGTAGAAGGATGGGAAACATGAGCTACAGGGAGAAGATGTTTTGTCCAGTCTAAAGAAAAGGAAGCAGCAGAAGGGACTTGATTGCTGTCTTCAGCTGCCTCATACTTGGTCGCAAAGAATATGGAGCTGTGTGCCAATTCAAGGTGCACAGTGGAAGAATGAGAAGCATCAGACATCATCTGTAAAAAAGAAATATTCCAGTTAGGTGTTGAGAGTTGCTTTGTGAAGGTGGTCAAACAGAGAGTCAGGCTTCTCAGAGCAGGGGTAAATTGCCATCTTCAAGATTGTCTGAATTCACATGCAGTTGGCAAACTTGGAAAGGATAGATCCTCACCAAAAGTGATGGAGGGGCTCATAGTTGCCTTGAGAGCTCTGAAATTACTTGCCTTGGGGAAAGTTTTACTAAGCAACACTTGAGAGCAGATGTGAACTGCTCATTGTCTGCTAAGGGTTTGTTCTACAGGACCTGTTCGAAACATTGCTGGACCCTCTCCAAAACAGTGACACAGTCACTGCAAAGGGCAAAAATATTCCTCTTTTTGCAGGGAGGATTGTGTCTGTGCTGTATTTACAAAGCAACATATGCAAGCCAGTACACACGATACGTGCTGTTGTGGCCTTTATCGCCTGTATCATTATGGTACACATTCCTCTGTATCTGTTTCAAGAGAAATCTAATGTTGTTCTCTCTCTTAATGTCAGGAGCAAAAGTATTTGGAAAGGAAGCCCTTAATATTTCCATCAGCTATGCAACTACTTTCTGGTGGATGTCTTGTTTGTAGATTAGGAAGCTCATAGTAGAAAATTTAAAGAGATCAGAGCATACACAGAAGAGCACAGGCTTCACATCAGTGTACAGAAACCCAAGCAGGTGGTTCGCATGTTACATAGTAGAGCAATGGATGTGTTTTATCTTGATTTCAGTAAAGCCTTTGACACTGTCTCCCATAGCATCCTTGCAGCTAAACTGAGGAAGAGTGGTCTGGCTGATTGGGTAGTGAGATGGATTGTGAACTGGTTAAAAGACAGAAGTCAGAGAGTCGTGGTCAGTAGGATGGAGTCTAGTTGGAGGCCTGTGTCTAGTGGAGTCCCTCAGGGGTTGGTACAAGGACCAATACTTTTCAGTATATTCATTGACTACCTGGCTGAGGGAACAGAGTGCAGTGTCAGCGAGTTTGCTGCTGACACTAGACTTGGTGGAGTGGCTGACACACTGGAGGGTTGTGCTGCCATTCAGTGATACTTTAACAGTCTGGAGAGTTGGGCAGGGAGAAATTGAATGAAATTCAACAAGGCTAAGTGTTGAGTTTTGCAGCTGGGAAAGACCAACCCCATGTATGAGTATAGGTTGGGGACTGACCTGTTGGAGGGCAGTGAAGAGGAAAGGGACCTGGTGGTCCTGGTAGATGGAAGTATGACCATGAGGCAGAAGTGTGCTCTTGTGGCCAGGAGGGCTAATGGGATTCTGGAGTGATTAGAAGGGGTGTGGTTAGTAGGCCGAGAGAGGTTCTTCTCCCCCTTTATTCCAAGGTCCCTTCTAATTCCTAACATTCTGTGGTTCTGTGATACTCTACCCTGGTGAGGCCGCATCTGGAATGTTTTGTCCAGTTCTGGGCCCCTCAGTTTAAGAAGGATAGGGAACTGCTGGAAAGAGTCCAGCACATAGCCACCAAGATGAGGAAGGGGCTAGAACATCTTCCTGATGAGGAAAGGCTGAGGGAGCTGGGTCTTTTTAGCTTGGAGAAGAGAAGACTAAGGGGTGACCTCATCTATGCTTTTAAATTTGTGAAGGGTGAGTGTCAGGGGCATGGGGTCAGGCTCTTCACAGTGAAGCCCAGTGGCAAGACAAGGGGCAATGGCTGTGAGCTGAAGCATTGGAAGTTCTGTTTGAATACAAGAAAAAGTTTTTTCCCAGTTGAGGTGCCAGAGCAGTGGCACAGACTGCCCAGAGAGGTTGTGGAGTCTCCTTCTCTGGAGATATTCAAAACCTGTCTGGATGCATTTTTGTGTGACCTGGTGTAGGGAATTGTGCTGTGGCAGGGAGTGTTGGACTAGATGGTCTTTCAAGGTCCCTTCCAACTCCTAGCATTCTGTGGTTCTGAGATCTTGTTGGATGTCAACACACTTCACTGGTTAGTGCTGTCCAGTCTTTGCCGACTTCTGCAATACCACTTCTCAGCTTGGCCTGTAAAAAGGAATATATTCTCAACCTTTGTATTTCTTAAATGTATTTCTGGAGTTTGTATGATCACTGCAGGTTCTTGGTTGTAAGGACCATTGGATTTTTTGAGATACAATTTCTTAGTGTAACCTCTACTGCCTTCTTCTATTTGCATTAGTCTTGCTCAAGCAATAGAAGGATTTGGTTCACAGTTCTAACAGGAGAGTGTACAGAGCCAGTCTCTCCCTCTGGGCCCTCGGTAGCTGTCTTTTGAAGCTGCATGTGTTGGCTTCCTACTCACAGTTTTTCCAGGTATGATAAGGAATCTATCAGTTCATCTAATCCATCAATGGTGGCACTCTCCTGTTTTGGAAACAGTACTATGTATTAGGTGCCATCTCACATACTTGACCTGTTTATTAGTAAGCTGGTATGCCTTGTCTCTGATCCCTGAACCTTATTCTCTGTAAACTAACATGTTTGCTGCAAACTTATATGTAGGATTAATGTACGCTGATTGTGTCTGATTCCTGAGCTGTGCACTGTACGAAGTTTAATCTAAGAATGACTTTGGGTGTGACTGAATTCCAAACCTAAGCAAGTGGTGTCCTCATGGGAATCTTCCTGGAAATAATACTGATTTGCTTTGCGTCACTTATGAAGTGCAACCATATCTGCAGTTTCCTGACACTAACTTCTGTCACTTTGCATAATGTTCCACAAAGGTATGGAACCTGAATTTTAGTCTTTGTATATTAAATACACAGTATTTTATGTCTACTAAATGTACATTATTTTTAGGCTTAGTCAAACTACCCTAAGAAATTATGCTAATTAAATTCTTCAGTATCTCAACTTCTTAGTTATTTCTTTTGCTAGTTCTGTCATAAAAATTAATATACTAAATGCCATAAATACGCTTTTATTTGTTGTTTTAGAGAAAATATACTTTGTGTTAAGGTAGATTGTTATACAAACCAAGTATGTTGCTGTATATTGTACTAATGGAGATGTATAGTAAGAAAGACAAAAGGTTTGAAAAGATGCATAGCTGACAGTTTTGGGGATTTGCTTTAAAGAGGTCATAAACAATAAGCGGGTAACTTGAAAGGACCATGAAGAAGAAAGAAAATAACAAAAGCACAGTGTAAAGAATCAGAATAAATCTCTGAGCCAGGCTAGTTTGTGATACTTACCTACTTTGATAGTTCTGAAAAAAACCCACTAAAATCCAAACAATACACTTGGGAAAAACAGATTACCATACTTGCAGTCGTCTGGATCATTCCTCTTTAAGCTGCTCTTGGAAAAAGGCTTTCTACCCAGTTAATACACAACTGTGTGCTTCAAATGAGATCAGAAAGTGAATCTAATTAAAGAATGTTGCAGCGAATGATATGCTGAAATTGAGCATTTATTTTTATGTATTGAGCATTGGTCTTTTTCCAGACTTGCCATCTTTTGTTCATAATAAAAGGTGTTGGCATTCATCCAGCTTGAAGTAGAGGGGTGCAGGTTTAATGACTACTGCAATCAGCAAAATCCTTGTACTAGTGTTAACAGAAGCTCAGTGCTTTGTAAGCTCTGATTTTCTGCCTTTTTGTAGTTTTGACATTTAATTCCCTCTGTGGGATGTTGCTGCTTTGAGGTAGAATAAGGGGTGCTGCATCAGGGTGGTGATATGTTGTAGTAGTTAATGTATGATGAGCATGAAGCTGTGTTGATACAGTCTTTTTTGAGTGTTTTATTTATGTACCTACATGGCTTAGTGCAGGCACCTGTTTAGTAACTATCTGAGGAATAAAAGATTGAGTATTGCATGTTTCTCAGTTTGTGTTAAAAGTGATCTGGTTTCTTACATTGGCTTTTGTGTGGCAGAATAGAACAACTTGTTTGCACTTCCCATACTGTGGTTCCTTGTGGACTTTAGGCTGTTTGAGGGCTGGTTTGGAATACATATGTGCATATGACTTCTGATGCCTTTTGTTTTTTCTTTCATGTTTTTATTATTTTTTAAATTTATAATTAATTTCTAATATTATTTTATATTATTTTATTTATATTATAGTTTTATTCTGGTTTTTTTTTTTTAATTTCTTGTTTTAAGAGTAAGATGATTCTTGAATTTCTAGTTGCATGTCCATTTTTCTAATCAGTTCTCAAAAACTTCTGTGCAAACTGTTGGACAGCTGTCTTCTCAAGCTTAAACTGATTAGATCCTAGACTAAAGTTAAAATCTCATGTGCTTCCTTTTGGCTTCTGGTGCTGTTTTTCCTAGTTAATAATTTTTTTTCTTTTTTGTATTTGTGTGGTCATGTTGCAAAAAAACCAGAAACCTATCGAAGCTAGCATAGAAAACAAGTACTGCAAGCAGGAACTTGGAATTTAACAGAATTCGTTGTGTGATGTTTAAATACTTTATTTAATTTTCGGTTTCCTAGTGCACATGTTCTTTGGATTCAAGAAAGCCTGTGTCCAGAGAATATTACATTTTAAATATTCCATATTTTTACATAAAATATGAGAAATTACATCTAGTGTAAGAACCAATGAACAGAGTGCTTCAGCTTCTTTTGCAGCTGAGTCATCTGAAATGGTTATTTCTGGTTCTTGCGTCTTAAATGTCAGGTATGACAGTGTATTAGAAGACTGTCTTCACAGAACTGTTCTTTGTGGAATATCCACCATCTGTGTGTTCAGTGAGATGCTCCTAACTAGAGTTTTGTGAAGTGTCATTCCTCTGCAAAAACAAATCTAGTAAAAATTCACATCTGCTTTTTCTGGAGGACTGAGCGATTTAGTAAATTCACATTGACAGTTTTTCTTGTCATTGGAAAAGTACTAAAAATTTTGTAGAATTGCTTCACTGCGAGTCCCCAAGGATTTATACATAAGAATCCACTCTGTCAGTATGCATTTCACCAAGAATTCTAATGGCCCCTTTTGCTTTGCTGTCTTATTACAGCTAGAGCTCTTTCTGTTGTCCAAAGTGGAATGTATTTTGTTCAGTGAGGTTTGGAAATTTCTGATTTGCAAAGTACTAGTTATAGTGGTGTATGTATAGCCATGTACCTGTCTCCCTGTCTCTGCATATGTAGCCTGCGTATATCCGTGCATTTCATAGAATCCAGTCTAGGCAGACAATTCTAACAGAAATATCTATGTTTTTAAAAAAAAAAAAAAAAGTAAGAATTCAGGAACATCTCTGGTAATGTGGAAAATCTTATGTAATAGAAAAGCATTTCGGTTTTAAATTTAGACAGGCTATTCAGAACTGAGGGAGAAGCCAACCCAGAGAAGTAAAGAGAGGTGAACCATAGCAGTTGAAGAATAAATCTGTCTCAAAACGTTTGGGCATTGGCCTTCACCACTGGAAGTAGTCAGCTTCTGTTTGCCTGAAAGAAGAAAACTATGCCCCTCTTAGTACTTTCTGATAACTGCAATATCTTAGCTTAATAAAGAGAATGAAATATTGAACAGGCTGATTTTTCTGATGTTATGTATCTTGAGTGTTTTTGTGAAAGAATTTAAGAAACGCATGGTGAAGCTGCTAACATGCAGAAGTCCTTTGAACATAATAGCTAGTTTGCATACTGGAGTTTACTTTCTAGAAGTATCTTAAGGCATTTAAGTCCTTCCTTTAGTGTGTTTGGATTTGGGTTAGTTTCTTTTAACATGAAGAGAGATCAGAGAACTTGAAGAAAGCACGTATCTTAAATTTATTTTTATTAACAGAACAAAACACTGAAGGACAGATAGGAGTCGATTCAGTTTCACTAGTAACAAAAAGTTGTGTTCCTTTGAGTATCACATCACTCGCTTCTAAGTTGGTTTTTACACCCCACTTGGGTTTTTTTGTGGTGTGCTATTGAGGGCTGCAGGGGCCAGGCTCCTGCAGAGAGGAGGTTGGACAAGGCAGAGGTCAGTTTCTCACAAGAAGTTAGGTAGCCTAAGAGAGAAGGTGGGAGTCGGCTAACCAGGAGCTTTGCAGCTGGTACAGAGGCCCACAGTCTTGGCATGCCGCCCTCCCCACAGCTTACAGCATCAGTCTTATCACATTCACATGTCTTTGTAGTGTACTGTTTTTATCCCCATTTATGGTAGTTGTTTTTGCCCATTAAGTGTTGCTTCTTAATTGGTTAGTATAATTTGTATATGTAAGTGTCACCTGCTAATTCATCAGTATACTTTGTGTATGAAGGTGTTAGTTACTAATTGGTCAGTGCCCTTTCTGTATGAAGGTAATTGGTCATCATCCTTTCTGTAAAGGTATAAAAGTAGTGCTGCCACTAATAAAATTGCTTTTTACTGGTGAATCTGGATGTCGTGTCTGTCCCTACTAACGACATTTTTTAATCTAGCTCTAATTGTTCTACTTGATGGTCTGAGTTTCATCTCGGTTGCTAACTTCTTACATATGTAAATTCTCATTTCTTTGTAAAATCATGTATTTTGATTGTAGTTTGCATTTATTGCAAATGCAAGTGGATCTCAGCTGTGCTTAAGTTTTCAGACTTTATTTAGGAAGCAAACAGTGATTTGAGACTACTACTTTGGGTATGATTATGTGTCATAGCATGTTGTTCAGTACTTCTTACATCCAGAGCTGCCTCCAGAGGTGTTTGTCCTTTGCGGGTTCTAAGTTATGTGCTCAAATCCAAATCCCTTTCTCCCTCTCACATCAAGATATGTGTTCCAGTACTACTCCATTGAATACTTGTGATTATTTCTGTAGGTGTAGCTAGTTTCTTTTTCTTTAGCTATGTTGAGTAGGATTGTTCCAAATACTTGTACTTTATCATGCCCAGTGGTGTAGAGATGAGGTCAGGAAGGCCAGGGCACAGCTGGAGCTGAACTGGGCAAGGAATGCAAAGAATAATAAGAAGGGATTCTACAGGTACATCAATGAAAAAAGGAAGGTCAAAGAAAACATACACACCCTCCCCCTCCCCCC